>BLKM01000267.1:1222493-1367437 GCA_013340265.1 Coptotermes formosanus | reverse complement strand
AAACAGCGATTATTTCCCTATACAGCACTAACTAACTGGTTTGTATAACCGAGACGGAGTGTGTTTACTGTGCGGTACGCACTGGATATTTAAATATATTTCAAGTTAGTCCTAGAATCTTTGGTTTCACAGACGACAAGTACCTTGCAAAAAATTATAAATGCATTTCGAGACGTAAAAACAGTTATCTAAATACTATATAGGAACTTTAACAGACCGTCAAAGTGCAATTCGAAATACACGCACAGATTCGAGTAGAAATTTTCTTTCATGTGTAAGAGAAAACAGCCTATCATCCATTTTGCAAAACCCACATAATCATGGGAGATGAACAACAGCTGAAAAGCAAATCTACTGCTCTAGAAGCTGCATTACTGCAAAGTGAAACCAGAGAACAGTTACTGGAAATGTACAGCTCATTAGGCCTGCGGGCAGTCCAGTTAAATCGTCCTTCTCCTTAAAATGTTACACCAACAGGTGACTGACTGCCCGACAGTGTTTGAAACCCTCTCACAAGTTAATTACCCTTCCAAGATAGTTTTTCCACCAATTTCCCATCTCAAGACACGCACCTTCACCACAATAAACATAAGGTCATCGCAGTATTATCAAACGTGTTAAGAAGAACGTCACAGCAGCCGGTGACAGGCGGGGATCACACCACTGCGCTGGGATGAATAGCGACAAGAATAAAAGACTTTAACACAGGAGTCGCATACGTGAACAGGCCTACACACGTATATCAAACATTTATATTTAACACCATGTGAACAGGACGGCTTCAGGTAAGTGCCTGTATCTACAGGAATAAAATATGCTTCCCAAAGGGAAATGATTTTCAGAGACATAATTTAAAAATATTTACAACGCTGTACCTAACATAGCTCTCAAAATCCAAATAAATAAACAAAGTAAGTTCTGTAACATCACTAAACGTACTGGCAGTAAGGAACCCTTTCTAGGCGCAGTTTGGAGTGAAACTTTTGGGCTCTGAACGAAATATCTACAGTAATTTCCTGCAGCGCAGTTCCACAGAAATGTGACACTTTAAATAAACAGGGAAGGCAACACGCTTATATGACAATTCTTTCGGCATGACTCACAGGCCACCGTGCAGAGGCGCACTTGCAACGTGTCAGTGCCGGCAGATATAAAACGCAATTCAGCTGTAAGCTTTGTAAGGTCAGGAACGTGTGTTCATTTTTAGAACAATTACAGTTATTGGTACAAATGTAAATACAATTAGCAGGTGCCCTCCCTTTCCCTTCTGCACTGAGCGCCACAGTCAGCACTATATATACCGGCGTGTGCGTCTTCAGCAGCATCATACAGCCATGGACTTCAAGCTGATCGTCGTGATGGTGTGCCTGCTGATGGCGGTAAGTTGGTAACATTGAGCTGATGGGGGTAAGATGGGAACAGTCTGCTGACGGGGGTAAGTTGGGAACAGTTGGCAAATGGAGGTTAGTTTGTAACAGTCGGCTTATTGCTTCTATTGTTTATTTTCCGCGTTTGTAACGAATTAGAAATGCTGAAAGGCATGGTGTAGTTCATACTGCATACTGTATACGAACGGACCGTCAAAATCAACAAATTAACTTTTCAAACCTTGGTGGAGGCTAAAGTTACCACCAGATATATATAACACAAGAACGCCATATTCTGTCCGTACAGAATAATTTCGTCTTCCGTACGCTTGTTACAATAACAGGCTTTTAGCTTTGTGACCCAACATTGCCAGCGCACTCTATTTACTGCGAAGCAGGGAAGGCCCTGCGAATATCATCTGAAGATGGGTAACTAAGCCGAAACGCGTAGATAAGAAGTTACTATAGTGTACAAGTATTGACGCAGAAGGCGTTGTTACACTCCACCAAGGCATGTCGCATACCAACACGCACACTGCAGTAGAATTAATGTGGGGCACAGATCTGTATATATGTGAACGTAACGAGTCTGGTTTCACATGTTCACAGGTTCTTGTTCAAGGACTTCCACAGCCAGACCCCGAGCCGCAGCCGCAGCCCGAGCCCGCCAAGCCACACATTAAAGTGACCGGTAGTGTTACTTTCGGCCGATAGAAATGGTTACGGCAGATATGTGACTGCACCGGTACATATTTGACTGAAATAAACTGAAAGTGCTGTTTGTGTATGAAAGTGTACTGTGAAACACAAACCGTACAACACCAGAACACGCTATTCCATAACGCACCGTACCGTACCGTAACGTACCGTACCGTACCATAACGTACCGTACCGTACCATAACGTACCGTACCGTACCATAACGTACCGTACCGTAGCGTACCATAAAACACCATTCCGTACCATAACGTAACATACCTACCATAACGCACCATACCGTACCACAAAATACCATACCGTACCATAACGTACCGTACCTTAGCATAACGTACCATACCGTACCATAAGATACCATACCGTACCATAACATACCTCACCATACGAATTCCTTACACGACAAATTTATGCCTCTGTTTGGTTGCTAAAAATAGTGGCCTGTTAGCAGAACAGTACACTCAGTACTTTGCCTATAAATTTACACTGCATTTCCCCCACCGCTGTGCTACCCTGTGTGTGTGTGTGTGTGTGTGACCCCTCCCCTCCCCAGGTCCCGTTACATGTCCACATATTCTCTTAGACCGGGAGACACTTGCAATACGCATCGGTGCGTGAACCCCCTTTCTAAGAGATCAGAAAGACGAAAGTGTGCACCGCACATCTGTAAGTGGTTACGCAGTCACTCTTGCACTGCGGTGGGTCACAATGCACACGGTAACATACCGAGCGAGCCATATCACACTTATGTCTGCAACCATTAGTACAGTTGATCACTAAGGCGTTCATCATGATGATGACACCAACAGACCGCAGAACGGCCGTAACATCAACACATTCTGATGTTCATCTCGCGGACAGCACCCTTCCGCAGAACGCTGGCGGTCACCTTGCAAACCCACACAGTAACGGGCCCCTTCGGCAGCACACCCTGCCCACACTTAGTTGAGATATTCCAGTTGTGTGTCTGCTCACCGTTTGACGAGAGGGGTGTGCGAAGTGATGTGGTTGAATGCGCGCTGGGTGGGGTGAGTTAGGAGTAGAACGGGTGCCTCGGGACACATTCTGAAGGGTGTTGGTGGGAAGGGAAGGAACTGGTACAGGGGGTGTCCATTTGATTCCATTCCTTCTCACATTCCAGCATCAATTACCACCTCTTTACTTACAACGTACACAGCCATCAACCGTATATAAGTTTGCTAACAAAAAACGCATTTTTTGTTGTCGCTGACACCCCCCCCCCCCCCCGAAACAGTTACGTGTAAGCCGGAGTGCCACATCTCGCAGTGTCGGTACCTAGATACATTCGGGTCTACCAACTTCCTGCCTTCTTTATATGAACAGTAAGGTTACACAGGAGAATCACCGAACACAGTGTCACTGCCTACGATCCGTGTAGCTCAGTGGGTACAGTGATTACAGCTGCTACGGTCTGGACGGAACACAACCGGGACTCGATTCTCGTGTTGGTTGCCAATTTTTCCCTTCACTTTTCTCTTCAGACTGGTTCCCCAGCCCGCATATCCGCCTATCGGATTTGTAAGGGGGTGCATTTCCTCAGCACCAAGACGGCCGAAGGGTAAAGCTAACCACTAATAAATATGTGATGTAGAAATGTGATGTATAATTCTCTAAATTCACAAAGTTTAGTGACCAAACATTCGATGAACTTTGACCGCACTCGAAACAACATTCCTCACGTTGGCAGCTGGCGCTCTCTGCAACGACCAGACTCTGCGGTTCAGCCGATATTTTGTTGTTGTTCCGTTCTCCGTCGACTGCAGTTTTAAGGATTACAGCGTCACTGCTGAAGGAGGGTGCATGTATTTCCGGTCACAAGCCAAGCTGCTGCACAAACGGCACTGAAAGCACTGGGCCGAAATTACTTCAGAGAATATACACGTGGGATATATGGGGGAAGCATGAGACAAGGGGCAGCTTTCCTTACCACAGCTTTCGAGTTCCCATAACAATCGTTGCTACCCCGATAAAACTCATGCGACAAATCCCACGGCGCGTGCGACGACCCGGGGCAGCCAACACAGTGTCTCAGGCTCAGGCGTCGGTAGGAGTTTGTATTGTGACCTGATATTTGGCCGAATTGAAAAAGTGGGCGAAGGTGCAGCGACAGAAAGCGAATGTCTATCACTGCCAATCGAGTGACGCCAAGTATGGAGCTCCAAGAGATGACGCTGCCCCAAAAGCTGCCCCATGTTATGGACAGACGGGCAACATGAGGCACCAGGCACTCTTTACAAGTGGGAACTTTATTGGTATAACCCATCGAGCTAAGTACCTTGCTTATATAACCACAAAATCTAGGGCCGTTAGTTGTGTGCAGCCGTTACTGGCTGAAGGGTCGATCACGTAACCCACAGATCCTCACACTGACAGACGAAATACTCGCAGGCGCACTATGCTGTTAAGAGAATGTAAAAGCGGAGAAAGTTCAAACATATAAAAACATTTTAAACACAGTCGGTCCTGTACTGCAATGATATTAATCAGCTGTTCTTCGAAGTCATTAATTAACTAACTAACTACACGGAGCAGATGCCTTCTTGAGAAGCTAACAGTCTCTGATAGTCAAGAAATTCCCCGCACTCTATGGAACACGGACGTTCATTACCGGATTCACAACAGCCCGCCACCTGTCCGTATCCTTAGCCAGCTTAATCCAGTCTATGCCCCATCCCACGTCTTGAAGACACATTTTAATACTATCCTCCCATCTACGCCTGGGTGTCCCAAGTAGTCGCCTTCCCTCAGATCTCCCCGCCAAAATCCTGTATGCATCTCTCTTTTTCCCATACGTGCTACATGCCCCGACCATCTCATTCTTCTCCATTTGATTACCCGAATAATATTTCCCGATGACGAACTAATTAACTACGCACATTAATTTCAGTTTCCCTGTTACATGTCCCACCACATGCAGTCAAAGAACCAGGCGAAGTCTGTGCAGCAGAGTCTTTTACAATTAGCCACACTGTGCGCGTACAAACTGTAACCGCATGTATATTAATAGTTGTACACAGCACTGTACTGCAGTACTTCGTAATAAACTGTACAGAACTACCGACATGTTTCTGTGTAACGTCACACCCTTCTCAGGGCACACATATGGAACACTTAAAAATAACTTTAAAAATACACAGGCCCAGTTGCTTTGCAGTTCTTTAAAGAACTCCAAACCCACCGGGCCTGTGTATTTGGCCAAGTAAGCTGCGTCTTATTTATTTATGGGGTCTGATTTATGTGTGATACATGGAGGTATCAAAACTAAGGTATCCCTCTAATGGCCAGAACTTCGCTTCGACTTGGACATCTACACAGTGTACGCGTAGCAGATGGTACACACCAGACACCAATATTAACACTTAATATCTGTCACATCTTCACAGAAAGGCTTGCGTCTAGATGCACAACGAGGCGGTTTCAAGCGTCTGTAGATTGGAAGTGACACCTTGCTTCCCGTTGCTGTCTGCTGCACACTGCACACTCCTTTGAGACAGTCCTCGTGTGTGTTAATAATGCTAGATTACATGGCACTACACTAAAACCTACCAGCGACTTGATCCCTTTGTTTGGCACCGCTCCCTCGATGAAATGAAGCCTATGGATATGAATTTCGATTTATGGGGACATTTTCAGGGATGCAACTGCCGGTTCGAAGCCCAGTGTCACAACACCTGCCTGTACAGGACACGGAGACTCCACATCAGTTTCCACTCCACTGCTTCTTCGAATGATAGGATAGTCAGGCGAAAAATTAAATAGCTTCCCGAGTCCTTGCTGAAGTACAAGAAAGAGTTTCAGGACTCCTGCCCCAAGAAAGGGACATTTCTCTCGTCACAATGGCCGCTCAGCTAAACCGGGACTCTTCATCCATTAGCAGTACTCTGATTCCTTACATTCCCTGCATTCACTGCCAATTAAAGCAATCGGCCACTCGTCCCACACTGCATTTTCCGATTGCGCTCACACTTGCGCCGTCGCGCACGCAGGATTCTGCCACGCGGTCACCGTCCATTATTAGGAAACTGACACGAGCTATGTTGATGCTAGCAGCTGTACAGGCAATTCGTTCAAATTACGCTGCACGTTGCTACATGACAGTGTCACACTTGGAGAAGTTAATGGTTTTAATCAACATATATTTCAAAGGAGAGACACGAACCGGGAAACAGGAAACAGAAACACGTTAAGAAAGCCTCAATTATAAATGACATTCTGAAGAACAAAGCTGAAACCATATGGCAGTAACTGCGGACGTGGATCGAGCGGCATGGTGCAGCGAATTTCGATATGTCCCCGGTTCCTATCCCGACCCTGTCACCAGTTATCCTGACTGATGCCTCGATGTTTTACTCAGTTCCTTCACTTAAACATCGGGGTAAATATACGACAGGACCACGAGCGATTCCTTTATCACGAATCCTACCTTTCGAGTTACACAATTTCATTCAGTGACAGCGGCACAAAATAAACCCCCAAACTCAATAACATGTAAATACAAAGCACAGCTCGGGAACGCACTGAAGGTCTGCAGAACTCGGCTACCTGCCAGAACTGCACATCAAGAAACCAAATGGCGGCCGTTCGGTCGGTCGGTCAGTCACATTCAACAACACCTACGGTCATTTGAAACCAATCTGCAAACGCCTGCAGCAATTTGTGCCACTTGACAGCAACATGCCTTCATCTTCGTCACAAGGCATTGCGTCCGGGAGCGAGCGCATTTGTGACAGCGCTTTTGTTAATATAACGGACCCTGCTGAAATCATTAGACAAATGGCCTTAAATCTCATACCTGAAGGGGCATTCTTTACATCCGAAATACACACTGATCACTCCTAAGCGCACGTCTTTATTGTATTAACATTCCACGTTATATCCAGTTTTATTCAAAGTGTCTAAATCCGACATCCATCTTAAAACTCAGAACTACAATTAACACACGCAATTCGGTTACTTTCCGTTACTTTACTCCGTGTCAGATGTTGATGTCCTGCTCTAAACCAACTCTATATATGCCATTCGTTCATTTCAGTAGCGTTGGGTACAAAACAAAATGCGTGTTCTCACAAGTTTGGCATAACGCGTAACACAGGCCGAACTGGCCACTTTATTAAGGAATTACGCACAGCGAACTTATGCCTAAAGCAGCACACGTCTCCCAGCATTCCCTGCCAACATGTCGCTTTGTCGCCTACAAGATGTCCTGCTGAATTACCATTATACACAACACGTGGAATGCAACTTACAGGAAGTAGCTCCAGTTTACACTTAAGAGTAAAATCATGAGCCGTTCTTACGTAATGGTTCATATTTTTGGACGTAACAATTCGACACTTTCGCGCACTTAACTTTTCACAGCTCGCGAGGCAAAGACTAAATGTCTGTGTTTTCTTATGTTGACTTTAATATACGGCCCACACCGTTCGCTACACGACATATCGAAACAAAAATGGCACTGCAGCAGCGGCGAAATAAACTGTTCTCACACTGGCACAGTGACATGACATACAAATTGAGTCTAAGCTTTAAGAGACCCATGGTTACTTTATGCAGCACCACGTTTAACACTCACAAATTCCACGTTCTGCCCACACAATGTATTTATGTGTTTTGTGTGGATCTAAGAACAAACAGCGATTATTTCCCTAAACAGCACTACCTGACTGGTTTGTATAACCGACACGGAGTGTTTACAGCGCGGTACGGACTGGATATTTAAATATATTTCAAGTTAGTCCTAGAATCTTTGGTTTCGCAGGCGACAGGTACCTTCAAAAAATTTATAAATGCATTTCGAGACGTAAAAACAGTTTTTTAAATATTCTATAGAAACTTCAACAGACCGTCAAAATGGCATTCCAAATTCACGCACAGATTTGAGTAGCAATTTTGTTTCATGTGTAAGAGAAAACAGTCTATCATTCATTTTGCCAAAACCCATTTAATGATGAAAGATGAACAACAGACGAAAAACAGATCTACTGCTCTAGAAGCTGCATTTCTGCAGAGTGAAACCAGAGAAAATTTATTGAGGCCTGCGTGCAGTCCAGTTAAATCGTCCTTCTCCTTAAAATGTTACACCAACAGGTGACTGACTGCCAGACAGTGTTTGAAACCCTCTCACAAGTTAATTACACTTCCAAGATAGTTTTTCCACCACTTTCCCACCTCAAGACGCGCACTTTCACCACAATAAACATAAGGTCATCGCAGTATTATCAAACGTGTTAAGAAGAACGACACAGCAGCCGGTGACAGGCGGGGCACACACCACTGCGCTGGGATGAACAGCGACCAGAACTAAAGACTTCAACACAGAAGTCGAACCCGTGAACAGGCCTACACACGTATATCAAACATTTACATTTAACACCATGTGAACAGGATGGCTTCATGTAAGTGCCTATATCTACAGGAATAAAATATGCTTCCCAAAGGGAAATGATTTTCAGAGACATAATTTAAAAATATTTACAACGTTGTACCTATCATAGCTCTCAAAATCCAAATAAATAAACAAAGTTCTGTAACAACACTACACGTACTGGCAGTAAGGAACCCTTTCTAGATGCAGTTTGGAGTGAAACTTTTGGGCTCTGAACGAAATATCTACAGTAATTTCCTGCAGTGCAGTTCCACAGATGAAGGAAATGTGACACTTTAAATTAACAGGGAAGGCAACACGCTTATATGACAATTCTTTCGGCATGACTTACAGGCCACCGTGCAGAGGCGCACTTGCAACGTGTCAGTGCCGGCAGATATAAAACGCAATTCGGCTGTATGCTTTTTCAGGTCAGGGACCTGTGTTCATTTTTAGAACAATTACAGTTATTGGTACAAATGTAAATACAATTAGCAGGTGCCCTCCCTTTCCCTTCTGCACTGAGCGCCACAGTCAGCACTATATATACCGGCGTGTGCGTCTTCAGCAGCATCATACAGCCATGGACTTCAAGCTGATCGTCGTGATGGTGTGCCTGCTGATGGCGGTAAGTTGGTAACATTGAGCTTATGGGGGTAAGATGGGAAAAGTCTCTTAATGGGGTACGTTTGGAACAGCCTGCTGATGGGATAATTTGGATGTGTCTGCTCAGTGACTTCATTTCTTGGTTGCCGATTTTCCGATAAAATGCGGCCGTAGCAAACCCGGATATACATTCTATAACACTTACGACGATCTTGTCAAGGTGTGTGTTAGCACTCTGAGGGCTAGTGGTAACTAAATGCACCACCTCGTTTAGACCAACACCTCTGCAGGGCTAGTGGTAACTAAATGCACCACCTCGTTTAGACCAACACCTCTGAGGGCTTGTGGCAACTAAATGCACCACCTCGTTTAGACCAACACCTCTGCAGTATGCACCCGCTGTGTATTTGTGTGTTCCGCTGCTTCTTGCAGTAAAACGCAGCTCCTGTACGGTCCCTGTAATGGAAGCAATATCAAACAGAAGGACTGGTCGGAAATCGAACCGGGGCCTCTGCGATGAGAGGTCGGCGCCCGAGCGCCAGAGCATGGCACGGTCTCATTACTCCATCAGACCACAATTATTAATAAAACACTGCATGATCATGAGTAATTGCGTATTTTTGACATGAGGCTCCCCCGCCCCTCTTTACGTCATCACCACGTATTGCACCACATCATGTGCCGGAGCAAAGGAACACCAACAGTCGGTCATCGCAATCTGCACCGATATCGGTGAAGAATACAGCAGCGACTGTGCTGCAGAATGGTGTGAAGAGTGTAAGAACGTGTGGATAAATAGTAGCAATAATAATAATAATAATAATAATAATAATAAAGTATTATGAATGGTTTTATCGTGATTAATCAGACAAGTGGCACTCGGTTTGACGCACCACAGTTTAATGGAAAAAAATATTTTCGATCCACGTTCAAATACACCAAATTTTAAGTAATGTTAAATGGAGATTCAACAAATATGTATCTATTTACCACTACCAAACATGGACACGGAGATCTACCGGGTACGTAGCGCGCGTTGGGGAGAAGAACAAGTGCAAGGGTTTAGTTAGCAAGCCTGAAGGAAAGAGAACGTGTGCAAGACCTAAGCGTAGCAGGAAGGTAAATCTGGCTAAGGACGGAATCACGTGACGCTGCCATCAGTATGACAGTCGGCTTTGTGGTCACATAAGAGGCGCAGCTGGATGTTCATTACATCCTGTGAAGGATGACCCCCTAGCAATGTACTTAATTCCGTACATGACGAGTTATGGCACAGCTCAGTAAGTGTAGTGACTAGGTGACTACAGAGTGAGAAACCGTCAGCGCACACATTAGGATACAATGAGGCTCTCTGCGTTTAATTTCAGTATTATTTCCAGCCCAAAACAATTGTTACCGGACCATTTTCAGGGACATTCAAAATGTGACATCAGATATTATCGAAGGGCTTTGCATAATTAAAATATGAGGGTTACAGTTACGGTATAAAGTGTTACTGCCAGTGTCGCAATGAAAATACAGCAAACCTGTTAGGATCATTACACTGTTGCTTCATGTTGTATCGTCTGGAATTATTTTTTGAACAGATAGTTACGCCATTTACAAGAAGAACTCTAGAATTTAGATAAAGGACTTTAGCCTGAAGATGCAAAGGAAGTCGAAACTTGTAGCGAAGTAAGTAATGCACTGGACACTTCTCGATATAACTGGCGTTAGTCGCACAGTAAGACATGTTGCATATCGACGCGCACAGTGCAGTAGTGTTAATGTGGTGCACAGATCTGTATATATGTGAATGCAGCGACCATGCTTTGATATGTTTGCAGGTTCTTGTTGACGGAAGTCGCTGGACGAAGTTCAGAGACAAAGTGGAGAAAATCGCCGAGCCCGCAGGAAAAAAAATCCTTCCACAGATCGTCCTCGCGGCAGTAGAAGCAGGATAGAAACGGTAACAGCATGTATATGAATGTAACGACGCACACTTGTCTGCAATAAAGTGAAAGTGCTTCTTGTTTACGAACGTGTACTGTGAAACACAAACCCTACCGTACAAATCCCTTACACGGTAAATTTATGATGCTAATGGCGGCCAGTCTGCAGGGCGGTTATAAACTCGCATTACATAAACATAACAGCATAACAGCATATGTATTACAGGACTGCAAACGTGTGTCACAGAAAATTCTGTTGCATGAAGTTCACATTATCAGGTGTGCTGTTAATATCACAGTGACATCTGCACACGAGACATGCCACAGTAGCTGGTGTACTCTTCTGCGACTTAAACCGTTCCTGCACTGAACGATTCAACATTTCGTTATAGGGAATCCCAGTTACGTCAATCCTTGGAGGATTACACCGACAAAGAACAGGTTGCGACACTTGTTCTCAATGCATGATTTTCTTTGGAAAGTCTGAAATGAGAATTGGATATAGTTGTGCTACGTGACTCCGCCAAGTGTGCTGCTGCCCCCCCCCCCCCCACTCACTACGTGACACTTTACTTTCACAGTACCTCGTAAATTACAAACAGCCACAAAGAATAACGGAAAGATGAAACTTTTTGATCGTCTCATGAATTATGGAGAACGCAACTTCAGATTCCTTTAGGTGTGGTTTGGTGTTCTATTTTTTTAAAAAAGGTGTATACTTATAAGAGAATAAGAGTTACTTGTCACTTGACGAACAAATCAGGCCACCTTGATGCGGGCAGACAGACAGACACAGGACAAGCTGATCAAATTTACGAGTCGGGGAAATGGCGCGCTCTCTTCCTCCCGTCGTAAAAACTTCTCGTTTCGTGAGGGTTTCGCATTTTATATGTGAATGAGTGGGGATTAAGCTCCTCCAGTGTCACAGGCTTATCCGTTTGCGCCTCCCCGTTTCCCCTCTCTGCCAGATTACCCTTCAACTTGATGAGCCCCTACCTTTCCCTTCCCGCCTGTGCCCTTTATCGCTCAGCGATGCCCGAATTTCCACAGCCGGAGTGGACGTGAGTTGCGTCCGACTCTTCCACCTTCCCGACTGAACGCAATACGGAAGACTGTCAGCTGTTCGAACTGCAGACATCACAATATGCTACAGGGCGTACAGATGTTTCAAAAACCAGTCACTTCCCCTCTACATTTTGCAGACACTATTTTCATTTTTTTTCAGGCGCCTTTACGTTTTTCCCCGCTCTCCGTCTGCCTAATTCTACGATACTAAAATAGGCATCGACCACTCATTTACGTTATCTTTCCAAACCGAAGATTCCCAAAGATATTAAAATTTCTCTTTAGTATCATATAACATAGTTTTTAGAACGGCCCATTTTAAAGTTATTTGAGCATGACAATGTTGTACTGACGATGTAAATGCAAATCTTCCTAGTCCGTATTGTGGTCCGACTCCAGCACTGCAATTTGTGTGTAAGGAAACGTCGGACAAAATGAAGCCTCGCCTCTGTTAATATTAAAGTTACACTTGCTGCAGGTGCTTTGTGTTAAAAATTGAGGCCCCGGCGACATAGTCCTTGCGGTGTGATTACCAAACCAGGTAAGCAGAATGCGCCAATATAAAATCCATAACAGGCCCTTACACGCTTAATTTTGTGTTGCTTCTGAAATTTGGGCGCTGTGCATTCGGACTCTGATATTTCTGCCGCTCTGTAAGCTCCATAAAACAGGTCTGACTAATAAACAAGCAAGGAGAATTCTAGGCAAGCAATCAAGAAAGCGTCTCGGCGCGAATGCCATTAATTGCTAGCACTGTGCTATGGTGCATGCTGTGCCAGTCCTAAGGTTTATGAATGCAGCCAGCTCTTGTCTCCTGCCTTGATCAACTTCGGAAATGAGAATCGCGGCATAAATACTTGGTTAATTAACCACCTCCCTTCCACCCCTCGACGCCTTCTAAATTAGTTTCAAGTGAATTACGCGTTTGGTATTTAGAAGTCATAACTCAGCCAGTGTGAACCTTGTAGCAGCAGCAAAATCTTCAGACAAATATACACGCTGTTTAAATTCTTTCCAAAATGGAAGAGCACCAAGCTCCAACGAGTGTTAAATTGTGTGACGCGGTGACACACTTAGTCAATACAGTCGCTTTACATTCACAAGGAAGTGGAGCAAGCCACACATGAAGTCTGAGAACGGCGTATAATGCCCCACCTTAAGCACCGCCAATTTAGCTGATGGGCCCAAATTACGGTACCCTCCTTGTATCGACTTATTTCCTCGCCACATAAAATAGCGCCATCTCGGTACAGATATTAGTTCTGAACACCTTTCAATAAATCTGCAGCATGTTTCGGTCTGTACGGATCGTCCTCAGGGTGATGCTAACGGAAAAACAAGTACACAGTGTTTCTTTTTTCACTCACTGGAGCATGGCAGCTTTATCGCACAGAAAGCCTACGCCAGCCGCGACATACCCGCACAGCTGCGGTGCTCAGTGAGCGATAAAACACACACCCTGTACAAAACAAGATTATGAAGCGAAAGTGGGGTCACAGACCACGAACCTAACACAGGTCAATGCAAAATCTGCAAGTGCCTAACATAATAATAATAAGAAGAAGAAGAAGAAGAAGAAGACGAAGAAGAAGAAGAAGAAGAAGAACAACAACAACAACAACATGAACAGACGTTCGGCAGGCCACGCCATAGCTCGCCCTGAGTCGGGTTCAGCAACCCAACACACCATGGCAAGCATGTTCAGTACTTCGGCTGCTACACGTTCATTAGGGAACTAACAGTACGCATGTAACTAATTATAACTTTATGCATGCGAGAATGGCATTCCCTTACGTCACTCGGCGTCAGTGTATCACGCGTAAAGGTCAATTAGTGTCACACGAGACGAGGGTTTGCTTATACACCGTAAATTGGTAGGGATCAGGAAGGAAGTGTTGAGCTGAAAGTAAGCACGCCACTGTTGTCTTGGACAGACTGGCGAAAAATACGAGAAGCCTGAAAGCTGTTGGTTCTGAGGCCGCGATATTAACCGGATCCCAGCCCGGGATGGCTCAGTCAGCATTGTGACTCGACTACAGGCTGGACAAACGAGAAATCGTGGTTCGATACCCGACAGGAACACGATACTGTCTCTGGTCTATAAGCGTCCAGACCGGCTGTGGGGCCCACCCAGCCTTCTGCTTAATAGGTGCCGGGGTTCCTTCCCCGGGCGTAAAGCGACCGGGGTGTGGAGTTAACCATTCATCCCCACATGAAGCCAAGGCTAAGAATGAGAGGAGCTTTACACCGTTTCCCACCATATGCCTCTATGTCGGGACAGGGATACATTCTATAACAGTAACCCATCAGCCCTGAACATGGGTGACAGGGATTTGTTCGCGATTGGCATACCGAAGTGACTAGAAACACAAAATAAACTTCGCGTTGTGGGTGCTGCGTGCATTTCGGGGGCACGAACGGTACGTAGTTGGTGGGTCGGAACACTCGCTGACGCTTGGCTCTGTGTGCCTTTTATTTGAACTGCTGTGGATACAGATAAGAAGTGCCGCGGGGGGGAGGGGGGGAATGGACGCGTCAGAATCAGCATTCTATTAACTTCATCTAGCTTAAAACACGCATTCAGAGTCACAAAGTGAGCTTCTATCAGAAGTAGCAACTGAACAGATTGAACGAATATCAAAGTTGATTTTAGCGCAGTTCGTGTTGAAATAATGATAAAATACATTCCATGTGCTCTGTGCTCTTTGTGTTGACAGGCTTCTGTCTGATGCTGCTATCTGCACCTCATTATAAACAACTCAAACTTCGAATTCTGCTTTCAGCTGAGGGAATGGGTATTGAAGTCACTTGTAAAGTCCTACGTATTTTGGGTAGCCTTAAAGATTAAAGCCCAGCGGTTACTTTACGTACCGCCACGTTTAACATTCACAACTTCTACGTTCTGCCCACACAGTGTGTTTATGTGTTTTGTGTGGATCTCAGAACAAACAGGGATTATTTCCCTATACAGCATTAACTGACTGGTTTTTATAACCGAGACGGAGTGTGTTTACTGCGCGGTACGGACTGAATTTTTAAACACGTTTCAGGTCCGTCTTAGTCTTAAAAGCGTTTAATGAAGCCGCATTGAATATCTAGATGATGAATTAACATTTCAAAGCACAGTGCTGGCTATATTTATCGCCCATTTTATTTAACACTGTATGCTCTACACTCTGCCCTCAGCGTGCAGTATGTGTTTCGTATGACATACGAAAAGCAGAGATCAGCACCCTACAGCGAACTAATCGTTTGGTATTGGAGAGGCGGTGTATTTTTGAGAAACTGGAACTAAATTTTGAACGCTGTTTGGATAAACTTCGTGTTTGAATACAGTAATGTAATTTGGTCGTGACTCAGAGATTCACATGGGGTCCTTTGGGACACTCCCGATCAACTTCAGGTCCTACGCATTCCCCAGTACAACGTGTGCTTTCTTGTGGATTAAAAACAGCCAGAACGTGAAGCTAGCCAATCAAGGGCTATCTGCCTTCCTGCTACAGACAGCGATACCTGGTACAATGAAACGACCACACCTCGATTCATCTCAGCACTAAACCTTCCGTGTAGGTCACCACAGCCCTTATGGTTATGCATGCAGTCTTGTGTCGCTCTTTACTTGCAAGTCCGTCATTCTTGACCGGTAAACGCACCAGAATTACAGATATAATAATAACTGTCCCGTTTAAGGGCTTAGGGACACTGAAGGGGCCTAACGAACGGAGACAGCCACAAACACAGTTAGGCCCTTACTACAGGAGCGTTCAAAACGCGGTGGTAGCTGGCGGTAAAAGCGCTCCGATAGGGGCTACACGACAAGAGCTTTCAAAACGCGGCAGCTATGTGGCGTTTCTACTGCCTGCTTTCAGTACTAAAATGGATGTCGTCCAAATTGGTTGTGTAGCCCACCTTACACTTAGCCAAAAAAGGAGGAAGAGACGCTGGTGGACTCATCCTGCACTTTCAAACAGACTTTCAACAGGGCAGTTCCATATTATGTTTGCAGCCCACCGCAAGGTTCCTGACAAATTCTTTTTACAGTTCAGAATGTCAATGACAAGTTCTGATGAACTTTTAAATTTAATCGATGATAAAACTGTGAAAACTGACACTAATGTGGGGAAGCCGACTGGTTCTGTCGAGGGACTGGCTGTAACATTGAGCACGAACATTCGGAACAGTACTATTGAACTTGTTTTGTTCGTGCGTCATAATTTCGCAGTGCAATAATTCGTATTATCAAAGTCACGAAAGATAACTGATAAAAGTTCAGGATAATAAAATTATCTTCTGATGTATCTGAAACTTTCGCAGTCACACTTAACGGTGAAGTAGCGGACGCTGATGCAGGCGAAATCGCATATGAGGAGGCTCGACTGGCTGCACAGATGTTTCTAAACACTTCTGTAGTCTCATAACGCGCCTCATTTGCTAAGTCACAGGACAAAATATCCATCAGTGGCAGAAATGACAAAAGAAAGGATTTATTGCAAATTGCACGTATCTCTGTCCAGCACTTGGCTCTTAATTCTCGATGCTGCAATCTTTCAGAGTGATATTGTAAAGTGGCGGTTTTTTTCTACTTCGCAAATAAACTTTTCAACATCAAACATTTCTGCACACGCATCAACAACAGTATTAAGAAAATGCTGGAAGACTTCCTTCCGATCTGACGTCTTTGTTCACAGTGTGGGCGGGGTAGGCTACCCTGTGTAGCAACCGCCGCGTTTCGAACGCTCCTGTAGCACTGCTGGCGTTTCTGCCGCCAGCGGTCACAGCGCCTCATGTTGCGTTAAAAACGCCGACCGCGATGCTAACACCGGCACGCGTGGCGGCAGAAAAGCTCGTGCAGTCTGCTCCATTACATTGTACATGTTCTGTAAAACGAAGCAGTCGGCGACGTTTTGAACGCTCCCGTAGCACGGCCCTAACCGTCCGACCGACATTTGGAACAGACACATACCGGACACAGCTGCGCTGCCACCTGTTGGAGGAAGTACTTCGGATTTGAGCGGCCGCAAGTCTGCAGGTTGGGATGCGACGCGACGTAGCAATACAGATACCGACGTTTCGAAGGAAACTGCTGCCACCAGCTTCATTCACGATTAAGTCATATCTCACGGTGCGCGAGACTTTTTTCGGTTGTTCCTCAGTCTCTGATGATTTTGTAACCCCGAAATGCCTTCCAATAACAGTCTCCCTCCAAATGCCTACCCACCCAATATTCACAGTCACGCTGTCATGTTACTCGCCAGTTATAAACTGTCCAGCTGTAACACAGTAAGCGTGTAGCTTAATACGAGTCTCAGTGGAGGCACAATAAACACGGCCAGGCGCGCACTAGCACTGCCGCAACAAAACACCAGAGTGTAACGGGCGACAAGCGTGGCTCTTTAGTGTAAAAGGTCGCAAATCCTTAAGAATAGCGCGCCTATGTTCTTTTGGTGCCTGGGGCAAGTAATCTCAGGGGCCATCCCTGACAGAAATAGTAAAAAAATCACAATGATTTTTTTGGCCCAATAATTTAAAATTTGTGGGGAGGAGAAAATCATATTATTTTTATCTGCGCTCCTGATACTTAAACAGTAATGCCTTTCATTGAATTAAGACTTTATACACCCGTAGATTCGCAGTGAATTTCACATGTAAAACCACCTGCAAGGACTTTATATGATCCATGATCCGTGCATTAATCGTACATACAAGAACACTACCAACAAATGCACACATGTACACTACAGTTAGCTGTAGTGTACATGTGTGCACCAATTTGAGTACACATGTGTGCATTTGTTGGTACCGTTACTGCATAATCAACCGCACGAACTGTGTCACGCGTTTCCTGCCGTCGTGTGGCGCTCGAGTTCCCACACCCCCGTCACTTACTTCAACCCCGTAATACTCAGCCTTTTGTCCTCACAGGAGTCTTACGGGTTGTTGCGTTCAACAAAGGATGTTTGTTTCTTAGCGTCTTGTAAGAGCGACTTGTTATCCTTTGCCTACGGTATGGGTCAATTACGACGCTGTAATTGGGCAATTTGCGTGAAAGGCGGGCCTGTATGACCTTCCGTGGAGCAGTAACAAGGTTCCCCTTACTGCAGCGCTTTGTCAGAACCCCATGTCTCGTGACCTTCAGGCACAGGGACACTTGACAGCCGAGCCGCACTGGTTGCCCCAGCACAGGGCACCAAGCTCGCGGCATTTCCTATAAAATTAGCCGTTAATAATCGTGTCAGCAGGCGCCGTTCTTAATTATTTGGGTTGCGGATTCTAAGAGGCATAAGAGAATTAATGACAATGTCGCGTCACACAAGCAGAGCCACCGTAAAATGGCCCTGCGCCATTCTGGTCTCTGTGTAAGGAAACCCTTTAAAAACGGAAATTAACCTAAATTTAGGGCTGTTTTAACACTGCCGAATATGTTCTGCTTTAATTATTTCTCAAAGTACCGTTCTAATTTCGTTAATAAGAATAAATCCTTTACGCACTGCTCAGACACTCGTTCAAACACACCCACACTCCGAATTCACACTGTCGAAATTTTATACCCGAAATTATGTGCCGAAAAATGAAGGTAAAGTCCAACTCCCTTACGTAAGAAAAATTGTGTACTTCAGATAACTTTAAAGAGTGTGTTTGTGTGTGTGTGTGCATGCGTACTGAAAAAGCTGACAGGTTTTCACGAAAACTGTGTATCTTAAAATCATTTCAGCACTTTGTGAAGGTAGGCAAGTGTTACGCGCACCCCGTTATGTTTCTCACAGCGGTGAGATATTTAATAATCAGCTAGAGGACGTCAGTGTCACAACTTTGTGCCAATTTGTAGGGACGCAAGACGTAGCACAGTCGGCTGCACACGGTGCACCTTCCGCACGGTGGCAGGGACGCTGCTTGCATCCGTCTCTTTAACGCACAGTTTCCTTTAACAAGAAAATTTCCAGTCTTCGTGTTTCGTAAAGGATTTGGACGTCATTTCGGCAAAGCCCCTGTGCGCCACGTCGAGACACTTGGGGTTTACTTCTGACACGACAGCAAAAATCTTTAAAAAGTAAGGTGTTACATACAGAGCATGGCTTCCTGGGTTGCCAGGATGTCAGGACGCGACACAGGTGACGCGTGCAAGGAATGCGGGAACCAATGTAAAGGCTTGGAGAGTGACAAGTGTGTGTCTGGAAACTGTAATTATTTATTGCAGGTCGGCAAAACAGAATTATCGACTGAGTTGTCTTCGAAGAATAAAATCTCTTAAACAGGTGGTGTTCCACAAACGTGCTAATAAGTTTAAAGGAACCAAGTGAATAACTGAGCCACATTTGCCGACAGTCGGTGGAAGATGCACTAACTGTCAACAACAGTACAAGTGGCCCGTTGGCACCAGTATCAAGTATCCAAAGGTGACATAATGTTGTCTCACACATCAGTGATGCGAACCTGGCTGCAGACAGACAGCGACTGAAGGCGGGCAACCGCGGGGGCAGGGGCGGCAGAGAAGAACCGAGAGGTCAGACTGACCCTGCAGAGAGCATTCTGGGAGCGGTACAGGCACGCGGTTGGTGAGTGCCTAAAGTCAAAAATAAATTTACAAGATGGTGTAGCCGTTGGTGTACGTCGGTCTTCGTCATCGCCTGTACTAACATAGCCCTCTTCTCATTCCTATCACTTCTAAACACCAGAAACATGCCTGAAATATGTTCGCGGATGAAGTATCGCTTGTTGTGTCCACAGGTTTCTGTTCAACCAACGTCTCTTCTTACATATGGTTATTTAGCTGAGTGACCGCAGGCTGCTTCACGGACCAATGGCATTTCCTGCCTGCTTTTATATGGAACATTCCGTTGTCATAAATATAATACAGTTGGATAATACGTCATTCACGTTATTATTATTATTATTATTATTATTATTATTACTACTACTATTATTGTTAGCCATCTGTATTTCCTATACTTTGAAATAATCCCCCCCCCCCCTCCGGTTTTATGTTTTCCTACGAATTCAGTAAGCATAAATATGTTTTCGGAACAAGAATTACGCCAAGCAGCAGTCATCGTTATGTAAGTCGCTGGAGGTATCTGAGGTACGACACGTGATGCGAACTGGCTGAAGTCCTGTAAAAATACTGAGTTTCATGTTTCAAGACACCCACAGATGAACTACATGCGCACACATGTGCACGTATATACATGCATGTGTGTGTTTTAGGCTTATAAATCTTGAACGCTTCTTTGGTTTGCGCGTCTGTATATATTTAGTCAAGCATTGATTTATTTATTTCTACTCTCATTAAATTGTAAGCAACTAACTTGCTAGCTAACAGCCAGCCAGCTGTGCTAGCACAGCGCAAACACTGAGTACCGGCAACGCAGCATCCCAGCACAGCCAATACCACGTCTCTAAGACCGCCTTCAATGGATTCATATGCTTCTCTGCCTTCCAGGCGGTCGCATTGTAAGAGATTTCCCCATCACAACTCTGTTTGTATTCCTTGTGTCTTTAGTTTCTCAAAGTGCCGTGACGAAGTCTGTTTATAAAAAAAGGTAAAGTTCGCCCCAGTAGAGGTCATGAACGCCCAAACCGGAAGACGTATCGCTCTAGTCTTTCTTTAACCTCGGTTCTAGATGGGAGGGGGTGGTTTACGCCACTCCCTGGCCGATTCACCCCAGGGAATGACTCGGTACCCTTTGTACAGGATCCCAGGGCCGGTCTGGACAAGTGCGGAAAATCTCGACCCCACCGGGATTCGATATTATTTCAATGAAATTATTGTCAATTACAGATAAAAGTGTATAAGAGCTGTTAAAAAGAACGAACGATACGCACACGCCGAGTTGGTGCGCGCGCACATTCCGACCGGCGAAACAAACGGCGGGCCAAATAAAAGAGGGAGAGACCAGCAAACGGAAAGGCGGTACGAACCTGGTAGGCTTACACTCTGTTGCTGCTGCTGCTGATGATGATGATGATGATGAGGATGATGACGATGAAGATGACGATTGTGCCCTATTACACTAAGCCGTTCATGAATTCCGTCTTACAAAATTCCCAGGAGGCTTAGCAAAACTGCGCGTTCATTTCTAGCCACGCCGCTACATTAAATCTGTAAGGCTGTTGACAAAGCGCGCATCGCAGCCAACGGCGTTGAAATACCGCCGCCGCTTATCTTGTGTACCCAAGACTATTTGTATTGCAGAAATAGCGAGTATTCTCTTTCGTAGCGGCTTATATAGAGCAAATAATGGGTGCTGAACACAAAGGAGCCAATTACAGCAACGAAATGGCAAATATTCCTCCAGACGGTATTTATACTGCCAGCCTTCAAGTGAGTCCCAGTTTTAGGAGGTGCAGACTGCTGAAGGCCGCTTCGACGCCAGGATAATAAACATCCAGGGACGTGCTAAGCACGAAACGTCACACACGGGTTGAGATGTACATTTGTGATAATAGCCTTCTACCGTCGCACCTGAGGTTCTGCCAGCAGACGTTGCCGTCACAACGTAACACAGGCGCAGTCCCTTACTTCCGGCGTGCCAATTCTGACGACACAGCAAGAGGTGGAGTCCCCTCAGAACAGGCCATGAGGGCGCACAGGAGGAGTAAGGGTGCAGCCCTAGTCTTATTTAACCTTGACGATAGGCGGGGATGCGTGGTCAACGCCACGACCCGGCCGCTTTACCCCCGGGAAAGAAGACCCGGTACGCACTGTACAGCAGGCTGGGTGGGCCCCAGAGGCCGGTCTGAACGGGTGCGGGAAATCTCACCACCATTGGGATTCGATCTCCGGACCGTCCAGCCCGTAGCGAGTTTGTACACCGACTACACTACGTCGGCCCACTGTGATGGCATGCCATTCAGTGAATGCATGAATGAATAAACGTGTTCGTAACACAATGTGTGTACGACCTGTCATCACCAGCAACGCACAGACAGCTCAACTCGGGAGGTGTGTATATATGACAATAAATGCCCGTTACAAAAACAACTTCCTTCCAAGCAGCCGCATCGCTTGCTCGTTAGGCCAGTTTGTTCCCGACGTATTTCCACGTCTCTCAAAGACCCCGGTTTGCAGCAGTCCGCAGCTACTGCATTAGGCGGCCACACCGATTGTTATCGAATGCTGTGTGACATACGAACAATGCAAATAGAACACTGTATGTTTTGAAGTGCATGCCCTGACACACCACAAACCGGCGTAGTTATGTAATGCATTGTTTCGGCTTGGGACACATTTGGTTCGATGTATTATTCAGGACAAGAGTCACAGCCAGGTACTGCAGACCACAATAGGAAGCAGTGAACAATGGAGAGCTACAACGCAGACACTGCGGTACAATACTGCAGGTGAGAAAAACAGTATCGTCGTGTGGCAGCTACAATAGCGGCACACTGCACCGCATTGTGTCCAAATTAACTCTTCAAATACACGTCAAATAAGCGTATTTTAGAAATTTCTATGGACAATAAACTAGTTATAACAACTAAGTACGTGTTCACATGCACTTCCCGTCACTACACACACACTGTACGCCCACATGCCGAATTAACCACTTTAAAATAAATGTGACGAAGTTTAAACAACGGGGCGCAGGCGTGTCAAATCAAAATTCTAGGCGCATTAATGGTGACCATAAGAGCAGGTTAGGTTGTACAAACACTTGACACAACTCATTTCATAACACGGATTTTTCAGTGTTCTACCTGAGCCATAAACAACAATGTACTTTTACATTTCATTTAAAGACGCTGTCTTTTACAAAGTCAACAGCGCTGTCACAGACAGCAGAGTTGCAATGGTACTGTACACGGAAATACCGATGTATTCAGAAATAAACCAGCCCCAGCGCCAGTCTGTCCACCATAAATCCCACATGGACTAGTCTGGGATCGAACGTGGTCCTCGTATTGAAAGAAAGCGACCTCTCAGAAGAACTAGGCGTAGATGGAAATATAATATTAAAATTGATTTTAAATGCACAGGATTGGAGAGCATATACTGGATTAATCTCGTTCAGGACAGAGAAAAATGGTGGGCTATTTTGAACACGGGAATAAAATTTCGAGTTATATAAAATGCGGGAAATTTCTTTACTAGCTGAGGAACTGTCAGCTTATAAATAAGGACACTGTTTCATGGCATTAATACCATACGTGCCTCAAGTGCTGCAACATATTCAGTTTTCAGCTACAATTAAAAATGGAGGTCGCAACATCTGCCATGCGTACTAATGTCCTCCCCGCGTCACTCTCCTGTCATAGCACTTGCATTCGGTGCCACAGTGTCAACAATACAGAGTGTAACCAGAGGCCTAAAATACTTTATCCATAGTCAGGTTAGACTCATCTTGCACACACAGACACACACACACACACAAACACACACGTATAGCATATACCGCCTTCAAAGACATGGGATCAGGCACGGCGAAACACCTTCATAAAGACGCAGAACTTCAAGCAAGATGTTCAGCGCATACGCGACTCACCTCGCGCGGTGTATTTGTGGAACAACATTCTCCGTGTCTACTTCATATGACAGCTACCTGAGCGGTATTTATAAGGTCTGTGGGCGATATGTACACACACACACACATGCACACCGCACCGCCGGGCGGGGGGAGGGGTTGGGGGCACACACAGACGGTGGCAGGGGACGTCCAGTTTCGCAGGGCAGACTATGGCTTACCGGAGTACGCCGTACTTACAGTCACGCCACAGGCCTATCCTTGCAGCAAAGTTCCGTTGGGCCTTCATATAAATTATCCTCCTTTGCCACCCCCACTCCACCGTAATCTTATTACGCCCCCTTATTCCGGTACACTGTAACACCCAGCAAAGCTTAACACAGTGTACCCCGCACACCGTGACGTGTACACAATCGATTCCACCCATCTGAACTCCCACTTTCTACCGAAATAATTTTGCAAGAACCAACCCCAAAATCTAAAGAAAGAAAGATGATTCATAGCAACTTGGCATGTTTCCTTAATTATAAAACGCTTCCTTTTGACTAGGAACTGCAGCTGACAAGCTGCAGATTTCTAATTTTTGCGCTGAGAGGAATTAAAAACAAATTGATTCAGGTATCAAAATTCGTGTGCTGATTCACCCAGTGCACATACATACATACATACATACATACATACATACATACATATATACATACATATATACATACATACATACATACATACATACATACATACACACACACACACATATAATGTTAGCAATGAGTAGAACTCTATTGCTACCTTGCCTATATGTCTTCATGGCGTGGACAGGGACAGGGACAGGGACAGGGACGGACGGATAGATAGATAGATAGATAGATAGATAGATAGATAGATAGATAGGTAGGTAGGTAGGTAGGTAGGTAGGTAGGTAGGTAGGTAGGTAGGTAGGTAGGTAGATTCAGTTTGTTACTCACAGTGAGTACAGCTTTCTATCAGGAAATCGAGTAGCCGAAACTTACAAAGGCAAATATCTGTGTACGCTGGGAACTGTAGGGAACTCATAGGCACACCGCGTGGGTAATCTTCACAGATTTCGGCCCTACACCTGGCGGCACGTGTAACACGTAACGGTTCCGGAAGGGTTAATTTTGCAAACACTACGAGTATAAGCGAGAGTTAGGACCAAGTGCGAAACATTTTCAGTACTAGGTTAGTATGCTGATGACTAGATGACAGGTTAGCACGCTGTTGACTAGATGACAGGTTAGCATGTTGATGACTAGATGACACGTTAGTATGCTGTTGACTGAATGACGTATTTTTCGGTAAATGCAAATAATAATTGCGACACTTGCGAACTGTCTCAATTATTCCACCCAGCACCACAATTGCGGAAAACCGCCGCGCAGACAAGAACTGCGCGGTCACAAGTACCACATGAAGTGTTCGTGACCTCACTTGACACCAGTCGCCCTGCTCATGGCGCTGAGGACTAATTAGGATGACCATCAGAGGTCAAAAGGTTGCTGCTCTTCCAGCGAACGATGCTTTGTTCAGAACAGTCACAAAATACAGCACAGCCACCTCCTGTTACACGCGCCGGAGACGTCGGCAGTAATTACTGCAAATTATGAAGTACCGACAGAACTGCTGTGCAAACAAGCCCCCCCCCCCATTTTCCCCAAATATAAATTAAATTTGTTAGCAGAACAATACCACCGACACAAACTGTCAAAACAGCATGTTTCATTGCTTTCGGAAAATTTTTGGGGGCGGGGGAGGTGAAATTTAAGGGCCGCGACGATATTTGTATTTATACACTTACTTCAGACTATGGGAAATATTCTAGGTAATTAATAATGGCGTAATGAGTCCGCAACAGCCACAAACGTTCATAAAGCCGAATTTTCTCTCGCTGTACAATATACGCAAAAATCGTCGTGCAATTCCAAGAGCAAAATTCCTGTCTGCGCAAAGTACAACCTCACCCCTAAAGGGGCCTCAGTGGTCAACATAACAGTGGGCACTGTACCGCTCGTGTGCACGAATGGATAGAATGCACAAATGCAAGGAACGCCAAAGTTAAGAGTGTGTGAAGCCGTACCTCCATGCCCTGTATACGCCGTAATTGCTTGCACAGGGTACCTTCGCTTTGACCTTTTCCTTTACCTCCACGCCAGTATTGAATCAGTGTACTGACATCACAACTTCTCCGGGCTGACCTTCACCTGCCCTGCCACCGCCAAGAGCAGCGCAAACTGCACGAACAAAACCTTAGAAGCGGAGGAGAATCCGGTTCTCCCTGGCACAAGACGTAAGGCTGTGAACAAAAGAAGGGTACTCAACACACCTCACACTTTGCGCGTGGAGCTGCAGATGGCATGTTGTTAGCGGTTGCATGACAAACGCATTCCCCGTTTCGCGGTCTCAGTGCTGACACATCTCAGCTGGAGGGGTGACATTTTAATTACACATTGACAAGCGTGCTTTTTATGAATGCACATTGTTCGGTAAACACGAGCATTTACATTTCATTATAGAATGTAAATTTATACAGTCAATATTCCAATTATCCAAATGGTAGTGATGTTTCACTTCATCGAAGAAAGAACTTGCGCCGAGTCCGATCGTCGTACTGACGCGCAAGCGCCGATGCCGCTTTACGGTTGTTTTTGAGCACAGTTAGTAGAGGGAGTAGCAGAGCTCAAAGGATGAGTTATATTTAGGCGTTATACGTAACATCATACGCGGCTGGTTGCTTAGACGTTGTTGTGAAGGGCATTCACAGTGACAAGACAGTCAGTTTATATCGTGTAAGGCTTCTATTCAGGATCTCAATAGACCGAATTCAGACAACGATTTTATTGTTTTAGTGAGCCGCCGAGAACGGTCAGTCCCGCATTTCAACCCAGCGTAAACCAGTCACCAGTTTATATTGCGACAATCCGGGTTATGGAACGGTCGTTGTGCTGGTGGGCACAATATAGGCGGAAGACACAACTGCTTCCATCTTCGCGACTGAAGTACAGGCTACATGGTGCCATAAACTGGAAGACAACACTATGGCCTCTTTATGTTCTTTGCCGTGTTCAAAAGGGCCCTCACAATTCTCCACAGCTCAGTCAGAAACCAAAATGTTTGTCCGAATTCGGACTATTGACCTACGTAAGCTGACACGACATAAACTGAATTATCGTGTCCCTTTAAATGTCCTCCATAACATCGAAACCAACGACATATCTCTGTGACGTTATACACAGTGGCGCAGACGTCTCTTGACACTAGGGGCAACATGTTCACGAGCAACAGACAAGTCACTTTTGCGCCACCCTGTATATGGCACTTAATTACCAGTTGCCCTTCGTATTGCGCATTTACTCGGCAGTAGCAGGTACGCAAAAAAGTTTGAACTTCTGAGGTGGAAGAAAACTAACGTTACTTAATTATTAATCCGGTAATATGAATTATACAGTATTTTCAAGATCGGCCTGGGATCAAAACCGGGCCTCCACCCTGAGAGGCGGGCGACGAACTGTGTGAGGCACGGCATGGTCTTGAATCTTTTAACACGTAAAGTAACCAACATGGCGATCGCCCGAAATCTGACTTCTAGTGTTTTATTTTTACAACAAGCACTGGGTCATTCCGTCCAGGGACGTAAAAGTTTGTGTGTGAAAGGATCATAAGTTTTCTCAAAATATTTTATTCCGAAAATGGCAAATAGTGACACACAGTAAAATTTTTCGGTAATGCGTGATACGCTCAACACAGAGACGGACAGTCTGCGTATGTCAATGTGCACTGTACACGAGCACAGAGAGTTAATTAACTGATTAACTCCATGAAGCAGAGTCATCCTCAAGAAAAGAAAAGTACCCCAGCTAGTCAAGAGATTCCCCGCATTTTATGGAAGCCGAAAGTTCATTATCGTGTTTACAACAGCGTCATTTTTCTCTATCCTGAGTCAAATAAATCCAGTCCTTACAGATTAATAAGTCATTTTATGCATTAATTTATACTTCCCGCAAATCAATGTACACGGTTCGAAACCGTAAAGAAAAAGAGCTGACGCCACAAATTCTTCCCAGAACTTATCTGCATTCACATTTCAGCGTCTCCGTATGCATGTATTCCGTTTTCACGCAGAGAAACAATTTAGTTGTACTTTTTTTGACAGGCAACATTAAATGCGGACGGCGTTATGACCGGCGCTACATGCCTGCCTCGAATCAGCTGAGAACACAGCCTGGGTTTGTCAGCTGCTGAATATTTACAGCGATAGCAGTCTGGGAAGGCAGCACAATCTTTGACGCGTAGTCCCCAGGGCGACAGTGGCGCTATCTTGCTGTCAACTTGTTCTCGTGATTAACGAGACACCGTCTCGAGCTTGGCTTTCTTGACAGCGCAGCGCCTCCCTACGTCCAACTTTTCAATTATTGACATGGGCAATTTATCTCGCCATAACCCGGCTACGGTTTGAATGTAAACTAGTGTGACAAAAAGTGTGAAGCGTCAAAAAACATGACGAACAAAACCTTGAGAGGAGAGAAACACAGAGAATCTTCCCTTCAGCTGGCAGGGTGATTGTTCTGAGGCACGGGAAGAGTACATGACACCCATTAGCGTACTTCGTGTACTAAACGCTGAAGAGTCTCGCATTACTGGAGGTTAATTATCATCTCTGCACTTTCAGAGATTAAGTATAGCGACAATTTCTGAACCTTAATCTCTTCAAGACTAAATGTAACTTCAATTATATTTAAAGAGTCAGTTCGTACCGCGCAGTGAACAGACATCGTTTGGGTTATGAAAACCAAACACTTAATGCTTTAATGCAATCTGCGGACAGAAAATGGAATTTCTTAATGTTAAAATACGGTGCCATATAAAGTAGCAACTGGGCTTCAAACGGTTCAATTTAATTATTCCAGTACTGACAGTTTAAGTTCAGTAGCCAAAGAAATTCACGGTACGAGAAGAGTATTGTCAATCTACTTCAAGCGACTCCATGGATACTGTCATAGGCGTAACTTGGGGGGGGGGGCAAATGCCCTCACAATATTTTTTTCAACCTAGGAATTTTTTTTGGTTACTGAATTGAATAATGTCAAATAAAAAAACAGACAGAAAAAAGAAAATGCAAAACTTGCGTTTTATGGGACCAACTTTCCCCCCTTTCAAATTTGACTCCTTTGTAAAATAAAGTTTCTAATACTCATGGTCTGTTTTGCCCCCCCCCCCCCCCCCCCCCAACGTTATTAGCCACGTTACACTTATGGATACTGTCAACGAATTAAATAAGGAACTATGAACTGCGTGAATGTACTCACCGGTGATATCTAGAGACAGACAGACAGACAGACAGACAGACAGACAGAGGCAGCCTACAGCTTAAAGACGCAGGGTGCCGGTCCCGCTAGAGGCCTCTGCATTTATCCGTCCGTCTTCATTTTCGGTGCCGCTGTCATTTAATTAAATGCCGAACAAATCTGATAAGGTTACTTTTCAATTTGAAGGCCAGCGTCTTGTTTGTGCTGAAGGCCTTTCAAGGCCCTACAGAAAATGCAACCGATATCCTTTCGGTAAGCCCGGCGTGACGGATGTCATCGTGCGGAAATTTTACCTAAGCACAGCGATGTCCTGCCGCTATCCTATCACTGAAGGCAGTTCTGCTGACGTCACAGTAGCCACTGTCTGGACTACACCAAACTGAGCATTGCGTTGCTTAGGCCTTGGGACTGAATCATTGCCATTTAAGCACTACAGCCCTCTGCCACTAATTCCCATTTAATTACGCCGTTGATTGTTAGAGTGCTTCCTAGTGTCATGCGTACTGCACAGTACTTAGTGATTTACATTTATCGCCACTAAACGATGGCTTCAGTTTACTTTGAGTAAACTCCCTGAAGGAATTCTCTCAAGGACAGTGAATTGTACGTAACATTGCTACAGATACACAGGATCTGTCTTGCATCGCCGCACCGAGCTCGGCTGCTCTGTCGCAAAGAAAGAAGCCTGCGTCTGCCAGGATATCCGGTGACAGCTGATGCCATCACGGCTGAGATCAAATAAACGCAATATTTACCGCGTTTCTGACGGATCACAGCCAAATAGTAAAATGCACTGTTAATGATGATGATGATGTTGATGATGATAATGATAATGATAATAATAATGATAATAATGATGATGATGATGATAATAATAATACAGGACAACAGGACTAACAAGAAACTACAGGAAATATATTTCGAAGCAGCCAAACATCGACGAGGTGTATAGAAGATGTGGAAAAGAACCGGAGACGGTCCAGCACATTACTGCAGCATGGAACAGCTGGCACCCACCGAGTATATAAAAAGACATGATGAAGTAGCAAAAGTTGTACACCAGAAACTGGCAGAAGCAGCTGAACTAACTGAACACAAATGCCCATACTATAGGTACAAACCAGCAAACGTGCTGGAGAATGGCAACTTCAAACTGTAGTGGAATCGCAGCATTATTACGGACAAAGCAATACCTTCCAACCGACCTGACATAACTCTCACGAACAAGAAAACAAAAAATGCCTTCCCAATAGACATAGCTATTCCAAATACACACAATCTCGCCAAAACAATAACCGAAAAACACAACAAATACCAAGAACTGGCGATCGAAATACGTGCTATGTGGAAGCAGGACGCAGTACAAGTGGTCCCGATAGTAATTTCAGCTACGGGAATAATTCCAAAGTCACTGTCACAAAGTTTAAAGAGACTTAACCTGCACCCAAACACATATATACAGATGCAAACAGTGGTAATTCTTGGCGCATGCTCAATTGTAAGAAATTTCCTAAATTACACATAAGACCACCGAGCCTGATCCTGTTGATGATACATCCCAGGATGGGTGAAAAATTCCCGGCTAAAGCTGAGAAGTGAGAAATTCGGATAATAATAATAATAATAATAATAATAATAATAATAATAATACATCGCCACGCCTTTCACATTCCTTTTATTTTATTCTGTTCTACGCAACGCGCGTTGCAACCACAAATTTCAGTAGCCGAGGAAGTGGAAAAGCGTAAATTTCACCCTATAGCAGGCCATAAAGTCCCAGAGGAGGAGTAGAGGTACAGCTATACTCTTTCTTTAACCTCGGCGCTACACGGGGGTAGCGGCCAACGCCACGCCTCGACCGCTTTACCCGCGGGAAACAAACCCGGTACAAATTTTACAGGAGACAGGGTGGCTGCCTGGACGGGGGCGCAAAATCTCGCCCTCACCGCGATTCGATCCCCGAACCGTCCGGCCCGTAGCAAGTCGCTATACCGACTGAGCTATTCTGACCGGTCTAGTTACGTGTATAGTGCGAGATATAAGATAAAATAAAATACAACATAAAGTTATTGTCTCACGCGTGGCGGAATATTGCTACTTTAATATCCGACAAGTTCGCATTACGAAACAAATCTGAGACACACAACAGCAGAGAGGATGGTTTAGCAGACTGGTGTTCTCACAGTGCGACGTGCTGTTCCCTGCACAGATATTTCAAACGCCAACAGAGCTACAGTCTGAATCGCAATATCTTTACTACCAGGCCTTACTAATATAATTTGAGACGCGCCATTCTCAGGAGGTTATTCATGTCCTCTGTAGCTGTACGCGCTCTGCACATAAACGCAAGATTGCAGGAGGAAGGATTTTAGGCAGAACTTGGCACGAATAAAGCAGGCATCGCTTGTTATTTTGTTTCTTACATTAATTCTTCTACAAATTCAGTAGAACAAACCTGCTTGATTTCACGGAACTTTGCAATAAAAGCACAACACAGATCTAAGCCGTAACTTCTCACCCTCTTCAACACAGCGACCGAACACCCTGCACATACCAGCACGAAATTAACAAAATTCAACGTAAAATACTAAAAAGCTACGAAGTTACAAATTCTGAGGAGCTGTGGCTATTTTCGTAACATTTCTTCTTGCATTTCTGCATGAAATTTGCTACGTATGCCGTCCAACCTGCAGGTCCCAGTTCACGGCTGCAGCTGAAAACTTAGGCTTCCACGTGGACCAAACCGTCAGATTCTAATTTCAACTGAGAACATTTTAGATTGCCGGAAAGCCTTGAATAGGAGACGTCGGAGGATACGGCGTAATGTAAATAGGATATTACAAAATGAATGATAATAGCTGATAATATTAACACGGGGCTATCAAATGAATAGCTGGAATGGATGGAAAAAACGCCTGAGGTCCTAAACTAGACGCTGCTTCAGGAGTAAGAACTGAAGCGCAAACATACTGGAGACCGAGTAGGCGGTTGTGGTGGTGGTGGTGGTGGTGGTGGTGGTGGTGGCTTGTGCACTCTGCTACGGCGGTAGCTAGTAATCTGCTAGCAGTTTGTTAAGGTACATGCCTACAATTACAGCTCTTCTGAATTTCGATTTTTATAATTTGTAAAATTTCCATTTACCGAGCGACAACCAAACCAAACCAAACCAAACCAAAGCATTCTGTGCCACTCGAACAATGTACATAAGCCACTTCGCGCAACGGCACTGATGTACTTCCTGCTAACAAAAGCCCGCCTTCCACACTGAGGACTACTCTAGCCACTTTCGCTGTGCACTGCTCAGTATTTGAAGTGGATCGAACACAAATGAGATGCGGCAGAACGTTATAATTGAGTGAACACCGGAGGGCTGTCCGAGAACTGTTCGAAACCGCAACTTGCACGCGAATGGCCACAGTAGCGATGTCTGTCATTACACCACGACAAAATAATCGAACTCCCGCTACATGTAACGCTGCGTCATAAAACACCCTCCTGCTGCAGAATTCATTATACGTGATCCAAACACAGGGCCATCCAACAAAGGCCACGGTACATTGAAATTTCTATATTTATTGACGGCTAACACTTAGAGCACCGCTCCAGATATCCCCACACGAGCAACGCGCCAGATATTTCAGTGTTCACTGTGCAAACACTGCTGTCTGCAGGACATTTTCCGTAACTGCACCTGCAGTCCGGCGATATCGTCGGCAGCAGCGGTGATTCTGCCTTCAGTGTTTCAGCTTGTTACCGGGCACCTCAGTGGATAATAAACTACCAAGTGTCGCGAGATCTATGACAGCGAATTAATTAATTTCAGTGCACCTACCATGTCACTTGTTCGCCTGATTTTGTATATAGGTGCCTGTCTCCATGCTTCACAGCTGTCACATTTATTACAGAAAATAATAGGCTATATGGTAGCTACGATATGTGCGCATGTGTGTGTGCGTGTCCCTAGTCAACAGGGACGGCTCGTCCCAAAGGGCTTGGCACGACCACCATTTAGCAAACCCACGTACTGGGCAGCGCGAGAAGGATGAGACAGGTGGGACATGCGTGAGCCATGGTGCAGAATAGAAATAAATGCACACAGAGTTTTGGTTGGGAATCCGCACGAAAGAGACCGCTGGGACGACCTAGGCGTAGATAGGAAGAAAATTTTAAATGGGTCTTAAACAAATGGGAAAGCGGGAACTGGACTAATCTAGCTCACGATTGGAACAAGTTGCAGGCTGTTTTGAACACGGCAATGAACCTCCGGGTTCCATAAAGTGCGGGTAATTTCTTGACTAGCTGAGAACCTGTTAGCTTCTCAAGAAGGCCTGTATGCCATGGAGTTAGCAGGTACAGGACGGCACAGAAGTACGTTACTGTTTCTGAAGCGAAGTAACTAATAAGGAAAAGAGTCAGTTTGTGAACACACACAGGCTGTAGGGACCGTCAGTACTGAATGCGGCACTCACTCCGATTATCAGCGTGTGAAAACGCTGTTTTTGGGGTAACTTTCCTCGCCATCCCTTACAGCGTCGCAGTGCTGCCATACTGCACAGTGTCGTAATGTCGCAGTGCTGCCATACTGCATAATGTCGTAATGTCGCAGTGCTGCCATACTGCACAATGTCGTAATGTTGCAGTGGTGCCATACTGCACAATGTCGTAATGTCGCAGTGGTGCCATACTGCACAATGTCGTAATGTCGCAGTGCTGCCATACTGCACAATGTCGTAATGTCGCAGTGCTGCCATACTGCACAATGCCGTAATGTCGCAGTGGTGCCATACTGCACAATGTCGTATTCTCGCAGTGCTGCCATACTGCACAATGTCGTAATGTCGCAGTGCTGCCATACTGCACAATGTCGTATTGTCGCAGTGCTGCCATACTGCACAATGTCGTATTGTCGCAGTACTGCCATACTGCACAATGTCGTAATGTCGCAGTGGTGTCATACTGCACAATGTCGTATTGTCGCAGTGCTGCCATACTCGACAGTGTTAGTGTCGTAGTGGTACAATGTGCACGATGTCACAGTGCCACAGTGCTAGCACACACAACAACGTGCCAGTCATACCTGCGCCGCACTAAACAGTGCAGAAAAACCTCCCTCGCCATCCCTACACTCTCGCATTCGGCCTGGCAGAGGTCACTCCACCCGCACATTCCGTCAGCACACTGTTCGCTGTGGAGCTACGTGAGGCACATCCTGTCGGCGAATTCGGAAGTGGCCGAAGTCATCCCTAGCAACAGGCAATGACATCTCTGCCATTTCGCAAGCAATGTACATCACATGAAAATGACATTTTTAAAATACTACGGCTGTAGCCAATCCTCCAGTGACTGCATCTATACTGTATATCTGTTAAATTTCCGCACGCTATCAAAGGCCGGTGAGAACATCACGTGAAAACATTTTCGGTTTCTTCTTGTTTGTGCCTGAGTAAGACCATGATTACGTGCACTCATAAATCTGTGGCAGTAACACGGTTAAAACTTCATCCGAAACATGGTCGGGGATAGCTCAGTCAGCACGGTGACTACGCTACGGTCTGGACAAACCTAGGCTCGATCCCCCGCAGGGAAACAGAGTTTCTCTTTTCTGTACAACGAGACAGGCTATGGGACCCACCCAGTGCGTGTGACGGGCACGGTGGGTACTGCCCTTGGGATAAAGCGGGCGGGAAGCGATGCTGACGACTCAACTCCCAGGCGCCGAGGTTAAGAATGCGTAGAGCTGTAACTCTGCGCCCACCTATACGCCTTTGCATAGAGACAATTTCACCTATACCCTTATTTGAAACGCCGTTTTAACGTCAGACATTCGACGCAAATCGGATATCACACAAGGCTTGCCAAGCACAACCGATGAAGCTGCTATTCCCACTGATCTACCGATCTACTGCGGTTACAATTAACATTTGAATTCGCACTGTCCTGTGCAGTGCAGTTCAGTGCGTCTGCTAATGTGTACTGCAGGCACACATGCACCACCAGCTTCTGTAACTGTCGCTATTCTCTTTTTACGCCTAGGAGCATTTGATGGAAAATGGCTTCATTAATTCTTTCCGGCGCTTTCCGGCACTGACTTCGCCAGTTTTAAACATAAAACTTTAATGACACGTTACGTCGCCAGACTGTCACACAGGAGCCATGTCAGTGTTTCTCACTTCCTTGACGTTCCCAAAACAGCGTTCTAATTATAGACAGGCCTAAAATTGAAAGCTTTCCTATCAATACATGTTAATCGAGTACGTTATGAGATCTTTCTAAGATAACAACACAGAACGTCCTCTCGCTCTTGGACTCATTCGGCGCAGTCGTACCGCCGGAACTACACTAGAAACTCTGCATTTTTCAATGCACTGAGGCGTTCCGCCTGATTCGCACAATAAAATGCCATCCCCTCCCCCCATGCAGCATTCACCGATTGGTCTTCACAACGGAAGCACATTGTGTTTTGTGTGCGGTACGAACTGAACGTGTTTATATACGTAATAATAATTTCAGTCTAAGGAGGACTAAACCTTCCCAGGAGGTCTCTGTATGTGCCAGAATGCTGGCCTGTTGAGGGATACTCCGCAGAAGTTGCGGGATTCTGGGATATTCAACGTATGTGTACTGTTAGAGCATTAAGAAAGTTTCTGTGCCCGTCTGCACTTCGGCCATTCTCTCTGCACAGTGCCTACGAAAAAAATACTGTGTTTGTATTTGGCAAAACCTTATGCAGCCATATTTGGTAATTATCATCGCATTCTGGATCAGTGTTCAACGGAAAACTGCCTTAATCGCTTACAAATACAGTGTTACTTAATTTGACTCCCTTGCAGAATAATGCCACTGAAACCAATTACAGCGACCAGCTCTGAATGCGCAGAGCAATTAGAACACCAAGGTTCGCAGGAAGGAGTATCACAACAGGCTGCAGTTTACGACTCTCGTTTTGTGTAACTGCCACGGGGGTTGCTACTAATTAATCTTGGAACGCTGTGCTATAAAATATCGCAACGTTTGTATTGAAGATCCGAGTATTCTGCAGTGCTAGGCTGTATCACTGGATAAATAATTTACGACGTTTCGGCAGAACACAGTACTGTGGTTTTCAGAGCCATGCAGTCCCAGAAGGCTGTGTTTGTACCTGCACTCAGCCCTTACTTCGCAAGTCCTCCGCAGTCATGTGCTAACAACTTCACTACAGAAAAGCAACGCAATTTACAGCTCCACCCAATCAGCATCTGACTAAGTTGTGCCCAGCCTAATGTTCCCCTAGTTCTTTTTTATCTTTTTGTGCTTCTTCCTGCCTGGTAATGATATGATTTTATGCAGCAGTTCTTTCTGTAAACATGTGGACACAATGAAATATATTTTCTTCTTTTCAGTTGCTTTGTTGGAGTACAAACTATATTCAATACTTTTGCAATACATTATTTCCTATACATAACCAATCTGCCCTCAAGCGAGCAGCAGCCCTCTTTCTGTTCGTTATATCGGATTTTCTGAAATACATAGCATCACTGAAGAATCCTCTTCTATGAACAGAAACAGCGACACAAGTCGAGTTCTTGGAAACGTCACTTTTGAGCTATGATACATTCTCTTTTTTTGCACTGTTATTCATTGTAATGTATATACTACAATTTTGTTAGCAGTCAGACGGCATATAACTGATAGCACTGAAATATTAAACTGCGCGTTACATGCCGGACACATAAAAAATTTCTGCCCCAGATAAAATGTTATTTGATATTGTTTTCAGTCATATTTTGCATTACTGTAAATAAAGCACACTGAATCACACACACAGCTTCAGTAACCCATCAAAGATTAAGATAACCCGAAATTATATTTAAATATTCAGTCCGTACCGCGCAGTAAACACTCCGTCTCGGTTATAAAAACCAGTCAGTTAATGCTGTATAGGGAAATAATCGCTGTTTGTTCTGAGATCCACACAAAACACATAAATACACTGTGATATGTAAAGACTCGGTTCGTACCGCGCAGTAAACACACACCGTCTCGGTTACAAAAACCAGTCAGTTAATGCTGTATAGGGAAATAGTCGCTGTTTGTTCTGAGATCCACACAAAACACATAAATACACTGTGTGGGCAGAACGTGGAACTTGTGAATGTTAAACCTAACCTACATAAAGTAACATCAAGGCTTCAAATTATATATGCTAAGCACTGGGCTTAGCAATGTTAAGCACCGACGCAAAGTTGTATGAAATGACTTCATGCTCCTTCAGCTCGGTGCGTTTTTTCTAACGTAAGCACCTCAACCGTTCCACACCTTCGAATTAGTATACGACACACTTTCAGAAAAGTTCCTGTTCGCAGCTGTACGGATTCTGGCGTACACAATTTTCGTTCCAAGGTAATTTCTTATCCACATTGAGGCAGCACAGTTCTGGCCTTGATATTTAAGGTCCATATATGTCTTATGACGTTTTCAAAAGACTTTATGAGCCTCCGTACTTTAGTGCTCTTGTTGTGCCTCCTCTTTGTTACTTTCAGCAGAGGACGTAAAGTAATTACACTACAGAGTTGTAAACAATTCTGTAGCCCTGCGGAGAGCAGTACTAAAACGTCAGAACTTCTGAAGGAACAGCACAATATCCCCAGTTGCTGTTGGAACGCACATTACAGAAGGGCGTAAATATATAGCCCGTACACACAGTACGATAAGTTGCACAGCAGCAAACTGTAGGTAGCAAAACACGAATTTTGTATGAAGTGTATTAAAGTGACATATTAAATTCGTCAGTGGACTGTGAGCGGTCTCAGTGCAAACTAAACACTTACAGAGATGTATAAAACACCAACGCAAGCATTTTACGCAAACCTGCCACGCAATACGACACAGTCGCGGGCTTCACTGAGCCACTGTCAGTGTCGCCGTGTAAACATTACAGGAGACGTCTGGCAACATTAGTATGGGCAGCAGTAAGTTTAAAGTTAACCACAGTAGGTATTCATTAATATAGGAACTTAAAAATTTAAAATTAGTTCAAATTTGCGTCTAATAAGTGCTTCGCCGTCAACTGGATAATGTAGCAAAGTTTTAGACTATGTAAGTGTTGTTATCCTGTTCAGGTTTGTCACAAAGTGGTCGTATCATCTGAACACGGTAAATAAAGAACGCTTTAAACACTACAGCGAGGAACGCGACGGACTCGTTACACGGGCACACAGCACTACTGCTGTTCTTTAGGAAAGCGGCAGCGGTAAGAGTTGGCTGTTGGTACAACTAAAAGGGATTGTTTTGTGATCTGTCAGCAGGTGGAAATGGATAAAATAAGTTACATTAACGTGATTCTATCCTACTTAAACCGAGACGCTTCAACATCAAACATGAATTTAGATTAAAAGAATTACGCAGAATGTCCATTCACGCGCGACTGTAACAAGTACTAATGCAGTTTTAATGCGACGTCATTTCGTTTTCAACACTGTATAATAAGTCTGTATACATATTGTACCAACGGGCTTCGTAATCCACACAGCCTGATATGTAATCGGCTAAAATTAGGTTAGAATTGATTTATTCCAGTTATGAACTGTACATAAGTTGGTTAAAAGCATCATGTCATGGCGTTCCAACGAACCAGGCCGCAGGCGCGCACATTATACCGGACAATATTCTTTCCCTCTCCCCCTAGTGTGGACACAATACGAACCTGGTCGGCTCAGGTTCCGTTTCTGTTCACTCCGCGCATGGTTTCTGCGCAGAAAACTTGTAATTATGGTTCTTGGTTTTAGTTTGTCGCTGTTAGTCGTTCATTTATTTATTTAGTCACTTCAGAGTCACACGCTTTGGTATTTGATACAGAGTGATTAAATGCCAAGTCATTTTCATAGAGCATTTCTCTGAAAGTTTACTTAAGCGGACGTACGCAACCTTCAGCAGTGCCCTCTTTTGTAACGAACTGCGTGTTATCCTGCACAGGACTAAACATGAAACTTGCCCAAAATGAAATTTTTAAGACTTCCTTCTACTTCCTGTCGACTTTATATTCTCTCTTAAGCCTTCACCTATCCTTTGCGGCACACAAACATCGGGTTAAGAACTGCTGTACTGGATATGTACTTCCGTTTATGCATCAGCAGGTGATGGGGCATAACGACACTCACTCACTCACGCACTCACTCACTCACTCACTCACTCACTCACTCGCTCACGCACTCACTCACTCACTCGCTCACGCACTCACTCACTCGCTCACTCACTCACTCACTCGCTCACTCACGCACGCACGCACTCACTCACGCGGTTAAGTCGCGCAATATGAATGGAACATGCGTCGTTTCTTGGAATTGTGCGTGTGCGTGTGTGCGCTTCATTCTGGCCAGTGGCGACTTGGCGACTGTATACACTGCATTAATAGTAAGAGCACGAGCATATATGTGATAGGGTGAGCATGTAGCACACACAGGGATGATAAGATCACATTATAACGATTCTGGATTCATCTGCTTACAAGAACGTCGGAGGAAGGGGACACCTAGAGTGGACATGACAGCGAACAGGCAGGTGTCGTGAAATGCGCGGAAATTAGCAACTGTCAGCTTCTCGAGAATGCCAACACTCCAGAAAGCAGTCGATTTTTATTTGACTTTCTGTGTTCTGCAGTACTGTGCAAACGGCTAACGTCATAAATTGCAACAATTTTTGACTGTGATTCAACAAATATGTTGCAAGTTGAGATCGCGCGCCCTTCTACGCTGTAGCTAACATGAGCGTACAGTCCCTGCTAACATTGCTTTATCGAAACTTGCGTCATTACAGGCCACAGCAGTTCGAATCACTCCAGCAGTGTCGGCACAGTACGAAGTCTTTTGTTTACTTTCGCTTCGGATCTTGGGAAAGGAAGCCGCACGTTCCCCTGAAACGTTCGTAAATTCCTACCAGGCCATACAAATTGTCACTGTACACGCCATGAAGGCAAGGGGGGGGGGGGGGGAGGGAGTGGACTCATAGTTCCACCGATTCTTAAGCTCGGCACTGGACAAGGGTAACTGGTCAGATGCACGCCCCGGCCGCTTTACGCCGAGGAAAGAACTCTGGGCACCCACTGACTGGCACGTTGGTTGGGCCCCACCGCCGGTCTGGACGCTTCGAACAAGAGAAAATTCTCACATCCCTACCAAGCATCGGAACACCTTACCTTTACTTTCCAGCTCGCAACGTAGCCAACTGAGCTACCGGTGTTCTTTCTATCAGGTTGTACGGTGTCACATCCCAGGAAGCAGTAGTGTTCATAGTCACCGCAGTGAAGAATTTAAATGGGACAAAGCAAATTATTACTCGCAAACACAAAGTTGTGCAAAGTGCTGATTAGGTGTGAGGGATTCTGCGCCAGTATTGCACTTCAGCACTGACACAACCACTACTGCCTATCTGCCTCACGGCAGGGGCCCAGAAGGTAAATAATTACATTACGCGGAGCAAATGTTTGTGTACTGAGTCGCTTGTGCAGGGTTGATAGAATGATATAGAAAAGTTACATTTTATATCCTACAAATCTTGTCAGAATTTAGCGCGGAGGCATAAAAATGCTACTAAGGGGCAGACGAAGCAACCACCCACACTAGCGACTGCTTGACGTTTTTCGATAAATAGTTTCAGACAGTCAATTACGTAAAGAAATGAGTTTGATACGTTAAGCTGCTTTGCTGCTGAAGATTGATGCGCATTGCAGTTTGCTAGACTTTTAAGAGGTTTTGGGAATAGAGAGAGTCAAACTGCTACCTCTAACAACAATAAATATACGAGTGCTTGTACCGGGGCGGGGGGGGGGGCGGGGGGGGGCTTGTGAAGATGAAAGAAAAGAAGAAGAACAAACACAAGAAGAAATCGACTTCCTGAAGAATTGGAACAAAAACACGTGAGTGGGAGATAGAAGAAGACGGGGATAACTGTATATTGGGAAAACCTTCTTCATGGTTTGTGGAGAACTAGTGATTTGAGGCTCGTTGCCAATAGCAACTTTGGGCAAATCACGTCACCAAATGAGGCAGCAAAAGAAGATATATGTTATGTGTTTCCTGCCTCCGCTCCGGGCGGAGAGGATTGCTCAGAAAGGCTGAAATCTGCAGCGCTGTTGGTCATTACTTCAAGACCCACATCGATCATCCATTACATTTGTTACTCAGACACACCGGAGTAAGATGCACGCTGACTGGAATGCAGAACACATTATTCAAAACGGGCTGTTTCACTGGAAACTCCACTGCTACCTGAGGTTCTCCCTTTCAGGCACTACAGTTCTACTTTCTTCTTCCGTAATGCTGGTGGCCCCAGCCTTGTTTCACGTTACACACAGTAGTTATGTCATGAGATATGTATTTGAAAAAACTGAAATGAAAATACCGTATTTCATATGATGGCAAACACTTTCGACTTCAGGTAAAAGGCACAATTTAAAACAAGGTTAAAGCAGTGATGTGCTACCTTTAATTCAGCCACGGTAAGATCCGCTATAAAACAGAGAATAAATTCTAAACATATAAAAATATTATGACAGTGACATCCGGTTTGAATCATGACGCTGTAACACCAATGCCGAGCGGCTCAATCACTCTGAGCCACACAGCTGACGTTCCTCATGAGTCGCGGTTTCTAAACATGCACACAGATAAGAGTGTTGTTAAATAAACCAAATACAATAATTACGAGATTACAAACGGTTCACTCCGTGACGCAGTACACAGGCTGTAACAAGGCGTTCTTTACTTTCCAAATGTCACACGGTCTCACGGCACACGCGTGAATGTAATTTCATCTACGGCCACAAGAAAAATGCGGCTCTCCGTGCGTCGATTCTCACCGAACTCACAATGGGTTAACGTACTGCTTGCATCTCCTATACAGAAGTTTTCCCAGATCGGAGGAAAAACGTACAAAATGTCGGAAAAACTTCACTTACACGCACACCATAGTGATTTGCATGAAGCTCACACTTGTCAACGGTATCACGCAATCTCCTTTACCGAATTTCACAATATTCTGTCAAGAAACGCGGAAAGTACGCGTGGAAATTTCTTCACGGACGAAAGGATGTAGCCTTCAGGTAAGGTGTTCAACTACTTCGTAAGAAGGCCTAGAAGTAATCTGAAATCCCCACACTTATGCTACACAATCTCCACACTATGCTGCACAATCCCCACACTATGCTACACAATCCCCACACTATGATACACAATCCTTACACTTACGCTGCACAATCCTTACACTTATGCTACACAATCACTACACTTATGCTACACAATCCCCACACTATGCTACACAATCCCTACACTTATGCTACACAATCCCTAACTTATGCTACACAATCCCTACACTTATGCTACACAATATCCAAACTATGCTGCACAATCCCTACACTTATGCTACACAATCTCCAAACTATGCTGCACAATCCCTACACTTATGCTACACAATCCTTACACTTATGCTACACAATCCCCACACTATGCTGCACAATCCCTGCACTTATGCTACACAATCCCCACACTACGCTGCACAATCCCCACACTACGCTACACAATCCCCACACTTATGCTACGCAATCCCCACACTTATGCTACGCAATCCCCACACTTATGCTGCACAATCCCCACACTATGCTGCACAATCCCCACACTGTGCTGCACAATCCTCACACTGTGCTGCACAATACCCACACTGTGCTGCACAATCCCCACACTATGCTGCACAATCCCCACACTATGCTGCACAATATCCACACTATGCTGCACAATACCCACACTATTCTACGAAATCTCGTGGCGTGTTCACTGCAGGAACTTCGCTTTGTACGTACCAATGTGCTGCAATATTACTGTCACCCCACTTACGCCAGACTACGGCACGCAGGCTAATTGCAATACTGCCGATTCTGCTGTGTATTAATGAGGCATTTTGTGCTCACGTAGCGAGTTTGATCTATATAAATCATATTTGGGTTCAGTTCATTTGTTACATGCAATTTTACTGGTCAACTGGCAGCGTGGTCATGCAACAATGCCTTATTCACTGGCCACTCCTATGAAACTAACAAACAATGAAATATTCTGTCACGTTGAAGCAAACTGCTGACAGCGTATTGCCCGTAATGGCATCCTAGTTTCATACCTGCAACACATTTCAGCCATTAAAGTTGACAAGCTAAAAGCGCTGCGACGTTTTGTTACGCGAAGCGCGTGCGGAGTGACGCTGTTGACCGTCACTTGTTGGTTATCACAGCCCTGGAGGGAGGGGGCTGTACCAGGGTTGGGAGACCAATAATTGTTTTTAATAAGATTTGGTACCAAACTGACGATTGGGAGAAAAAAATGCAGTGCAAATCCTCACATCAACACTCACGTTTTCCTCGTTACGTTCGAATTCTTAGTCTACCAGTTCTCCTGTCGCTGTTAGTAACGCAGTAACACGTTTGTGTTCGCACTTGTGCTGTACTTCCATATTTGTGCTGGTTTTGTAACTGGCCCTGCACTGTACGGGCAGCACAGAAACAGGCGGTAACTTGCTTGAACTGCTGTACTTCCCCTGACTCCCTGTTTGTCTTGTTACCATCAACATTTGCCTTCTAACGTTTCCCGTTCCTCATTTAAGGCCTAACGTTAATGCAAATTTTAAATTATTTAATATATTTTGGTGCAATTTCTCGCAAATCATATACAAGGCATCAAGTTACATTAAATTCTGAGGAAGGTGGTTGCATAGGGATTTTGAACACCAGATGGCATATCGCATGAAGTGCGACTGTGCTGGAGCAATGTCAACCCTTTCTTGGTCTAGACAGTCTGCAACACACGACGACATCGTTCGCAGCTGTGATATGGTATCAGCACTACATCGAACTGAAGCAACGAATTTCTTATGACGCTTCGCCTGCAGGCTAAACGTATCAACTGATTTGTGCAGACCGTGTTGTTGTTACTGTAGCGAAGTTGATCAGACTATTAAAGGACAGCAAATTCACGGGCCCACAAAAGGCAGCGAATGTTCCGAAATCTACTTGGTTATCCGCCTCACATTATACAGTACAAACATTATTACTCTACAGATGTAATTATTACAGTAGCAAGTGTAAACATGTTTATTTACACAGTACAATAATTACAACACTCGCGCTGTTTACAGCCCAACAGACAGCAGGAACACCGTCACTGAATATTCACAATCAGTAATTACGCACAAAGGAGTACGAAACTATGTAATTCAATTTATGTGCCTAATAGAGGGATCAGCAGTTAGTCACGTGAATGCATACCCCGATTTTTGAACTGCAGTAAAGCAGGCACATTATAAAGAAGGTCACACATCCACGCTGGCATAACGACAGCTGCAGGTGCGCCAGCAGGTGATAAACAGCGTGCTGACGGGTGGGAACAGAATTGAATTTCAGCCTTCAGTCTCTTAGCTTGCTTTCACTGAGTAAGTCTGTGTGCCAAACGAGTTACATCTCCAAGCATGCGAGACAGTGAGGCAGCCGGTAGTAACTGTACACCATGCAGACTTCGATTAAAACCCTCGAATTCCTTCAGACCTTGCTGGGAAACCGGAGGACGGACAGCGATGTGTTTTTGAGTAACAGGCGATCTCAGCTACCTAAATTGTACAGGATCGGTCACAGTTGAATAGATGAGTGTGAAACATTAGTGGAAAGATACTGACAGGGGAAAGCGAAGTACTGGGAGAACACTCTGTCCCTGTGCCACTTTGTCCACCACAAACCCCACATCTAAGCTGGACATTAAGGCCGAAGATGGTGACGTCAAAACATCCTTTCACTTGGGTTAAGGACTGCATGACGGAAAAGAAGGCATCGCTGAACATTCTATGGTGACTCTTAGGGGAGAACGTATGCCAGTCATATTATTACCGTTTGACTCCCTGGTAACTGCACATGCTGGTCGATATGTGGGCACAGAGACAAATGGCAGGAACAGCCTTGGGGCCCCCCCCCCCCCCCCCGATAAACTGCTGCAGAGTGTGCAACATAATACAGCATCATTTGCTAAATGTCAGCGCTTCCGTCTACAGTCGGCAGCATGACAATGCTGACATTTCAAACGCCGTTCTGAAAGGGAATACATCGCAACATTTTGTGGCGCAGCGAAGTCACACAGATGCTGTCCGTGTTTGTGTCGCCGGCCGCTTACACTGCTGCACTGTCCGCTTTGTGTTGCGTGATTAAACACCGAGATAAGCCGGTTTGTGGTCCGAATACCCCAGGACCAAAATCCCCGCCTTATCTTGAAAATTTGTTCTATTTTAATGTGTGGAAGAGAGTTGTTTTGTACGCAGTCCCATTACCGAGTCCAAAAGCACACCACCTGCAGTGCCAGTCGTACTGCTTCGTTCGTCCGAATGCCTCTGTGTCGCCAGTGCTGGCATTTTGCAGGTATTTACACTCTGAAGATTCGAGTGTTCTTGGATATGGCGCTGTGTCGTTGTACGAGTCGTTCTCCGACGTTTCGAAAGACCACAGTGCGTTCTTCTTTTGGGCCAATCTTTATCCTGACTGTGAATGCACTGTGATCCTCGAAACGTCGGAAATTGCTCCCGCAAAGACATAGCACCGTACCACAGGCGACCTGAATTCCACGAATAAACGAATTTTGAACAGCGCTATATCAGCTCGTTGTGTTAGCATGACAAATGACACGATGGTTGAAAACTGTCATTCATAAAGAATGTGGCCGTACGCTACAGCCGTTTACTGCGGTCCTACGGCAAGGCTCCTACAGCCGGTCAGCAGGTCCGAATTGGACTGATAACTGGGCATTCTGTCAGCCAATGAAAAGATCCGCTTCATCTTGAAATCAGTGTTCCTTGCTCACTACGTCATGCGTTCGCGTCACGTGGGCTTATTTAGAGCTAGAACAAATGTCACGTCAGAGCAACGTAACTCCTGCACTGCAGCGAGATGGGGAAAAATTTGGCTACAAGTTTCGGCTTAATTAGAAGCCATCATCAGGCCAACCAATGCACAAACAGAGGAGGTAATCATTACATATATATATATATATATATACACACAAAGTAATTTGTTTGCCCCTGTGATGGGCTGTAATTAAATAGAAATACGTAGCCCACTTTAATAGCGGAGCTGTGTTAGGCTGATGTACGCCCTCAGTGGGACGTCTCACCGCAGTCGCATTGACAAAACACACGCAGGTGCTTATGACAAACCTTTCAGCACTGAGGGCACAAATTTGTTGACCTTCCTACACACAAGTGCACTTCAGTTCTCGGTTAGTCCCACTGTACAGTCGCATTTTATTTCTAATGGTGAGCCACTGGACCCAACAGTGGGCATGCAGAAGCAGAAGCTTGAATTATTCATAATATAAAACAGCGCGCTAAACTCCACTTTGAAAATCGCTCCATGCAGTATGAATGTTTCTATAAGCTTCCCATTTCATCGCCAAATGAAAATATGACTCCGCCGTCCGACCCCTGCTCCTCTCTATTGCCTACCGTTAATTATCTTACACCGTAGACACCCCCCCCCACCCCCCACTTTACTTCGATGAAGACCGTGTAATTGGACCTAGCGTTTCGCCTAATGCACTATAGGGCTTAGTTGCCATGGAATTTAAACCACACGCAGTATTATGCGTATTAAAAGTAAAAGAATATTTCTTGCCTCTCTAAGACAATTATTTTGCATCTCCTCTGTAATTCCACGTACAGTTAGCATGTAAATGCTCGTGAAGAATTCTAAAGTCTGGTTTCAGAATAAAATAACGTACTTTTACGTTACAAACAGGAATTAAGTTGGATTATAGAAAACAAGACGTAAACGTCCACTCGAACTGGCGGCTCGCGGTTGCTGACGTACTGTTACCGCTGTTACCATCACGGTTTGTCGGGAGTATTTGCAGGGGAGTTGTCAAGCCGTTGTTAATGATTGATTAAATGTATTTAGAATACTGGGCAACTGCCGTGACCGCTGTGTGCTGATGGCTTTATGGACATTATCCATCGTCCAAAGAGTAAAATATTAGAAATATTACAAATTAAAATCACAACGTTTCGGAAGCTGGCTCTGCTCCCGTCCTCAGGTGAATGGAGAACGGAAGCAGAGCCAGCTTCCGAAATGTTCTGATTTTAATTTTTTGGTATTTTAATATTTCACTCTTCGGACGATGCATAAAGTCCATAAACCCATCACCACACAATATTATACATCATCGTCGAAACCTTTTAGAATGTATATAACGTGATTGTTGCTGGTGATTTTACAACCAGAAGTGAACAGTACTGCTATGTCTCTGTATCAGTAGGAACCCCGTTTGCTGCAGTATCTCCACCCATAATCCTGTGTGGTCCCCAGTCCGACGATCATGCAGCGTTCGGGTAAACATTCGCAGATACCTACCTACCCCTCCTCATAAGAAACAGCTCGCTCGTGGAATGAAGTTCGAAACACGCCTTCTGTCTTATGAATGCGGGTGTTATGTGCGGACAATAATTACAGACCTGTACTACGAAACTCTCTCTACATTCTACAATTCTGAGCAATATAATTTTGACGTAATTTCGATATTATTATGTAACCCGGTTGAAAACCAAATCACCAGTAAATGTCCCATCTTTTGGAAGCTCACTCCGAGACATGAACTATGAACCCTGGCCAGTTACTAAGAAAAACTTCAATAACAAGTTGACTCGCGTCTCTCTCGTCCGCACGGTGTTTCGTGTTGCTACGCTGTGCGGTACTTTTTATAGCGCACGCCGGTAGTTTCAACTAGCAGCTACAAAAATAGCACGCACGAAGTTGCACACCGTTTCTTCATTCACTCGAACTTCGAAAGATAACAAAATAACGCAGGCCCAAGCAATATTATTCCGTAATCACCGGTACTGATTCATGCACACGCAGCGAGATGATGTGACCCACAAAACTGTTCAAACTTAGAGCTATGTATCCCACGACTCCCTGGACACACACAAATTACACTTTATCAGGACAACTTAAAAATAATATATATATATATATTCACTCACATTGTTGCAGGCGCTGTCAGACGGTGAAGCAGTTCCTGCGATGCCGGAGTGAATTCTTGACGGTAGGGTTGAACTGTCGTGACCTTGACACACCGTCAGCAGGACTTGACTGATTGATTGATAATCACTAAACAGAGATATCACTGAAGCCATCCGCGTCCCACATCCTGAGTTCTCTCATGGCGTGTCATGATGCGTGCTGTCACACATCGGCACACTGCACGCACTGTGCAGCACCGCACACACATTCCACTGGATTCAGTTTGCTTGGACCGGTGGCCTTTAACTGCACTAAATTCCTTCCTTTGTTTTGGGCACTGAAAACACCAGAAAATGCCAGCGTCAGTCTCATTCATCTCTTCCTTGATTTGAAACACGTATTCAAAACATTCAACACGATCCCCTGTCTCCAACTGACCGTCTTGTTTAATTTCACTGCCTCAAAGAGACTGCTGCCCCGTCCCCTGTGCAGCAGACTGCTGTCAGTACATCCAGTTACGTAACCGTACTGTAGGAACATATTCGAATGTCACGTGACATGGTACGGCTTGTTGTTTAAATGCATCTACACGCTGGATAGTTAACAAAATAAATACTACTTCTTGGTTTTTATTTTATTTTTAAGCGTATCTCAAATCGTGTGTACGATAAATGTGTATTAAAAGCAGGACTATTTCTTACGGCGTATTAGGGTTCATCGGGCAGAAACTAACAGAATTATTTGTGAAGAAAGTGTTTTTTTTAAATTTCGTTTAAAGTAACAATAAATCGAATAGCACATCTGACGGGTCTGGAAACATAATTTACACATTTCTTATATAACAATTGCATTTCGGTTGCCTGATGCTTCTGTCAGCAGCTACACTTAAGTCGAACTCATGACTCAAGTTCAGACTAACCATTTTCAAAATTCTTGAGTGTTCTTTTTACGGAAATACTTCGTTTGTGCCCTTCGCAGCGCTTGGAACTCCCTGCCATTTGCAGCCTAATGGTTACTCTACGTACCGCCAGGTGTAACATTCACAAATCCTACGTTCTGCCCACACAGTGTGTTTATGCGTTTGTGTGGATCTCAGAACAAACAGCGATTATTTCCCTACACAGCATTAACTGACTGGTTTGTATAACCGAGACGGCGTGTGTTTACTGCGCGGTACGGACTGAATTTTTAAAGATAATTCAGGTTAACCTTGTAGTTTAAAGGTTCAGGTTTTTGAGTGGCCGATCCTTAGTTTATTTAATGAGGGTTCTTTAACTACACTAAACAGAAAATAAACGAAATAAATAAACAAACACCAACGTCAGTAACTGTATCCCTGGACAGTACTGGTGCCAATGCCCGCCATCAGACATTAGGGTTTACTACACTGCGATATTCTGCTTCCATCTCTCCCTTGGTGTTCAAAAAGAACACTCTCCTACAAATAACAAGCCAGTCCACTATGCGTCACACAACGTCACACAGAGCGTCTGCACCAAAACGTCTTCGTTTATTGACGCTGCTCTGTTCCACTGATTAAATGTACAAACGGCGGTGCGGAGGCTGCCTCAGTAAAGAAGGTGCAGATTTCCCTTTAGACTACAATAACTTTTGAACTCTCCAGGGACACCTGGCCTTTCTGTCCTCATCTGAGACACACACACTCACAGCATGCTACAGTGTCTGTATCGGAGTCCTATCTGATCTAATTAAGCAAGCTGTGGGCGGTGCTGTGTTTTGCGGAGGAACAAACACACGTACACAAAACTTTGTAAGTTAGTCCGTAGGCAGCTGCATCAGCTGCTAATACCGTGGCGTAAACACAGCGCTTCTGAAAATTCGTTCGTGCAGCTGCCGGGATAATACCATACAGAGAGGAAAGTCACAACCGCTTGCTTATACCTGTTATTTGGCAGCACTTCGTGCCATTCCACTATTTAATGCTGATTTAGACTTACTTGCACAGTTGAAAAGGCTTTTGAAGTACCCAGTAACACAGCAGTCATTACTGTTACATTGTTACACGTCATGTGATGGGCCTCATTTTTTATCAATAAATTGTGTTATATATATGAAATGTTATAAGAGGTTTTAAAATATTTGAAACATATCATATGTTTATAGAAGTCCTTTCCTTTGAAGTAGTTTTTGTGACGCCCAAGTTTACCCCTTTGAAGCCCAGTGGCCAGTATACGTTCCATCGCATTTAACATTCAAAAAGTTCTACGTTCTGCCCACACAGTCTGTTTATGTGTTTTGTATGGATCTCAGAACACACAGCGATTATTTCTTTATACAGCATGAACTGACTGGTTTGTGTAACCGAGACGGAGTGTGTTTACTGCGCGGTACGGATTGGGTCTTTATAGATTCAAGTAACTCAGGTTCTTCAATGGTAAAATCGCCTCGCTAAGACGTATGTACGTCAGGTACCGTGTTGGAGAACCCAGCGGCAGAATTTTCGCTTTGTGTGAACTGAAGACTTTTTCCCCCTTGCATCTAACACTAAATGTGAACAATTTCTTATACAGGACACTTTCTTGACTCCATGCAGAACGACTTTACTAGCTTCTGTACTGATCAAGCAGCCGCATACAAAAGTGTCCTAAGTGCTTTTTCACAGAAAGTGGCAAAGCTGCATACGTTCGGGTCTGTACAGCATATTCAGTGAGGAAGATGTCGACCACACACGAAGAGTTAATTGGGCTACACGTTCTTTAAAAAGGCACTTGCAAAATGTCTGACATACAGACACGCCTTCCAATATCACATACCGGATTCTCAAGCTGTCTCTTTTTCACTAACTTGGCTAAGATTTAGTTAACTTCAAAAAAGAGCAAAATGCAACCTTTACAACGGGCAAATCATATTATTATTTCCCACTGAAGTCTTCTTCCTCGCCCACGACAAGCTGCACTAAACTGAATTCTGTACAAGCAGCAGGAAGCCCGCCAGCAGAGTTAGACTCAGCACAAACTCGAAGGCTTGTTCAACAACAATTAAAAGTCCTTACAAATCGGAGATTCCTTCTTCTAGTTCTGTTTGCTGTTCTTATTAGGAGTGGTGCAGCGCTCGGCTGTTTGAAGATGCGGCGTGTGACGGAGCGCGTTAAAGCTGAGACGTTCGGCCGCCCTCTGGCTGGCTGGCTTACTGACTGGTACCTGCTGATTAGCCATTGAGAGCAGAAATGTACTGCTGAACCACCGGAGCCTGTCCTTCAGTCATGCGGTGCAGTGCGGTGCGGGCAGATCGTGTAACAGCGGTCAGAGTGTTAGACGTTCTCTTTGCGGTACGATCAAATGTCAAGACGATTATGGGTGGCGAATTGTAAAGGATGTGGGGCAAGTGGCCGTGGCCTGTTTAGATTACAACGCTGTAGCTGCCACAGACGCTGCAGCACAACATGAGGGGCCTCAGTGAGAACAGCCGGTTTGCGTTGAACCTTGAACCAGCAGAATACGAAGGGCCAGCCAGCCGTGCCGTTCGCCTGACAACAATAACTGTGACGAACAGGCACACTGAATACTTCAGCGGAAAGATGTACGTCCCTTTACGCAGCCATAGCACCATGAAGACACACAGTCGCGAGTACGAACTTATGTCGCTTTACGAAGACCGCCCACGGTGCAGCCACATGCGGTGGCGGGTGCGTCCCGATCAACACAAATTATAAACCATTTTGAAGAGCGACGGAGGAAGACAGGGAACAAAAGTCGGGGGGAGGGGGCTGCAGTCACAGGCAGCGCACTTATCGTTATAACGGTGGGGAAGTCAAAACAGTTTGCTGCTCTGAAGGATCCCAGGCAGTTCCCGCTCGTCCTTCTTGTAAAGGTAGGCTGATGGAAAGGCGAAAATTAGAGATTCAGACGGAACCTCCCAGAGAACACTGCGTGCTTGCATTAGAAAAGTCTGTAAATCAAGCTGTGCGTAATTAAGTATAAAAAGTAAGATCTGTAATTGTTCATTCGGAACTCCTTTTCACCTGGAACTCCTTTCCACCCGGAACTCATTTCCACTCGGAACTCATTTCCACCCGGAACTCATTTCCACCCGGAACTCCTTTCCACCCGGAACTCCTTTCCACTAGCGGCAAACCAGAGGAACTGAACCCATGAAGCCCCACACGCGCTTCCGCTACTGTGACAGCAAACCGGTGTTACACTTACGTCGAAAATGTGGTTCACGGAATTCTTCCCCTTACCCGAGCAAGGATTTGAGCTTTCGCCAGGGTGTTTTGTAACCCTACGAACAATTACGGCTCAGCAACACACTCGCACTCTTCACCCTCTCCCATCTGTGTAGCTGACATTTACATTTACATTTACATTTACTGGGTCGGTCTTTGGGAAGGCATAAACAAACGTTTGGGTAAAAAATCCCGTACGGACAAATTCACGGGAGAAGTAAAATTCTAGGCTGCGTTGGCGGATTCTCATTTTTAAAACTGTGCGTCTTGGACAGCTGTAGTGTTCGAATTGTCCACCTAGTGGTCAGTTTAAAAATTCGCGGATCTGCATAACCAAATCTTCGGTCGCCACGACACGACGGTGACTGGGTGGGACCAACGACAAACATATATGGAGAGAGCAGGTGGGTGTGTTTCAGCACCGCACGGAAACGCGACAGTGGAAGTGGGGCTGCGATACCAATGGCCTGTGGGTCAGTGCCAGTAGACCTCTGGCAAGTGAAGACATCCGGGAATTGGACGATGGGGGTTGGGGGGGTGGGAGGGGTGGGAGGGGGGTTCTTATCGCAGCTAACTCTCTTTTCCATCTGGAGCCAGGTCCGAACTAATCCCGAACTGCGATTCACTCCGACAGCAGATGTTCTCTGTCACTGTAAGTGCGATCGAAGCCAAGGGGCAGTAGTCCAGTTTAACCTCTGCGGTGTGCTGCCCCTGCAATTCGCACTCTAACTAATTCCCTTCCTCTTTCTTCCACAGAAGACACGTGTATCGAAAAGAGGATATTCACAGACAAAGAAACTGAGTGGGAGAACTACTTGCGACTCGAAGCTGCTTTCGGAAACTCAGAATTAAATTATATCCAGAAAACCAAGTCAACCAGAGCGAATTGTATTCAGGTCTCTTTTTTGCCTCTCAAACGTCTTACAAAGCGTATCTTAAGAAGTCCGTCCGTGTGAGTGCCACAATTTGTTCCTTCTACCGCTGTACTGACTACAGCACTTCTCGTGAGAAGTCGCGGTGGATGCAGGCTTGCTGTACGACGAAGTTGTGCTCCGTGCACCGATAAAAGAGACAGCCTTTCGACAGATATAGTAACGATGCACACAACAGATCACTGCTGCTGTACACTAAAATGCTCTGCAGTACAACAGCAGCAATAGGCTCACATTCTATTTATGGTTAAGCACCGACAAGTTTCTCAGCCTCTAGAAAACACACCATCGACAACACACATATACAATTATATGGAAAGTGCGAGAGTAAGTAACATTTGTTGTTGACGTGGCAACATGGGTAAGGAGGGACGACTGTAACTTCACACTAGCGTTTATATATCGCACAGCCAATTAACTGATTAATGAAATCCCTGACTGGCAAAAGAGTGTAACAGCGTAACGGGTTACTAACAGGGTCACACAGGACGGACAGCTTTGCTAACGCCATGCTGTGGCACAACAGCCCAAATGGGACTTCGGCAACCTCTTTTTATTGGGTTTCTGCACAATTACGAGTCAGGCTTACAAAATGAAACCCAAGAGGAGGGGTGAGAACTGCAGAAACCTGGAACCCTAGACACCTCTACTTGTGACCCAAGGAATTACATTTATAAAAGAGATTATATGGACTGCAGGATTAACGCACGGGGCAGGCACTGCGTAGAACCTGGCTCTGGCCTGTACGTCCCTAGAGAAATGTTCTGGTAACTGAAGGAATTATTATTATTATTATTATTATTATTATTATTATCATCAACATCTTCTTCATCATCCCCTTTATACAGGGTACTTACAATTACATATCTGAAACAAACCATGTTTCTATGGTACGTGAAGTTCCACCCATTTTTTCGTTACATTCTACGGTACATGTAATGTTACTCTCATGTTAAACATTTCTTTGTGCTTCTACATTAGCACTTTCCGCAGTGTGTGTGCTGTGCCCAGTACAGCTGTTTTCTGCAGTTCCTTGATATCGTGTTTTCCCGTCACGTCGCTCAGGTATTTTCTGAAGGATTTTGAAATGGTTCCAGTTGCCCCTATTATTACTGGCGTCACCTTTGTTTTTACATTCCACATGCGCTGTGTTTCTATTGTACGATCTTTATATTTTATAATCTTCTCGGCTTCTTTCTTTATCACATTTCTGTCTCCTGGAATTGCTACATCTGTTCAACACACGCGTTCCCTCTTCACTATCACGCATTATGATGGTCTGGTTTATTGTTGGGATGGTTCTGTCAGTTTGCACTTTTTGATTCCATAATGTGGTTACTCTACCTTCACGACTTGTTTCGACTGATTTTGGTACAAGCTGACGCAACGTTCCTTCTACAGTTTTACCCCTCCTTCCTTGCATATGTCACAGTGCAGCTGAGCACACACGCTGTCACGTCTCTTTACGTGCTGTTCTTTTGCCAGTACCGGGCACGGTTGTATAGCGTGCTCTGCCGTCTTGTCGTGTTGTTGACAGTCTGCATTTTCTGTCTGTTTCTGCTTGTAATATTTTTGTTGCATCATCATCATCATGGTTAGGAAACTCACACGATAGCTTACTGCAATAATTACTTGATAAAGCATCTAAAATAATTCGCTAAACAATTGGCCAATTCATTAGTGGGCCAACTGCTGCCAGGCAAGACTCGGTGCGTACCAGCACAGTTCACTGCTCACTGTCAGAACTCAGCCCATTAGCCCATTTCGAGTGTTTATTACGACCCGTACAGTTGTGCAACACGATATAGCTAAAATAATCAGAAAGGATTATGATATCTCGATATACTTATGTATCGATCAAATATATATAATTAGTTTTAACCGTTATAGCCTTTACGTATCTCTACCCGAAGATGCCGATCCCAGTGGCCGCGCGGTCTAAGGCGTGGTTCTGCGGCCGTTCGCTTGCTGGGATTGCGGGTCCGAATCCCGCCGGAGGCATGGATGTCTGTCTCCTGTGAGTGTTGTGTGTTGTCAGGAAGAGGTCTCTGCGACGGGCTTATCACCTGTCCAGAGCAGTCCTTCCGAGTGTGGTGTGTCTGAGTGTGATCGTGAAGCCTCGATAAGGATGACGCCCTGGCCCACTGGGGGCTGCTGCTCCATGAAAAAAATACCTGAAGATTTCGTAACATGTGAGGTCGAAACGTACCTTAACCGCTTTGTGAAATACCTTAGGAAAGCTACATTGCCGTAAAAAGCGAAATTTCTGTCGCTGTGCAGTTCAGTCGCATGACAGAAGTGACGTCCAAGACGCTGTTTTGAGCACTAAAGTCAAATGAAAATTACTGGCAACTCGCAGTATTGATTTAGGTAACTTTTACACTCTTCAGCCTGCTGCAGTTCTAAGTGTGCCGCCACAGACGACATTACACATACTGTAAATGAAAATCAACTGGCTCACCGCGGAGGGACGGGAGAGCACTCATGACGCAAAACAGCGGGCTTTACGTAGACGACGCATAATTACACGGCTGAAAATGAAAGCGACGCAGTTTCTCCTTCCCTGTGAGGCTTTTGTTGACGTTGATCTGCTGATCTGTAAGGAAATGGGTCGAGCAGCAGCACGCATCCTTGCTTTCTGAAACTCGCAGATACGAATACCTTTCACTGAAACACACTGGGATGTCGGCGCACCCAGCCACTGCGTGCATGTGGCCAGCTTTACAGACCTGCTTCAGGCCTTGACGGCTGACATTCGTCTAAATTACACAGAAAACTCAGTTGGTACCTCTGACAGGAGCACAGCCCACCTGCATTACAGGACCAACTGGTCAAATGTGTTTAGCAAAATAACACGTAAGTCACTTATTCTGAGGATCACACGATATACATAAACACAGTGCGTGGCAAAATGCTGGATTTCTTAGTGTCACAACTTGCGGTATATACAGAGTGTGCTGCAACTCTGTTTGCCGACATTGTACACACGTTGTAGACACTGCTTTATTCGCCACCACCCGCCAGCAGAAAGGCAAATAATGAGCTACAGAAAGTGCTGAGCGTTTTATAGCAACAAGAACTGGTGTAACTACAGTGTTGCCAACTGCTGCAAGCAGGGAAACTTAACGCAAGGGAAAATAATCACAGTTAAGTGCTTTCAGTATCTTGGTAAAGCGGTACGTAATTACTGGTGGAACTTGACTTTTAATGTTGCTATTTCAGAGAGGTATTTTAAAATGTGGCCTGTTGTCTGGTAATGGGAGAGACATCTGCTGCCGGCGGCACATGCTAGAATTACAAGTGTTTCATTCTTCAGAGCCTTGACAATTCCCGCCTGTGGTCATGGAATGGAACAGAAGTACGGCAGAACCTGCTGCACGAAACGTTGGAGCGGCGTGTCAAATTTCGGTGGCCATTCGGTCGAGACCTGTGCTATCCAAGCTGCGTTCTGCGGAACCGTCGGGTTCCGTGGGTGCCTTTCAGGGGTTTTGCAAGCATTTTTCATTTACAGTGAAACTGGCAAATATAATTTTTATAAATTTTAACTTCAGATTCCCTCTCCACCTTTGTGCATAACTGGCCCTGAATACATTTTCAGTGCAATTCAGCAATAACCAAATTCTGTTTTGTTATAAATATGCCTAAATATTTTATTTTTTAAATCAAAGTTTACGTTTTAAAAATTGTACTTCATTCCTGCACCCCAAAAATGCACTTTTACTACGCAGGGATTCGCCACAATTCAAACACAGTCGCGACGTTTTAACAGATGTTAAACAGAGTTGGAAGACCGCTGACCTAGACCCTCAATCAAAAACACACCGCCCACAAATCAATTCCGTACTGTTGCAAGTTGCGTGCCTTCGATACAGAGCCTGTCTGACAACTGACTAACAGTCACAGTCCCCTCCTGCCAGGCACTGTAAAGTTCCACCCACGTTCATTTCTCAGACATCTCACACGGTTCACATGCGTAGTTCCTTAGGAACGTGGAAGTGTGTACCTCCCACCGATTCTTATACTTAGCGCCTACATGTAGTCAACCAGCAAAACGGGTTCGAAGGCACTGTGCGAACAGACAAGTGAGGAAAGTTCATGGGCATATCGAACGACAGTGACTGTTTCCTGACGCGTCCCCCAGTGCCGCGGAATCCGGCGGCAGCTAGCAACTGTGTGCGCGTTTCCTCGCAATTAAACCCTACTTTGCTCCATAAAAGACTTCCAAATGCCGGCGAGATCACAGGCAAGTGTGACGCACCGAAGCGTGTTAATGTACAGTACAGTTAACCTGTCACATCATCTTCGCCGCCACAAACGGCCAGTTATCCTTTCTAACGCCGTCCTACTCGGCGCGTTGGGCCGGGACAGCTCCGAGCTGGACAGTCCGGGGATAGAAAACCGATGGGGGCGAGATTTTCCGCACCCGTCCAGACCGGCCCTGGGGACCATCCAGTTCCCTGTACAATGGCTACCGGGTCTCTTTTCCGGGGGTAAAGCGGCCGGGGCGTGGTGTTGACTACCCACCTCCACGTAGCGGCCAGGTTAAAGAACGAGCAGAGTTACACTGCTACACCCTCTGTGGGCCTTCATGCCATGTTCTAGAGTGAACGTCACCTTTCGCTTTACCGTTCGCCGTAGAGCAGAAAACAACGTTGGCGCCCGCTCTGCAGTGATCAGCCCGACGGTAAACAAAAGCTCCGTCTCCTGTGTGGGCTGCCCGACAGGTTATAATGTGTTCCAGTTTGTAATGTTCCATGTTACTGCGTCGGGTTTAATATTATCTTCCATTGCATTACAGCACTGTTCTGTCCACAGCCTTCTCCAACTACACTCTAACACTCACCGCCAGCTCACCGTTTGTAACGACAGACTGCTAACGGATATCCGTACAATGAAACAGGGCCGTGGCCGACTTAAGAGCGCACCAACGCGCTGTCCTGTAAGCTAAGACATCTACTGTCCGAGATTAAATACGAGTCAAGATGGCTCAGTCGGTAAAGATGCAGGATATCGAACGGACACGGGGTTCGGTTACAGCCAGGGGCAGCTGCGCAGCTTCCAGACGGCTCTGGTGACCGCCCAGCGGCCTGCCTAACTGAATTTTCTCTGGGAGTTAAGCGACCTGGACATGGAACCGAATGCGTGGAGCTATGCCGCCATTGTCACAGGTACTCACGGCGTTCTGCCAAATTGAACACAAGAAAAAGTTTAGCTTTTTGAGAAACTGACACCGTACCGTCTGGTATGGATTGACCGATGTTTAGGTGGAGCTCAAGCTCCCATTTTCAGAGTGTAAGCGCCTCCTCGCACCTTTCTCGTCTACCGTGAAAATGGAGGCAGTATTTTCCCCTACGCCGTCAGATTTCATGGCGTCACATTACACAAGGCGTCCATCTTTCTAGCCGGAGCCGTCAGACCCACAGGCCTGTACCTCGTTAAACTTCCACCTTTGTGCATGAGATTGGAGGTTTGCACCGCGGCCAAGTTACCCCGTGTTCTGTGTCAGGACGCCGTGCAGTTGCACAGGTGTCAACTGCGAACGCCACACGGCTAACATCGTTTCTGCACCCCTGTCCCCGTCTCAAGCTCTAGCGAGTGATTAGTACCCTGAACATTCCTGCATTCCCACGTCGTTTACAAGCGGTAAGTGGGTCAGCTCTCGGTCGATATTGTAACCAACTATTCTATCACCACGTACTGTAAATCACACGACTGCACCTTAACACATGTTGACAGCATTTGTACAACAGCCACGAAACGTCTGTTCATTCAAGCTCACACCTGCACCGCATTCTGCTTCCTCTTTGGCACTACCATATTCGTACTGCGGTCAGAATACCAAGTATTGTAACTGTGGTCGTCGGTCGTCTGCAAAATACTGGAAAGTCCCTTTAAAGCGGGGCAAGACCGATTTCTGCCGAACCTAGCGACCGTAATCCTCTTTTATCCCACGTCTTGTAAACAGCTGGCTTGGCAAACATAACAAGTATCAAGCACTGGGAACTGCATAACCACCCCAGTTCACAAAGTCATGATGTGAAAGAGAATCCAATCACAAACGCGAACAAAAACACAGTTTAAAAGATCCATTTTGGAGGAACACAAGCCCGTCACATCCGGATTTGCCATGCAGCTGCAAGGCAAATGCGATTTTGGGAGCGATCTCGCCTCCATAATGTAAAACTTGAAACGTTACCTTACGAACGGCAAAGGGAACATCAGAAGCCTTCATTAGCGAACTCCTTGACCTTGCGCGTTACACAGAATCCTCGACTCATCCGTCTTGTGACGTCTGCACACGCTGTTACCAACGCGTCAAGACTACTGCCGGCGTCTTTCCTGTTACGATAAATATCTACAACCAACCTGTAAGTTCTTCGAATTCCACGTCAATAAATACAAAGCATTTTGCCTCGTTAGCTCTTCCAAGAACTCAAATGACGAACGTCAGCTTACATAACGGCACAGAAATAGAATATCGGCAGTGGGGCGCGCAACTGGTGCCAGTAGTGCACTGACACAGAGTGTGCTAAGCACAGCTGGTTGCACACAAATTATTGAATCACAGGATCACTCTAATTGCAAGCACTTACGTGTAGCGCCACGCGACAGGGAGTGAATAAATAAATACTAGCAGGACAGTCAGCACAATAATTTTTAATTAATAACATTTTCTGCGATGTGTTTCGGCTATCGCCAGTAGCCATCCTCGGGTGGTTCCTTCCTTACTACCAAATACAGCACAAAACACCACGTGTTAGAGAGCAATAGTATGGGCAAGGAATGTGGGACGTTTGGGGAGAAAATAAATTCGTGTAGGCTATACTGTGGGGAAACCTGAAGGAAAGAGACCACTTGGACGGTAGAGGAATAGATGGGACGACAGTATTAAAAGGATCTTCACGAAATGGGATGGAGGCGTGGTCTGGATTGATCTGGCTCAGGATGGAGATTAGCAGCAGAGCTGCTGTGAATACGGTGCTGATCACCGTTCGAGTTCAATAACACGCGGGGAATTTCTTAAATTTCTGAGGACACTGCCAGCTTCTCAACGCGGACTCTGCTCCAAACAGTTGTTAACTAATTAATTAATTAATTAATTAATTACTTGGTTAGTTGTTAACAATCAGAGGGTGTGCATCGCCGCTCCAGTATTCGAACATGCGCGCCATCTGGTGGCTACATACTGTACTTCACATCTTGCGGTGGGCACCAGCCTGCAAAACTTCGAAAGTGATTTGTTTCGCCCCGCACAACTACGTTACGGGTACAGCGCCCCATTAGGGGCGACCCCAGGGCCGGCCACTACGTACGAGCAGACGGACTGTCCTCTGTCGTGTCAGGCAAGAGGCAGTTCGATGTAAGAGCGGCCGAAGAGTATTACGCACTTTCTGAGACATTTCTACGCGTGACGGAACAATTGGCTTGTTGGGTACGGATTGTAACGCGCTGACAAAACACCGGGCTCATTCTGAAGTGACAAGGCTATCTGAGAACAACGCTGAGCAGAGGCTGCCTAACGCCACACAATGTTTAATGAACAGATAACAGGCCTAATTTGTATTATTTTAACCAACTCGTACACTAAAAAACACAATATATAAGGTTTTACATCGTTCCCGACATGTTTCGGTGTAGGCTACGCCATCTTCAGGGGAAGCTACATTAGAACACTTTGAAACCACTGAAGATGGTGGTGCCTACACCGAAACATGTCGGGAACTACGTGAAACATAATATATCGTATTTTTTAGTGTACGAGTTGATTAAAATAATACAAATTAGATTTACACGTGCACGGTGTGGACAACTTCAAAGATAACAGGCCTGTTTATCTGCCAAAGTAAACAAGCACCTTTCAAGCCGAGCCAGTTCAATCCATTTTGAGCTCGGCCGCTGAGTCTGAGGCCACATACTGCCTTCCCAAAGAGACCCCATTCAGTCAAACTTTCCCCTAAAATTTTACATTCCGGAAGGCACATTTAAAAAGCATGATTCTTCTGTCACATTAATATGCATTTGGGCAACAGCCGACGGTCCTAACCGGCTGTTGAATGTATTGCCAAAACTGACAGTACATTATTGAATTGCGTATGAGTTCTCGAATATCATGCATTTTATGCAAGGACGGACTTCTGTAAATTGACATTTTATGTCATCCTTTTCTAGCTTACGTTATCTATCCGCGGCCATCAATACCAGAGAAGACCAACTGAATGGTATACATCTTGCGAAAGATGGGACATTTTATGGTGGCTGGCTGCAATCACCAGGTAGTGGAAGACATTATCAGATCATCCCACTGCATGTCTGTCTGTCTGTCTGTTTTTGGCCGCTCAGTGACAACAAACACACAGTCCCCTGTACGTGATTGCTTTCCGCTTCTGTGCGCCATAACCACAGATATCCTTCCGTCGGTCCCTTCTATCCCTTAAACACGTGACGGGGTTTACTTGGTTTCCTTATTTCTCTTGTCTGCTTATTCTCTTCTTTCCTTCGTAGCGTGTTTTAAATTTATGTTAAATTACATTCGAATTATAAACGAACACGTCAAGTTATTGCCTGTTAACAGTCGACATAACATCGTTTTAGCATTACTTTTTCAACATGACGTCCTGCAAACTACCAGTAACTTTAACACCTGAAACTCCACATAAATTCCTCACAATGCAGCAAGCTTTCTGCAAGATTTGTTTAGGAAAACAAAAGTGACGTAAAGGATTTTTCACCAGAGGAAGGCAGTAATATGGTAGACAAAAAAATAAATGAACATAATTGCAATGAGTACATTATTATTATTATTATTATTATTATTATTATTATCATCATCATCATCATCATTATACCACCAACAGCAGTCATACCACCTGTCCCAACAACAAAGCAGTAGAAACTCTAGACAGAAAGAAATTCTGCCGCCGCCGCGCTGTGCCTCTTCGCGGCTAACACACGACAGGTTCCGACCGACATAATTACATTTTAAGAGCTCTAACAAACCGTCGGCAAGCTGTGCAGTTACAAGTGATAAGAGTATAGGAAGACCTAGGTGCAACGATCCGCGATGAACATGCTAGCGTAGTGTAGGCTACGGTGCTTCCAGTGCGCTCAGCTCACGGTAAACATCACAACATCACGATGTACAGGCGCGCGGAGTTCACGGGGAAACAGACACGCCCGACAGTTATACTGTGAAGTAGGCAGCTGTCTTCCGGTGGAAGCCGAAGGAAGTGTGACAGTGAAGACTGTAATGGCACACAAAGTTTGGAGGAGCCGTTAATGAGAAAGCAGAATGCGTTCAAATAACTGAGATTCCGATGGTAGAAATTGTCTGCTCGTTAGCTTCGTACACAAACTGCATGGCGTGAGTACAGTTCAAACTATAATATTGTCTGGCTTCAACAACTTACGATTCTGTACAGTGAAGACAGCCTTCAGAGTGTAGCGACAGTAGCGAGCGCTGTTCAGGTGGAACCATTCAGAAACAGCCCGGTACAAACCCACGTACATACGCTGTGATGAGGGACATATTTTAATGTTAGACTGCTGGCACCTGAGGCTTTAATGAAACGTTTGCATTGTTTAATGGAGCTGCATACCCTTTAGAAACTAACGGTCACTTTGTGTGCCCCCGCCGGGTCTAACGTCCAAAAATGAAACGTTTTCCCACAGATTGTATTTAACGGTTTTGTGTGGATCTCAGAACAAACAGCGATTATTTCCCTATACAGCATTAACTGACTGGTTTGTATAACCGAGCCGGAGTGTGTTTGCTGCGCGGTACGGACTGGATCTTTAAATACACTTCAGGTTAGGTTAGTCTTCCTCTTTCGAGACGAAAATCTTAAAGGCGAATATTTGGACCGGTGAGAGACAACGGGATGTGGAGGATCAGTTATAATGAATAAGTTTACAGAGAACATAAAGATGTTGACCTGGTATTCTGTATTAATTTCAAGAGACTACAATGGGCTGGGCATGTAGAAATGCTTCCTCTCGACCGTATACAGAAAACAGCCCTGAAAGCTGAGTTCACTGGCTGCCGACCAGTGGCGAGATCCACGTTTAAATGGGAGGAAGCTGTAAAGCAAAATGCTACCAGACTTCTCCCGCGTCGCACCTGGAAGACGACGGTGCGGAACAGACCAGCGTGGAGGCAGAAATTATGGGAGGCCAAGGCTCGAATACGGGCTGCAGTGCCATAACACGGTCGGAATGTTAATCTCTAAACACAACGCAGTTTTTAGCACCAAATTGAGAATGTACCAATGCAGGGTTAATCGGAGAAAATAAAGGAAGAGACGGATTGAACGCAAACTGAGACAGTGCTCAGAATACGTAAACGCAGTATGGAGTAGAAAGGAAAAGACACTGGCTTATCCAGCAGTTCAACTGATAGCAGAACGAGACACTTCAGGAGCAGAAATTAACAGCATTAATATTTCGCTACCTGTTCAGCAAGTGTCGCAGACAAACTAAATAAAAATCTAGATCTATTATTAATGGTATTTGTTTCGAAATTTTTAATGAAGTTTTGCATCGATATTTTAAAGCCTTGTAATGTTTTGTCTATTACCTAGTTAAAAGGCACGCTATTAAATTTTTACGAAGGTGAGCTTAAATTTTTGAAACACCTTGTTTGTAGGAATCCTAGCTTATAATAAAGTTCTTGCCTTTACATTGCCTAATCAATTAAGAAACGCAGTTGAGAAGTACTAAACTCTCCGAACTCTCCTCATCCCATAGCGTGATATCTTCCTTCGCTTCAAGCCACATGAATTTTAATCATCCTTAGATTAACGGATTTAGCGAGACTCCGTCTAATTGTTGGGTGCAACAGTGGCTGGCTTGAAGCACTGCTCGCAGGAAGAGTCCGCTTTCGCCATTAGTATGGAATTCATTGGCTGGCATTACATAAAGATTTATTCAGCAAGCTATGCGGAATTGTTTGTTTTTTATCTTGTCGATGGATTTACATTGGCTTGGTTGTGTTTGGAAAGCACCATCAGGAAATCGCTCCGATGGCTTCGCTCAGCCCTCCCCAGAGCTTCGCAGTTGAATGTAACACCGCCAACTGCGGACCAACCACACACTGGCAGTGGCAAATGCAACAGAAATCTGGTGTGCCACTGAAAAACAGGCAAGTTTACGAAGACTAACCGGAACAGCACTGTCTTCTGGAATGTGACGCCGTGGGGTCTGGTCGATATTTGCCGACGTTTCGGAGATACCGTTTACCCTCTAGATAATTTAGACTCTACAGCACGTAAGAACGACTATATTCGGTAAGAAAGAAGAAATCTGGCGAGTTATGTCTTCTGGCTTATGACGTCATGAAAAGTGGTAGTTTTCGACGTTTCGAATCAGCTTGTGCCGTCAGGGTGCGCAAATTCCAAGGATTTCTCGAGTCACCACAAGCAATGCTATAGTTTCTCAACGACTTTTGAACACTAAAATGGCGGCATCAAGCTGCTCCGAAACGTCTGTGAATATTTACCACTCGACACGTCACGCTCCACAAGGCTTTAACTTCTATCAGTACCGTTGTTGAGAACCTCAAATCACATAATATCAAAGCCTAGTTCCCGTCTGTCTTGTACGGTATTTCCGCTACATACAGAATTCAACACGCGCTGTGCATGTGGGCATGTGGCGCTCTCACCACTTGGTTCCCGTCTTTTAGACTTGTTTATGTGTTTCTTTTGATTTCAGACACAAACAGAATGTTTCCTTAGAGCGTTAACCAATTTGGACGCAGAGGCGGTGTCAAGTGGTGATTCACTGTTTGTACTGTATATCATTCGGACGAAATGAGGCATCCGTCGGGCAGGCGGGTGCGAGGGGTGTTGGTTCTGGTACGGTACGATGACGTCACGTTGTGCGCCACAGTCAAGCAGCCGTCCGGATGTCTCAGGAGCGCCACACCAACAGTCAGACCCCAGCTACACGACAGCGGCAGCGCGGGCTAGACACTGCCCACGGACAGCGGCAGCAACAACATATAATCTTTCGGTTTTTGGAGGTCTTTTATCGACTCATAAGCTCTGGGCCGACATGACTAACACCGTGACCCCCCTCACCTGCCAGTCTACATCGCACTGTAGGATATTTTCGTTTTGTTCTGCCGCTGAAATTCGCATTAGGAGAGCCAAGTTCTGAATTCGACATGCAGAAATTTCCAATTTTAATTGGCTTTCAAATTCGTTCTAGTAACTTTCTTCACATTGCATTTTGCCTGTGGGGTAAAAAGAAAACGTTTATAATAGCAAAAAATGCAAACATGTGCAGTTACTTCCATGTTTTTCTTAAATGAAAACACTTTTGGCCTTTTCAGGGTTTTGTCCACGGCTTCAGCGCGACATACCGAGCCACATGAAGGTCACGTTGCGCCTGTGCACGCAGTGGTGTTATGTGGGAGCACTTGCTCTTCCGCTCGGCACGAGATGATGGCGTCGTCTTCATGCTCTAGCCAGTTTGTCCCAGAGAAAGCGCCACGGAAACACACTGAACTACTAAGTCAGACACACACACACACACACAGAACTCATTTGTCGAAATTCTAACGTGACGTCCACCACAGTAACACAGCAGTACAACAGTAAATTTTTTTAATCGACGAATGCGAGTCCATCAAATTTTGAATTTCTCTGTCCTCCTGCCGAAGTGCAGTGGCAAGTGGCCCCTCACCGCTGGGATATTCGGGGCCACTGCTTGTAGTGTATAACGGCAAGGCAGGTGTCAGCGGTACAAAGAATATTTTATAAAACAGCACAGTTATAAATTAACCAATGATGTGTTAGTATCTACGTTACAGGTTGGCTTTCTTTCCGGCTTGGACTCTCAACTCTTGAAGATGGGACCGATACGTTGTCCCGAAACGTCGGTAAACAATTACCACACGACGCCGCGTAATATCCCAGAAGAGCGCGATCTCATCTATGTGCACTTTGTAAACAACATTTTCGCATTTTGACATCAGTACGTTTCGGAAAGGGCCCCCTTACATCACACGCCGAATACGGCATTATAAGACAAATTCCGAAACTAAGAGCAACACCGGCAGAGTACAGTCCGATCAGATTCCTCTCGTTACATCTCCCATCCTCGAGGACACCTTCCACAGCTCTTGTGCCGTTCTCTGAATTCACTCTTCGCATGTTCACGCAATGAGATTATTTCCTCTTCTCGCTCCTATCGTATGGCATTTTAATACTTTAAATGAGTTTTGGATGCTTCCGCTCCTGATTCACGTCTTCCTTTTTGCAATCAGAGACTGACAAACAGCGTCTCTCCAACTCTATGCTCAGACTGTCGTACATAAACAGGCATAGAAATATTTGAATTTATTCCTGAGGCGCTTATGCACGTTCAGCCACACGCGCCATCAGCCTGCTTCCAGCGTTTCAGTTCCCGTTTCTTTTCAGCTCGATACTGCTGCTGATTTTCTGCTTCCGACAAATCGGGATGAGACCACGTGCCTGGCGGGTCGGCTTCTCGCACTCTGCTGTTCCTATGCAGATCACTCTGAGCTCAGCAAAGTGCTTTTGTGCATCATGGCATGAGAATTTACTGCAGTCATTTAATGCCCTTATGCTTTCAAAACGTGTTTTTGTTTTACTAAACAAACGTTCATGATATTTATGCTTTCTTAGATTATTCTACATTTAAATTAATACAATTCAGCAAGTTCTTAGAACCAAATAGGCGTTTTACACTAAACTGGATTCCGATGTTCGTGATTCCAATGCTCGAGGCGGCTTCATCGCTTCCAACTGATCACGAACATCGAGACTGCTCAACCCACTCAATTATCTGACATCTGTGGTTCTCACAAACTTTCGGTGTCTAAATCAATATTCGACCCTACGTGTCCCTGACCTCACCAACTAAATGTAACTTGACGCCCTTCTCAGTGCATCAGACGCATTCTCCCACCTTGCCTGCTGCACGACTTCCCGCATAACTTACCATACGTCACGTCGTCTTGTTGCACGCTACGTCTGGCCAAGGGGACGGTCGGCAGGACACAGCGACACACGTTACGGTTTCTGACGCAAGAGTAATAACGTCCCGCAAAAAATATGGGGACCGACTCTTTTGTTTCGTCGAGGCAGAAAACGCGCGTGGATTGGGCGTATGATGACATGCCGTTATTGTTACTGGACCGGGGAGGGGAAGCTGTCGACTACGCGCTTTCTGCTAGTAAATTCATTATTTTAATTGACAAGCGAGCGAGCTTCAAAATTCGAAGAGTCCTCTCCGATGGGAATGAAATGCGTATTCCCAAAAGCCTGGAGGGGAGATGCAAATGCGAACAATAGAACAAACGGCAATAGGCGGAAAGAGACAATACGGAGACCAAGAGAAACACAGTCTATCGTTCCGTTCATGAAAACCACATTTATTGCGATTTATAATATGAAACATGGTTAAACCGTATCTGGTTCATAGGCTGTGTAACGGAGCTGCACATTACAGTAATCCGAAACCGAATCTGTAATATTTGATCTATAGCTGCAGAGTCGATATTCGGAAGTACACGAAAATGAGACAAAAATTCTGAAACCTTGAGCTTCCTGTAATAAGACATAACGGATTACCAAAAATATTCAGTCGCAGTTCACTCTTATACATCTAAAGTACTGCTGACTCCTGCAGTATACGGATGTACGGAGTCATCATTTTATCTGACAACTATCGGTTGTCACTGCCCACCGTTACTTCTCCGCGCATGATGGCGTACATTTTCGTGGGCTAGGTCAATACGACAAACAAGCCGACAGAAATAGGCAACCAGTAGTTGTCAGATAAAATAATGTCCCTATACTGAGGGAAAAAGAGGAATAGAAACAACAAGAATAAAAACTTCAAGGCAAAAAAATGCTGAAACAGTGGCAACTAATTCGCTTATTGAGATTGCCGCGAGATAAGAAAGACGCAAATACATTGAACAATTGAATTAAGAGGCGTTATATCTGATACGGTACAGAGCGAACAGTGACAGCTTCAACCAGACCTTCAAAAATGGACTCTGAGACTGATACAGAAATGAACCCTTGAAGGCTAGATGGTTTACTTTATGTACGCCAGGTTTAACATTCACAAACACCACGTTCTGCCCACACAGTGTGTTTATGTGTTTTGTGTGGATCTCAGAACAAACAGCGATTATTTCCCTATACAGCATTAACTGGCTGGTTTGTATAACCGACACGGAATGTGTTTACTGCGCGGTAGGAGGTGAATCTTTCAATATAATTCAGGTTGCCATTCTTCAGAGGGTTCATCCGCGAAAGAACGGTAAAGAAATGTTAAAATAATTACATTGCCCTGCAGCATGTAAAGACGTTGCTCATGTTTACACCACACAGCCAACAAAAACAGGAAACTATCCCGTTCTTCGCACACGCTGTAGATTCCTTAGTTCGGAACTCAGCAGGGTAATCCGATTGCGTCGTGTAAGTGATTGAAGTGGCGCCTTGCATCGTGCGGAGACTACAAGACAAGGCGGCAGGATACCGACATCACATTCTCATAACGTAGCATAAGACACGTTGATTACAGCTGTACAAAGAGATAATGGCTGTCTACACCTAGACATCAAAGGATCCACTGTTGCTTTAATCAAGGCCTCCAGTACCGTCCCCCCAGCACAATTCCCCCGCAACTACTTCCTGCAACACGGACTAACGACGACTCGGTGCATGCAGTAGTTTTCGTGCCATTTATATCGAGATCGCCTTTCGGCAGTTGACACAGGTACCGCACGAAAATTCAAATTAAGTACAGATCACATGTCTGCTCAGTTTGTAAGCCTGTAAGACGTTTGGCCTTAGATTTGTACTACAGTAGCCGTGCAGAAGTCTACAGTGTGTAAACCGAAAGTGCAGTTTGTCGCCGGGCCCTCCTCGAAACTAAGCAAGCGTGGTGAATCGCCTGAAAAAGACAGACGTGCATCACTTACTGCACCTCTGATGTTTTAGTGACCACGTTGCCTTGACTTTGCAGAAGTCCGCATATCCGGAAGGAACCGGGGTATCCATTGAATGGGAGGCTGGGATGGCCATGCAGCATGTCTGGATGTTTTGGATAAGAGACACAGGATAGTGTTTTTCGTGCAACGCCATCGTCTGTTATGTCAGATTTGTTCGCGCGAACTGCACTCTGGTAGGAATCACAGTTATGGCAATAACAGCACGCTTTTGTTTCCTCTGTGTGTGTGTGTGTGTGTGTGTGTGTGTGTGTGCAATACACTTCGCTCCCAAAGACCACAGCTGCAGGGAAATAAACTTTTACAACGAGATTAGAAAGGGTTTACCCCCTACACGCTGTGCCCCACTGAATGGTGGTAATTTTTAACACCCATACTGAAATTCGCGGTGAGCTGTGATTCTGAATGAAAACAAAAGGCGTTTGTAAAAATAATATAAAGATGAAAACGTACCAGAAACATCACTGTCCCGGTTCACTCCGTTCACTGAACTGTTGCGCCAACTGACGTCAGTTTCGCCAATCTCAGGTTACAAAAGCACCGTTTTCTTGACTCGATATTAGCATCACGGGTTCTGACCCCGCCATGCTCATGACCAGACAGTATCGCTTTCTGTGCTGAACTTACTATCCTGTGCAGTTTAAAGCCGTCCATCGAGGCATCTTCAGTCAAAATTGTCCCACAAATGGTCCAAGCATTTACCGCTTCAAAGTTAATTCCGCACAAGTCTATAAAAAGGCAGATAACAACCGAAGAAGAGTACGAGTCTTACTCGAACCTTTATTTTACTCCATGACGTAGTGTTTAGCAGAGCACAGGCCATGTTTCGCTCTCTGACATCACAGTATTATGAACCGGCAACAAACCTCGCACCGTTATGTCCCTCGCGATTTTGTACACACTCAGTGATGCATGTAAAAAACTTGCTAATAAAATTGGATTAAATTTGTTTACTGCGCTGTAGCAATGCGATATTCAAATGTAACTCAGGTTAATTTTAGTCTTTAGAGTTTTAAATTAAATTCAATTTGAAATGTATAGGCCAAAGCGGGATAAATTCCATAGTTGTAAAGTTTAAGTTGAATTGAACGCGGTTCGGGGGTGAGATGACTTGTTGCAAGGCGCTGACGGCCTAGGCGGAGCAGTTATTTGATAATTAGGTCGACTGCTGTAAGCGTAGTGTCGCAGTGCCGTGTTTATTTCTGCTGTTCGTGTCGTTTGTCTGATCCCTCTGTATTCCCAGCCTGCGTGCTACAATCTCCCGATCGCTCCATTTAGCAAATTGCTGCAGGTACAGTTCCCACCTACAAACTGCACCACACAAACTCGATCAAAGGAATTAGATACGTGAGTGTGTGTAACCTCACTGTTGCCAGACCTCAGCATCTCACGGCGGCCTTGTGAACGATTCAAGTTACACAGGTGTCTCTGTGTTCGTATGGCCAGTGTACGCTAAACAAACGTTCGAAAACTAGCTAGGACAAAAGTTGTTACATAAAAGGTGCTTGCAGAACGCCATGTTACCCGCGAGACAGCTATGGTGGCGAAAGGAAATGTCAGACAGGCGTATGTAAGCGTTAACGGATGTATTCCAGTCAAAAAAAATCCAGTGCAGACGAACACTCGAGTTAAAAAATTCATGTTTTGCAGTCATGGAGTTACGTTTTTCACAGGATCTGTTAAGTCTTCTCAACAAGGCTAGACAGGAACTAAAGAGACCTTTACCCAGGCGGTGAAGGTCAAAGCTGCTTTTGTCAGTAACACACAGTACTTCACACAGATTGTCACGGCTACCCTTCCTCCCTACTTACACTCCTAGGGACAAGCAGCACAGAGACGTGTGTAAATACACAGCGAGAGTACTACGTCGTTTGATTCTGCAAACTGTGTTGTTATTATTTGCGGGATACTGATGTAACACACACACACACACACACACACACACACACACACACACACACACAGAAACAAAGGATCTGTATGACAACTAGCACATGACACCATAGACTTCTGGCCGTTGAATTCTGAACTGTCTAGCCTGTGGGGAGGGAATTCGCTGATTGCAGTCTACAGCACTGCAGCCCACAGGTAATCAGTACCGGCGCTTTTTGATTTTATCTATCTTTTGAATGTTTCTATTTGAATAATAAGGAAGAATTGGTTTTATTTAATTCTTCTGTGTGATCAAAAATATTTTCAGAACACACGGGTGTGTTCCACTATTCGTGCATTTCAACTGTCATTTAGACTGTTTATTAAATTTTCGGCGTTAACCCTACAAAATTCTACGTTCAGCCCACAGAGCATTTATGTGATATTTTGTGGACTTGAAAGGAAAGCAGCGATTATTTCCCTATACAACAAGAAGTGACTGGGTTTTATAACTGAGATGCAGTGCGTTTACTGAGCGGTACGAGCTGATGCTTCAACTCAATTCCGTTTAATCTCAGCTGTTAAAGGGAATGCCAATAAGCGAACAGTAATTAAGTTTTTAACGTGAACGCCGATGGAAGGCGCGCTCCGACAACGTCTACTGGTAACAGGTCTATTACATTTACTATTACATTTACTAACTGCGTCTAACGCTCAGAATACCCACACTTCAAAGACGCAAAGGCGAGGACTTTTAATAATTTCATGCTTCCACGTGATTATGGCACGTGTACTTCTGAAACTTTAGCCACATATTTACGCCAGACTACACGGTGTCACAACCTGGACTATAAAAGCATGAATGGCCGTGAAGGTCTAGGACCGCACACTAGCCCAGGCACGTAGCTAAATATGGACTCCGAACCGCGCAGTTTGGTGGATCAGCTTGCGATATGCAAGAAAAGACAGTAAACGAATTAATATATGCAAAACATGTCACTTGTTTTATGCGGAATTAAACATCACATCAGCTCCAACAAAGCAGGAATAATATTCAGTTTATTCATGCAGATGCGAGTTTTTGCACGGCTAGACAGGCCGTTCTACCAACATATTCGTTCATACTGAAAATTTCTGCGCCATTGAACTGTATGACACGGACAAAATGGAATTATTATTTAGTGAAATCATTTTATCGTTGGTTTCATTTTCTATTTTACCCCCTTTCCCTTGCAGCTAAAATACAGCCGCTGTAGGTTACTGCGCTGTGCGATTTTTGTTTGAAGTTTCTGCCGAAGCAGCCTTGAAATAAAAGTGATGTGTTGAGGTTATGTTACTGTGGTAAGACTTCAGCAAGGAAGTTATGTTACTGTGACACAGAGTTCAGCAAGGAAATTATGTTACTGTGACACAGAGTTCAGCAAAGAAGTTATGTTACTGTGACAAAGAGTTCAACAAGGAAATTATGTTACTGTGACAAAGAGTTCAACAAGGAAGTTATGTTACTGTGGCAAGACTTCAGCAAGGAAGTTACGTTACTGTGACACATAGTTCAGCAAGGAAGTTATGTTACTGTGGCAAGTCTTCAGCAAGGAAGTTATGTTACTGTGGCAAAGACTTCAACAAGGAAGTTATGTTACTGTGGCAAGATTTCAGCAAGGAATTTATGTTACTGTGGCAAAGACTTCAGCAAGGAAGTTATGTTGCTGTGATAAAGAGTTCATCGAGGAAGTTATATTACTGTGGCAAGAATTCAGGAGGAAGTTACGTTACTGTGACAAGACTTCAGCAAGGAAGTTACGTTACTGTGGCAAAGATTTCAGCAAGGAAGTTATGTTACTGTGGCAATACTTCAGCAGGAAGTTATGTTACTGTGACAAAGAGTTAACCAAAGAAGTTTCGTTGCTGTGACAAAGAGTTAACCAAGGAAGTTATGTTACTGTGACAAAGAGTTAACCAAGGAAGTTATGTTACTGTGACAAAGAGTTAACCAAGGAAGTCACGTTAGAGTTCAGCAAGGAAGTTATCGTTACGCGTTGCCAGATTAGGAGACAGACAGACACACAGACAGACCGACGTGTTTTACTGTAGATTACAGACTGACCTCATTACATTACCATGCACGGCAAGCGATCTCGAAGGGGCAAATAAATGTCGAAAACGAAAGATAACTCATCTGTTATTATTATTCGCAACAAAACGACATTCGAATCCCCCTTACCTTGTAGACATATCAAACACTGTGATTTTAGTAGTGGAGTCACGCATTCCAAATATTTTAAATTACACGTTTTATTGCGTATTACATGTGCGTGTACTTCATCTGTACTAACGTGCACATTCACACTTGTGCACCCCCAGTATTTATTACAACTGGCTAACCTGCAAACGGCCATGGACACCGAAACGTGTTGGAGGACAATAAAACAGGGTTGCGACCTTATACCTTTAGTGCACGTTGTTGGTTGTTTTGTCATACATTAGAAAATGCCTTTCGGAGTATCACAGATTTATAACGTGTTCATCTGTTGGCGACACTGCACTGTCAAACACACGGTGTCCGTCTCGAATACCAAACTCATAGCAACTAAATTACTGCCGTCGGAACGCTGACGTACAAACGTTAATGCCTGACATTAGAAAGGGCTTCTCCACGACTATGCAACCCTGTCCCAGAATTTTGCTTCTTGCCTTCAATACAGAGCTGCAAAACGACACAAAAGTCTACAGAACTGAGGAAGACGTAAATTACAGTCCGTGTGGATGTGCAGCTAAAATTAGCTTCAATAAGAGCGCGACATTTATTCTGAAAGGACGCCAATTCCGACGTTTCGAAAGCTGAATCTCTCTCAGTACACATTATACTACACGGTAAACTGGGTCACGGTCGACCTCCGAAACGTCGTATATATCAGGACAGTCACTCATAATGAGGGTCGCTTTCGCACGGAATTTAGAAGGTATTAAAGGCGCGAGGACTTGAGACAGAACTGCTTATTGAGAAGTTGCGTCATTTGTTTATTTCAAATACTTATATCAAGTACTGTATGTAATTAATTCCACTGTGTACAGGTATCAAAATATGCCGCACTTCGGCAGTTATGATTTGTACTTTCCACTACGCATTATTAGAACGATCAGGTCAAAGAGGAAGAGACTGTAGTGGCGGTAGGGAGGAAGTGTGGAAAAAGTAATAAATGCATACAAATTTCTCTCATAAAATAGAAAGGAAAGAGACCACTTGAAAGACCTAGGCACTGGTGGTAAGATAATAAGCTGTGTCTTAAGATACGATGAGATTATGTCGCTAGTTTCTTGTGATTCCGTGTAGGGCCTGGTGGCGTGCTGTTGTGTGAACAGTAATGAACATGTCGGGCAGCTCACTGTCACTTTCTGCAAAACTATTCACTGTGTGTGGTTATTTAGTTACTTGGGCGTGCACTGAAGTGAAGGTATTTTCTGTGATTAGGGCGAAATAAATTCAAGCTCCAAAACATCAGATTTCTCGATTGGAATGAAGTCTACCCGGTGCTTGTGGAAGGCACTGCACCATGTTCGTAATTAATTAGAACTGATCATGAGCAAGTTCTCCAGGTCACACATTGACGCCCGGCCATTATTGGGTTCGTTCATTAAAAATGTATAGCCTGCAGCCGTACTTCGCACGATAGCATTCTCAGATACGGAAAACGTTTACGAAATAAAACCACGTGGTTCGTGTAAGCAGCATTATTGTCATTAGGTTCGTTAAGTACCACAGTTTAGCCCTTTAAAGACGAAAACTAGGGTGAAATATACTTAAAGACTCAGTCCGTACCGCGCAGTAAACACACTGCGTCTCGGTTATAAAAACCAGCCAGTTAATGCTGTATAGGGAAATAATCGCTGTTTGTTCTGAGATCCACACAAAACACATACATACACTGTGTGGGCAGAACGTAGAATTTGTGAATGTCAAACCTGGTAGTACATAAGGTGACAACCGGGTCTTAAACCATTATACAGGGTGTACATTCTTACATAAGCTGTTGAAACTTCAACGTATGAAACAGACTCGGTAGAGGTTCCTGCCGTATCAAATGAAGGCGACCATAAAACTGATGTTTAACTGCGTAATGGATCGGAACAGTCTGCACCAGACGGAACATTTATAGCATGACGATTGTTTTACACGCGTTTTCTTCGTTTTAACATTTATGTGCGGGAAATTCTATCTCATTTCCAGATGGAATAAATTTAAGTACAAAGTGATTGAAAGCTTAAAACAAATTGGATCAAAGTCAGTAAGGCCACAAACATCTGTCGCAAGGCCTCACTGCTGTTCCTGCTTCCTGCTCAGAAATCACTTTTTGCTTCTATTAGCACATTTCCTGCATGGAAGCGTGAGCTGTCCCACGTAATTTACCGCTGTAACGGCAGACATCTTGCCCGTGTCGAAACAGTTGAATACTTCCGGCCGTATTACGTGCCAGGAAAAGCAGCAATATGTAATAACTGAAACAGCTAATTCGAATGAAGTTACGAGCCGTTAGGCTTCTGTTTTTGGAACGTTAGTTTCGCGCAGACATCGGAGCTGCTTCATTCTTAATGACAGAGAAAGAAAGTTACAGCGTCTTCACTTCCAGTCCCTTACAGACGGTCAGTGACGTCACGTACGGTAGACAGAACTGCCTGGAACAGGGTCCTTGAGAAGCCGATAATCCAACTTCGATATGTGGCGTCCCCTTGTGCTTTCCGTGTGACACTGAATTACCTTAAGTACAGTCAACGCAAGCCCTTTTTATAAAACAAATCCCTGTATTTTCAAAATAAGGCGATATTTTTATATTTTTGTGTTAAACGAGGCTGTGGGCTTCATCAGCAAGTACGACTTCGGTATGTGGCAGCAATCTGTGCTTTATGCCAAGCCGAAACACGTAGCTCCTCTTTGTAAAAACAAAAGAACTTGTTTCATGGGTAAGAAGAATTTTGATCTCAGCGAAGAAGAATTGTGTTGACTCGAGTGAAATTAATTTAAGCTACCTGTTGCGCATGTGATGAAGAAATTCCCTGCGTTTTGTGGAAGCTGAACGTTCATTACCTCTAGGACGGAAAAGCATTCCTTACTAGTTAACTGATTTGTAAATAAGAAAGTATGTTAATAAAAATCGCCTTTACAAAGACGGCCTTATCACAAAACATAGAACTCATAGGTCAAAATGCACCGCTGTAATGTTAGAGTGCCGACACTGCGTAAGGGCCTTCTATGACGGACGTTCGAAGTTTAAGATTTTCCCGGGTCACTTCATGTCACGTGTCCCCAACTTTCAAAAATCGACAGGACATTAATACCTGACACAATTTTTTAAGAAGCCAGCAGCCACTCATGTTTCGACCCGTGCGTTTTAAAGTCACGGGTTCGAATTCCCCTCGAGGCACAAATATTGTCCTGCGGTTCGTGTGTTGTTTTATTCCCTAATCTCGCATCTCTTGCAGCGCGTCAAGAATGTCTGCTGTCTCAGAAACACTTGTGTGCCGACGGCACCGTCTGTCATCGGACGGAATTCGCGTATGGTTACGGCAAGAATGAGAAAAACAAGAGGAGAAGAAATTTCTATATAAGCCATCGAAAGTGTCGAGTAAAAGGAACGAAATTCTTTCATAAGAACGAATACTACTACTACTACTGCTACTGCTGCTGCTGCTACTACTACTACTGCCACTACTACTGCTGCTGCTACTGCTGCTGCTGCTACTACTACTACTGCTACTACTACTGCTACTGCTACTACTACTACTACTACTACTACTTATAATTTGGTTTATCTGTAGGGGGCTGCGGCGAAACTTTGAATGTCTTTTGTTGAGCGTTCGAGGAAATAAAAAAGCCCCGTCTAAGTTTATCGCTGGGTTAAGTGGGGTCCCGGGTACACGAGATGAGTTATACTACAGTGGCTACGCCACGCCAGCCCGCCTCTTTTCTTCATTTTCTCTTTATCATTTTATCGGATTCGCTTCGCTTCTTTTTCGTTTTTTTTTCTTTCATCATCTAGAAAGGGAATATATTGCTTCCGCGAATTGTTCCTCTTCTAATTTTCTTTGACTAGATTCCTACAACTTAAAAAGAAATAGGCATCGCAGTTTGTTGCTGCAACATTACATTCCAATAACTCACGTAACCGGATTTGGCTGCAGCAGCGACTGGAGCGCCTCTCTTGCCAAGCAGGCTATCCCATTGCTGTTGTTGCGGATACAAACAACCCGGAAGTACTGCATTCGGAATGTTGCATATGATTGTAGCCTACAGGAAACAACACTTGAGGCTACAATGTGGGCCGCATTCTGCGTGGTAGAGGATAACAAGTGAAAATTCTGTTTGACGACGCCGTACCAATTGGACATAAATCACTCACATTCGACCGACACAATTACTAACACTTCAGTTACGCTGTGACTTAAATTACGTCTGCTTCCCAGGACGGAGGGTTTTCTGATTTGTGGTATTCTTAAATGCAATCGTGTCGGTACGGTGCACCGAGACCGGTCGCATGTAAAGAATTAAAGGCCCGTGCACTGCACCGAGGCTGGCACCGAGAGGTTAAGTAGCACGCAGTAAACTGAAGAGTTGTACACGGCAACGGCCACAGCGCAATACGGCACCAGCACAGAATTAAACTCTACAGGCAGAACCACAAGTGTATACAGACAGTGCCGTGTTCTCGCAATGCGCTGCACACTGCGCACACAAGCGCATTTAAAATATTACTGACAGCTTGTCATCTCACACAAATGATTGAAATCGAAAACCTCTTATTTTAGACATTTTAAACCCCAACAGATATAAAAATTTCATCACTGCAAATTATGAATTTTCGTAGGAATGACAATAAAATTACCTTCATGTCAGGCTGTTTGGCACGGGAAGGGTTAACATGACAACCAAAAATCAGAGCAGGAATTAAGGTCGGCCCTCAGTGATGTCAGTCACAGTAATGTGACGTCACTAACCAGCTCTGCCGCTCCATTATTTGCGTGTACGAATCAGTAGACTGTTTATTTAGCGACTATGCTTCAAATGCATAGGTTAAACAGCAGGCAGTCAAGCATTGCAATTAACAGACACATTTATCTTCAACAGCGCAAGTGACGTCAGCACAGATTATAAGACCGGCATTAACTGGCATCAACTGGCATCAGTCAACCAAGCACAAACAGAAGATGGAAAGTTTCTGGAAAATTTTCTGATTATAGATGAGGCATTTGTTCATTGCCGTCTGACAAATGGAATTCATACTTTCTTTTAAACGTATATTTGGATCGCAAAATAGCACTGAGGCCTTCTCACAGCAACGTGAGTTTCTACTCATTTTTTTTTAATTCTGCGGCCCGAGATCAAATCTATTATCTCCTGTTCGGGCCGAAACGTGTCGCTGGAGATCCGCTGACGTAAAATTCCAAATTTTGTACAAAGTAAAGTTGTGACGGCGACATCCCAAAAGATTCAAGTCACATCCCAGAAGATTCAAGTCACATCCCAGAAGATTCAAGTCACACCCCAGAAGATTCTAACCTTCAGTTCTATTACGTGTTCGTACCTACTGCAAGTGTCATTAAACACACACACAGATAAGGCAAAGCATACAAACCACAGTTCATCAGGTCCAGTCGCACAACCGGCCTGCTGATTTAATACTGCCATTTACAAATGTATTATTCATGCAGCAGCGTTCCATTGCTCCTTACTGATACGTTCGTCCCGCGGTCGCTAATTTCACTGGCTGATCGAAACTGCCAGTTATACCGTCGATTACGAGATATTTAGAACACTAATTCGATCCAAAGAAACTTAAATAAACAACTAAAATTCTGAATTCATGTGGGAATAAAATAAAGAATTAGCACGCTAGTCAAATGGAAACTTCTGAACAAATCTTTACCAGTTATTGCAGATAGATTCGGTACAGCTATGTCATTCTTCAGCACAGTCCAATATCTACCATACGCATTACCTGCCACACACAGTACACGCCGATGTGCCCACAACTGCACACAGCAGAGTCTCTATTCTTCCCAGTTTTCAAAGCTCTCATTTCACTGACCCCCTCACACCACTGTCAGCTAGTCCTGTAACAGCACTGTGTCACGGACAAATGCGTCACCGACGCCCTAGGAGAGCGACCAATCGTCTCGCAGCTTCCTTAAAAGTAACACCGACCAGACTGTCTTCAGTTTCTCTGTTTCGTTTGAAATCGGTAACCCCAGTTTCCTCCAGTGTTACTGCATATTTTCCGTGCAGCTGGTTTACCTAATTACGGAATTCGACGAGCTTTGGAAATTAGTTTTTCAAACAAAACATATGCGCAGGCCACACACAGACTGGCTTCACATGCGTTTTAATTCAGCCAATTCCACTCACATAGACAGGATTACTGTAAAAATGGTTAAATGGATTACAGCGTATAAATTTATAACAAAATTGCTTTCAATTCTTTTACGAAATTCAAGTACTGTTTTGTCTGTTGAATTTAAATTAGTTTGGAGTACGACCAATACGAAATGCAATCACAACGGTGACAACTCTACATCGGCTCAGTACTGTTATGTAAAGAACAACAGACCTTCTGTTCTCTTAAAACTGCCAATTGTGTGCAGCAGTTGCCGTCACTAGCGCAGTAGGTGATCCGTCCTTCCCTGCACACAGTGGCCCTGCCTCTTGCTGCGGTTCACTTGACATCTTCGCTTTCGTGGGCTGTTGCAGAGCACAGGTTTGGTTATCTACCGACGTTTCGGAACAGCATATCGGACCCATTTCAAGGGCCAAGAAGCCTACATCCTGACCCTTGATATCCATCCGGTACACACGAAGTGAAGCAGCGATGTCATATTCATTTTCGCAGAAGCAAAATAAAAATCAGCACTAGCTGTAACAGCGACGCTCTAACCAGTCGTCAAATGACAATAAAGCAGCTGTACCGTCGCTCTGGCATTTTCTACATCAATTATTTGATACAAGTAGTCCGTTGAGACAGGTGGACGCTGTCATAAAACATGACGTCAGCGTCTCCGCACGACGCACTCTGCCAGATTACTTGGTCTGCAGCATCTGCTACCGGCCTCGCCGGGACGCTCCTGTCTAGTTAGCCTCTTTGAGTTCAGGTGCGCCATGTGTTACTTAAGTATATTAGACGGCAGACAGACAACAAATTTTATTTAATACAACAAAATATAGTTCAACCCACACAGTGGTAACTACACGTGCCACTTGTCTTAATATTAAATAAATCCCGTTTCGCACATAGTAGGCACGCATATTGGTGCGTTTCGTAGCATCCTCACATTAAAGATAGCATATTGCTCTGTACAGAATCAACCGACTGACAGTAGCGCTGGGCAACATGTGTTTACTGTGAGGCGGGAAGTTAACTGCTAAATATTCGTTACATGAAATCTGTGGCGGCGCCATGGCTAAGAAGTCGGCAGCTGGCCTGTCGCGTCCGAAGTGACCGCTCGGCCACAAACCGCCAGTCCATTTGGACCTTGCGGCAGACAAAGTCGCACCGGCACAGGCTTCTCTCCAAGTACTGCAGTGTTGCCCTGTCAGTGCCATTCGACGGATGCTCCATAGTCATCTTGATCTACATGTTGCTCTTACCAAAAGGAAAAACGTGCGAAGCAGGTGACACAGAAACAAAGCAGTGCTGTTTCAGATGTCGCGGACAATCTACGTAAATCGCGGGGTTTCCCTTTAAAACGTCTCCCAGTAACTTATAATCTTACGGTTTACTTTAGTGAAAATCGATAAGAAATTCTTTCCGCAAAACATCACCTTTGTGATGCGCTCTGTACATGTCGGCGACACGAGCTGCCCGCATCACCGGACAGTCCGTTCTGCTAAGCACAACACAACATTTGCCGCTAAACATGCCAACTGTCAAACAATACAAAGTGACATCGTGTGAAAACTCTGTTCAGGCGTTCTTTAAGAAGTGAAAAGGAGCGCTTCATGAGGAGACAACGTCCGTCAAACTGTCTGTCCGTCTGTGACATAACATTAGCATTCAGTCACTTCTCAGATCTTAATGGAATTCTGTGTCGCAGTTCTTGACAAAACGTGCCCAGTGCGCCTGCGCACATGTACATACTGCGTAACGAGAACATTTATGGACTCTACGGGTAATATAACAAGAATATTTTCCGATCCACTGTTAACTGCAACCACAGCAGTCGCACAGGCGGCATGCACGGCCCGGCAGCCAGCCTTTTTAGCAAACCACGTACAAAACCTGCAAATTCTCCAAGGTACACCGCCTCTATAGGGCGGGAAGAACTGTGTGTTTCGATAGTGTCTAGGCCTGTGCCAGGGGTAGGACTGCTGCCGGCAGGACTTCCCAACCCAGATGGACCTCGCTTCAGGGCCCAGACAAAGTGACGCCCGCAGCAAGGGGCAGGACGTGGTAGAAGCGAGTAAACAGTGACGGAAAATCCCGGTCCTCCCGGTTGGGGGCTGTGCGGGTAGCTACTGAAGAATCCGCGCGCAAAAAAAAAAGCGACCAATCAAACGCTGCAGAGGAAAGTGCCAGACAGATGGGTACCCGCAGGTCGCCATCCGTTACCACCACCACCACTACTGTCCTGGACACATGTTCCCGGGTTCCCAGGATCCGAACGCAATAAAACATCAGCGATATGCTCAGGCATTTCTACGTTCTGCATCAGTGGCAGCCACGCTGCATGATACACACATCTATACGCTTTCAGTATTGGACGTTTTAACTTAATTAAGTACATTTCACTACGCACGCTGTCTGTACGTTACAGCAAGGCAAAGCGTGACTTCTTACGCTGACCTGATGGTGCGGCCGGACCGACACACGTGTACAGGTGGCCGTGTTACGTGTGGCTTAAACATGTAGCGGTGTGAACAGACAGAACTTGATGCTCTGATATTTAGTTAGAAACAATAAAGAATGTGTTCACAAGTGGTGTGTGGAAGACGTGAGCAATATCCCGCGAAAAACAAATGACACACACACTAACATACGTATTGAGAGGTCAACATATAAAAAGCGAATAAGCTTCACTGACTCCAACAGTGATGACTGTAACACTAGCAATAACGGGGGAATATAATCTACGCCACACGTAACACAATACAACACAACACAACACAACACAATACAACACAACACAACACCAGGCACACCGACCTCACAATACAGCAAACGTGGGATAGGGCACAGATAATGATACGACATCAGCAGTAGTTTTATACGAATTCCTATAACCCTCAGCGCCCCACTCCTTTCCGTTTCAGAAGACTTATAGGTCGAAATGAAAATGCGGTCTGTGTTTGAGTGAAACTTGTATTTCCTCGGAGTTTTTGAGCAGTTCACAATAATATTTGTTCTCGCTCCCCTATGGAGGTCTGCTCCACCGTCTGGAATATGTTCCTTTCAGCTTTCAGACAGCTAATCGAGCGTAATCTCGCTCCCTTGCAACCTGAAGTTTGATTCACACGATATCTGGCGTTTCCTAGTTATTTTACGAAGGAAAGAACGCTCAGTGCAAGAGCGATTTATGTTCATTCTTCTGTCTGTTACAAATTTCGGTGCGCACAACTTGTTGCTACATTATTTTTCTGCTACGCCCAGACACTGTTTACATAATAAGTTGCATGCTATATGGCTGCACATCCGATCAAGAAATTGTCAGCTATGGGGGACAAAAGACCGCCAGGGTACTCAGTCCAGTCTGCCCTTCTGGTTTCATATCCGGCAGGGGCAAAAGCTTGCAGACCTGCTCTGGGAATCAACGAGTCCACTTTTCAAAGGGAGCCGGGCTAAAGCGGCCGGTACGTGAGGCCGACTACTCACCTCGATGTAGTGCCGAAGTGCCAGAATGTGTAAAGGTATATATGTGCTCCCCTCTAGGCTTTCACTGCGTGCACAGGGACAAATTTATCTTGACCTTTACCACACACACGCATAAAATTTTTTGAAATCGCCTATATATATTTTTTCTGTAACAATTCCTTGTTTCTCACCTGCGTGCTTCATGTCCAGCCTTCCCTGCAGTCCCTAATTTAATTATGTCTCAAACTGATTTGGCTGTTTTCGTCTTTCTGGTACCAAGCACTAACAGCAGCCACTGTGCAAGCGACTGCCTGACGAGAAACAAGTATCGCAGTGCAGTGAAGCTGTTTATGACGTCATTAAATTGAACTTATCATTAATAATGCTTAAATCTTGCTACATTAGAATTTAAAATATCGTCCGTTTGTGAGTCAGAAAACAAAATAATTTTGCTCCCATTTTATAATTTATGAAGCCCCGATACTGCGCCCGGTCCGTAGAAACAACTTGGCTGAACCGGATCACCTGTTAGGCCCCAGCATAACGCCCGTCCCCTGGTAAGACTTCCGCTAACATACAAATTGCATTCCACCAGAACCCGGCAAGCAACGACTCACGCTGACTGGCATGGCCTATACTTAGCAAATGGGCACAAATTAAGTAACCTGGACGTGGATTCCCAACCACAAAATTCATTGCAAGTTAGTTAACAATGTGCCACATAAATATGGAGACTCACTCTTAATCTCGTGGCTTTCTGAATCAATTTTTATAGCAGGAACGTGTAAAGTAGACAGAAGCATTTTTAGAACTCTCCGACCCCAACGCTATGAAATCTGGGACCTCAGGGAGCGGAGTAAAATCGAGAAGGATTTAAGTTGAAGGAACCAGAGAGGCGTTGATTTATGACCGCGTGTCGGCAAAACAGAGCTATTTCCGTAATTTTTCCTCTCTCTCTTCTGTCCTTCTTATTCTGCTATGTCATTGTGTCTATCCGTGAGTGCTGTGTGTGTGTGTGTGTGTGTGTGTGTGTGTGTGTGTGTGTGTGTGTGCGGTGCAGAGAAGATGGAATTTTCACGCTTCACTGCTCTATAAGTGATCTTCCCTTGGAATGATCCCCTCCCACAGCAGAGCAGCAGTACACGCGAAATTAGCTTCAGTCACTCACGAGTTCCATAATAAAGCCAAAATTGAGCGAATTCTTTCCCCCCGTTCTACAGCAGAGCTGTTAGCATAGGGCACGCACATCTGATTGTGACTATAAACTCGTTCTTGATCTCAGGGGCTTGGGATCGGAACCGCAGCAAAGCACTGGCCTCTGTGTGCGACTTCAGTTCAGCTTCCAGAAGGAGACGCGAACATACTGCAATGGTCTCACAGAATTACTGCATTTAGCGGACAAAATGAGTACGAATTTACATGCTCTGACTAGAACCTACTACTGTCTGCCAAACGAGTCCTTATTCATTCGGCACTCAAGGCAAGTACGAAGAGATCAGAAAGAGACAGACTTTGACGGCATACGATCCCTGGAGAAACAACGAGGAGAGACATGAGGCTTTCGCTCGTCTGGGGTGTTACACAGCGTAAGTTTGTAGTTGTTTACCGACGTTTCGGAACAGTTTATCAATACCATCTTCAAGGGTCAAAATGGGACAGATAGGCTGTCCGGAAACGTCGATAAACTAGCAACCAACTCTGCGTAACATCCCAGAAGAGCGAAGGTCGCAACTACACCGCGGAAGAAGCCTGAAATCTCGCAAAAACAGATATATACGTATATATATGTATATATATATATATATATATATATTGGTTAAATGACCTTCGCACTTTCAACCTAACAGCCTGTGTGAAGTGTCCACGTTGGACAGAGCTGAATTGTAAAACAAGTCAGCTGCGGTGCAAAAGACTACTGTGAAACAGACGGACAGCCGCACGTACCAGAACACCCGGATCCGCCACAACACCGCAGCCAGCACCTCCGATCACGCAGGCAGACATTAATTTTCACTGTCTTGTCACAGAGCGCAAATAAGTACGAATCGATGGGGCGGTTAGCTCAGCGACAGGCGTCTAACTCTCACTTGGGGGGACATAAACTGCTTGCAGAGTCAGCAGGGAGCAGTATGAGGCTGAAAATACGTCCCACGACTTCCCAGAACTGCTGGCGGATTGCAGATTAGTGTCTTACAGGAGGGACGAATGTGTTCTGCACAGTGTCAGGGAACCGAATCGGTGCCCCCGTGCTGAGAAGTAAGAATCTGGCATGGTCCTTACGTTACCAGCTGAGGCCCACTTGCGACTGACTGACCAAGACACTAACTTCGCGCGTGAGGGACTTCCACAAGCAGTTAGCTAGGACATTCCTCATTATCGAAGCCCAACGACCATCACCATCTCCATGAAAGTCCGCTTTTGGTCACATCTTGCAACATTTGGTTCCTTTCAATACCCCCACACTGTATTTGTCCGAGATAAATTTTATTTCCTTCTACAGTTACGTTTTCTAAGTTGTCTCTTCCTGTTGTGTGTTTGGGCCATTTTGATTGTCCTGTAATGCAACCTGCCCACCTCACCATGACTGGGTCACTTTAACAGCGTTAATAAGTCAACGTTCCTCGCCGCAACGCGCCATGCAGACATGCAGGCCCTCGGCGACAGATGGCAGTGAGTGATCAACGCCACGCCCCAGCCTCATTACCTCCGCGGAAAGAACGCCGGTACCATTGTACAGCAGTCTGGGTGGACCCCAAGGCCGGTCTGGAGGGATGTGGAGAATAGAAACGCTCTTGCCTCCTCCATCAGGGTTCGAACCTCAAAGCGTCCAGCCAATAGCGAGTCATTATATTGAGTGGCGACAACGTGAATGTTTATTACAAATTTAATTTCTTGAGAATTAATTATTTGGTATCTACTGTCCCGGGTTTGTGACCATGCACATCGACGAAGACCTCACTGACGTCCTTTCTGAATAGCCCACTGTTAACCAACACGTTTCAGCAGATAACAGAAGAACACTGGTACATTTTCACACGATACTTAATGTGGTATCTAGTTTGAACGCTGAACTTCGCAGAGTGAATGCAGTGCTCCCTGAACGGCTACAACTGCAGCGCTGACCAAGTCACCTCACAACCTAATAAACTGTTACCAGCCCTTACCGCAGCAGAATGCGAGATTTATATTGGCCTAAGCTGTGACGGACTCAGCCACGACGCTTCCAATTCACTGTTCTTAATCATCAGCGCGCACCGTTTCACCTGCACACGTCTCGCACTGTCGCTAAATAAACCAGACTACAAATAAGACGCTTATGGTGGAGATGCTAAGCGAAGCGTAAACAGTAATTAACGGTGTTGTTTGTACTCCTTTGAGCTGATTCCGGTTCCCGAGGTGTGCGTGCGTGTGTGTGTGTGTGCGCGCGCGCGCGTGTGCGCGTGATATCTCACTGTTGACACGTGACAGCCGGAGAATAAAAATCGGGTGTTTCTGTGGCGTGAAACGTAAGCCTAATGAAGATGTGGCCTGCAGAGGGAAGCAGCAGAGGGGGTCTCCTGTTCAACCGTTCGTTATCACACAACTTGTGTGTTCAGCGTTTGTAAGAAAAACAACTCGCGTGGAATGTTTAAATATTTTTTAAACATTTATTTTAGATTACTGTGCCTGGTGTATGTCGGTGTTTAACGCGGCATCTCACACTGAGGGAGGAACATAGGCTACGGGTCTATCAGAACAGGATGCTGGGGAAGACATTTGGACCCAAGAGGGACGAGGTAAGAGAAGACGCCATACTGAGAAGCGTCGTGGTCTGTACTCTTCACTAAATGTCATTCGGGTAAGTAAATGGAGGAGGATGATGTAAGCGGGACATACAGTACGTATGGTGAAGCGACGTGCATACAGGGTTTTGGTAGGGAAACCTGAGGGGAATAAATCACTTGGGAGATAGAGGCGGAGACTGGAGGATAATATTAAAATGAATCTTCAATGAAGAGGATGGGAGGGAGTGGACTGGAATAATCTGCCTTAGGATGGGGAGAAGTGGCGAGATTTTGTGGCCACGGTGATGAACCTTCGGGTTACACAAAATGTAGGGAACCTCCTGACTGAGGACTCATCAGCTTGTGATGAAGTTCTCTTCTGCATGGGGTCAATCAATCAGGCAGCGTAGTTTAGATTAAGAGCTCACGCAGCAAATCACTGAAATTTTTGCGAAAGAAAAGGCTTGCATTAATGAAAAAGATTCAGATAAAAGCAGAGAATATTATTTCGCTGGCCTTGTGGCCAAAAGCACTGACGTCAAGCTTCTAAAGATATTGTAATGCCGTACAGAGAGAGTCAATTGACTGCAGTTTGATCTAACAGACACCAAAAGCACCCACCATTAATCTGAATCATCCTGATATCTCGAAGTACTGTATGACTATCTCGTATGTTATTTTAACTATGCTGCATCAAGTATAAATGTTACAAAACATAGCGGTTGAGTGGGTAGCACTCCGTCTTCGTACTTGACGGATGCCAATTTCACATTTTGGTCCCTAAATTGATTACCCTAAGATTTGTCGCGATTTTTTCAAGTTCCTCCAGAAAGATGGGCGAATATCGGTTCACAGCAGAAACTGACCACTCACTGTCACAGCCTCATCAACCGACAGTTCATTAGACGCATTACTGTTCTGCGCTACGTGTTTTAAGTAAGTGGCAGTGTTGTTACATCAACCGTACAAACACGACGGTTACTCAAATGCACAAGTTCCAACTGTTCTGGGACTTCAGGCCGTGCTGATCAGGAAACACTGACAGACGTGTCAAAGGATAGCGGTTCCTTCATCTTCTGGGTCGAATAGTTCAACTAGACATGTTGGATTGGACTCTAATGGAGTCTTTTTAATAACGATTGTAATACTTCGAAGGAAATATTCCTAAAGCACGGCCCACGTGGCAGCGAGGTTGGTTGTAACCCCAGGGTATAAGCTTTTCGAAAGAGAATGAGTTGTTTCAATTGTATGCCATCTGCTTAGCATTCAAAGACCACGGAATACATTTCATGGCTGGCTGACTTGAGAGCTTTTTAAAGTTTGCTCTTCACGTCTCCCAGAAATTGCAGCCTGAGTTGTGGATTTCCGTCTCGCTCAGTACTAACAGTTCTTGACTTCAATTATGCATTTCAGTTTTTCCTTTCAATTCTGTCCACTGCTGGTCTGAGTGTCCACAAATGTCGCCATCTGCATATGCGTGACATAATCCTGCAACTAGGCGAACGTTCTGCATACAAACAGGTCTGCCAGTAAGTCTCCACTTCCGCTGAACTTCCGTTACTTCGCTTGTCTTTAACTGTGTTGTTTAATCCCAGAAGATCCGAAATCTTTGCACAATTTTCTTTAGACGAACGATAGCTGAGTTGTGTCGCTGTACGATTTCTGCAGCAAGTGGTGGTACCTGGCAGTACATGCCGTGTGGTGTACAGCCCTGTTCTACTGTACTGACTGGCATAATTCAAGGCTTGTTTTGCTTCCATCTCGCTAACATGGCCCTTGTTGACTCACGATTCGGCAGGTTAATGGAATAAACACAGAAGGTTCCTTTGTTTATGCAAAATCTAACAGCCTCTGGTCTCCTGTTAAAGTGAACAAGATTCCGCAATTTTACAGGGTAATGGTTTTGTTTATTGACCTATTATTCTTAATTTGGAAAAACGTCAGCTAATTAATCCATGCGTCGCCAAATGTTCCTTTAATTACTGCTGATCAGAACAGACACTTTGCCACCGCAAGAAGTGACCTTCCGACCAACCGACGGCTCTCTCCTCACGGTACGCCTGCACTAAACTAACTACACGCATTTTATTACTTTATTTCATTACACTTCCCGACAGTGACAGTGCGAAGATCGATAGCACCTGCTCTAAGAACTTCAGGTACAACTGCGAGACAGCATGGAATTGTGACATAAACAGTATCATTTGGATATGTACCAGACGGATGACACAAGGAAACAAAGAAATAACACATAATTTACGATATATCAGTATCACAGTGACCGACGGAGACGCCAATATTCCATCGCACATCACGTGAAAAGACGAGGAAAATCGTCGGCGGAAGGAAAGGAAATAAAGTACCGAGCAACCTTCAGGAAAGACAACTGCGTAGCAAACAGACTGCACGTCGTGAATCGTGTCACAATTTTGATATTTTATTGACGTGTCATGTATTCTAATCGCCTTCCATTTCATACTGACGAGCTACATGTGTGTTGTAACAACCGAGTACTGACATCTCAATGTAACTGCACGTAAACTGACATGCAACTGTAATTTTTTTTGGTAATGAAACGTCCTGAAGACAACCACATTCTTGTAGAAACTTGCTGCCCTATCACTTGATTCGACAGCAGTACCAATAAAGGGCCGTGTTGAGGCAACTAAGTACCGCTTCGTAAGGTTATGTAACACAACGGGATGTCTAATGCAAAAATCGTCAAATTAAGAAGAGGCAGGCAGGCAGGCAAGCAGGCAGACAGACAGACAGACAGACAGACAGTCCAGCACAATAATGCGTCCAACACAACGATACTTAACGTTAGTCTTAAACGTGGGAAACGTTCAAGAAGTGCCCCTAGTTGCACTGTCTTACCCTGAAGATTCCTCAACACGTTGGTAAATACCAATCGACAGCGCATAACTTCCCAGGCGACTACAAACTTCAGCAACACCGCTGCGCTAGCCTTAAATCTCACTCTCTTGCCTTAGATTTTGGAAGATCGTATGTGTTCCGTAGTATCGCTTTAATACTGCATGGCTCCAGAGTTACTCGTTGCCCCCACTCTCCTAAATTGACCCACGTCTCTGTCAATTCCAGTGGACACGCAAAACAAATGAATTAAAGAAGTGCTGTGAGCGAGTCTGGTCTAATGGAGATATGTTGTCAGGCGCAGGCAAAGCGCTCCGACAACTGGGTGCCTGGTCTGCCGTCGCGGCCGAATAAATATTTGATGCTAAGAACAGGCCGGTAGCAAAGCCACGGATAGACACAACAGGTGCAGCAGGACAATTACGTGGCCATCAAGATGGGGAAGCCGCAGGGGAGTTGCGGGTACTTCTGTTCGCTCCGATTTCAATCCCAGTTCAAGGCCACACGTGCCACAAACCGGACAACCGCGCTATAAACAGAAGCGAATAATTCAGAGTGATAGTTCGCACACTTAACAACACGTGAAGTCGGCTAGCAGCGTGGTCTGTCTACGTTATATAATGCCCGTGGTTTGTTGGAGAGTTGGCAAGTGATCGGTTGATCACAGCTACGCCACACAGCAGCTGTCGTAATGAAGCAGTCAGAATGTAGAGGGTAGCCACCCTTACGTCAGCATTGCAGTGCCTCTCATGCCTCCTCAGGATACATGTTTTTAATTTATTAGGCGAATATCCAGAGAAATTTCGGCTTAATATTATCCCTCCACGGATGTAATGTGTATGAATTGATAATTTAAGGGTTATCTGTTGAAATCTTCGGTAGAAATGGCGTGGAGCAGCGCCTGAACATTGTGTTAACTCCGCCACGTGTCCGGACGGTCAGCATCGATATCGTATTTCCCATCCAAAATACTTCACCGTGAGCCCGGTGTACACACGGGGTCGCGTGCGGTTGTCCGTTCTTTTCTAAAATTTTGGCCATTTGGATGTGACGTCGTACAGTCTAGTAGATGGCCACAAACGTTTCGAAGCGGTATACTGCTTCCATGTTCATGATAACAGTATAATTCTTTCCCAAAGACGGAAGCAGTATGCTTTTCCAAAATGTCGGTACCCACCTACCAGTCTGCACGGTGTCAAGACCCAGACAACACAAATATAAATTTCCATCTAGGAAGAACCTCACTTTACACTTACACTATGTGTATTACATCCCGCTAAATGCAACGCTCGGTTTGTGAGTGAAGTCACAACCTGGAAGCAAGGTGAGGGTTACTGTGCCGTCTAGCTCATGCGCAGAGTAACACATCGTACGTGAGCTCCGTCACCAGCCTTCACAGTCTTATTTCCTACAGTGCTACGGTGCGTGCGCGTACATTTCCTACAGTGCCACGGTGCGTGCGCGTACATTTCCTACAGTGCTACGGTGCGTGCGCGTACATTTCCTACAGTGCCACGGTGCGTGCGCGTACATTTCCTACAGTGCCACGGTGCGTGCGCGTACATTTCCTACAGTGCTACGATGCGTGCGCGTACATTTCCTACAGTGCTACGGTGCGTGCGCGTACATTTCCTACAGTGCTACGGTGCGTGCGCGTATATTTCGAACGCGGAGCGGTGAAAACAAAACAGTACGCTACAAAACTAATTGAAGTGTTGCGTATTAGTGAAACAAAACCAAATAATGCATCAGGGCCGTACTATTGGTGGAGTCCTGTTACGTAAGCGTTTAAGCTAACGCATAGTAAGAGACGTTGCTGTTCATTCCACTGTGAATGATTCCTCAATTCATCAGCAATAAAAGATCTTCTATTGCCTTTAGTTGTCAGTCTTTCGTATCTGATAAGTAAACACACCACTAAAATACTACAACAGGCTACTGCCTTGAAATGAATCACAGGCGCTCACTTACACGTTCCTCCGCGGCCACATTCCACACCGACCCAGGTCAGCCTGTCACGTGCAAAGTTCTGCCCATCGCTGTAATGAAAGAAACGGATAACGTGAACACAGTCATTTTCTTTCAGGTGGATAATTTACTGAATCAGCCATCACACACTCCCCACTAATCGGCCTATGTTCTTGCTTCGCTCAAGTACACTCATATGAACTTTCCAGAATGTCCATTTCCATGGCTCTGCTTGTGCAAGCAAGCACGACCACCGCCACTTACATGTTACCGGACTGGCGGCTGTTGTGAGGTGCACGTGTCACACATGTCAAGTATATCCGACCTACAGGAATGCAATGTGAGAGTTGCGTATGTGCGATTAGGCGTCATTCTATCGCACGAGACAAAAAGGCAGAAACCCCTTTGGTCCAAATCACTAATTTTTGACTTACTTAACATATATTACTTTACGTAATTTACACAAACACACACACACACACACACACACACACCATACGCTATTCAAAATTCCCGACTTCTGTAGCTACTAACCAGAACTAAAAGTGTATCGTGTGCCTAGTTACATTACGTTACGAAGCAAACGCGCATTGTGTATTTAACCTACACATAATTCGTGGTTTGCCTCAGTATGTTCGGAGAAAACCTCTAGATCGTGAGTTGTAAAAACAACACACATCCCTCTGCAGCCCCTATACTGTTCTTCGTTTCCATTAAAAAGGCCTTCTCCTGACACGGGGATTCCGAAACCAAGGGTCGCGACCTAAGTTTGAACCTTGTGATGGGTTGTGAATTGCCAAAATAACTAGATGGATTAAACAGGGTGCTGAGTGGGTGCTGTATGGGTCACAAGGTCTGTGTGATTTTGTGTTGTGGACAGACACCTTTCGAGGGTGACTGTACCGGCCTGTGGGCACACTGCTGCACCCCATCTCGCACATTGGCATCACATATCAACAGTGACACTCTGTTTCTCGTTCAAATGAACGGAAGTGATAGACTACCAAACCGGTCCTTTGGGGGTTGCCAGTGTCACCTGAACAACAGCACAAGGTGCATGCCGCGCCTTCGGATGTCGTAACATGCAAACCTTTTAGATGCACTGAAGGGTGGGACGCTACAGAATGTGTAGAAATGACCACCGCCCAGACTGGTACAGCGAGTTGCTGGCCATTAAGTGTGGGGACTGCTGTCTCACAGGTAATGAAACATTCACCATTTGCATTCATGACCTCAGACCACTGCAAACTGCACAAACACTGCACTTGTAGGCACATGTACATAACGCACTGAGCCTTTACATACTAAGATTAACCTGAGCTATACTTAGAGATGCAGTCCGTACCGCGCAGTAAACACAGTCTCGGTTATACAAACCAGCCAGTTAACGCTGTATAGGGAAATAATCGCTATTTGTTCTGAGATCCACACAAAACACATAAATACAGTGTGTGGGCAGAACGTAGAATTTGTGAATGTTAAACCTGGCGGTACATAAAGTGACCTCTCGGCTTTACAGGGCTACACGGTTAGTTTTATTGCACCACTAAAGTTACATATCTTGATGTGTAACACGTGATATCTGCAAAGTAAATGAAAACTTATGATGGACGTCGCTGCAGTAAGGTGTTGCGTATGTTTACTTCCAGTACTCGACTGTTTATCGTATTAAACAAACTGTGAATAAAAATGCTGTTGTACAAAAATGGAAGTGACGTGATTCTGTTTCGCATTAATGATCTGTACTTGGCAGCTGTTCATACTGTCACAGCGGTGATGCTAAATGACGCCTGCCTTCTGCCATGCGACGCAGCGTCAAGTGTCTGTAGCTACCGGCCTGACGGCACAGCGTCACGTTGAACCATCCACCTGTATTTTGTTGCGTATATAACAATAAACAGCCGATTGTATTTCCTTTATACCACCACGAACTGGACTGAGAGTAACTAAAGAACATGACACTCGAAGAGAGAAGTTGGTTTTATACATTATCGTTGTCCGGGCACGTCATGACATTACCGATACAGTTTAACCCTTTAAAGACGAAACATATCTGTTTTATAATAAGGACCCAGGTCGTACCGCGCATTAAACACTCTCCGTCTGGGTTATAAAAATCAATCAGTTAGTGTTGTAGAGGGAAATAATCGCTGTTTGTTCAGAGATCCGTACAAAACACATAAACGCAATGTGAGCACCATGTAGAATTTGTGAATGTTAAAACTGGTGGCACGTAAAGTTACCGCTGGGATCTAAAAGGTTAACACCAACTGCATGCACATGTTCTACAGAAGCCCCATTTCGCGAACCACTAACTGAGAAACACAGTAGCAGTGTGCCGTCACACTGCGAATGTGAAGGCAAGATGGTGTCTTCTGTTGTCCGTACGTGCTCATTCCTTATTAAACAACATTGTTTAGCTCTAAGGAATGCCGCGCGTATACACCGCCATGTATTGTTCAGTGGTCCGTCTGTCAAATGCAGAACACCATTATGCAGTACAACTGTACTGTACTCTGACGATGGTGTGTGACCCACCGGCACAATTTCCCTTTTTCGGACTTTGTCCATCGGCCCACATATTGTGTTTAAAATAAATTCCATCAGTCAACACAACTTTGAAATTTCGCCAGTCGGGTGTCACTTGGTCAGCAAGGAACTGGCCAAATGATACGCCTGAAGCCATGAAGGTTTACAGTTGTCTCCACAGACGAACAGCCCGCTCGGTCACAGCCACATCAGCGTCACACTGTTAGGTTGACACGGGACACACTCGTTGAAAGTATGACGCATGCGTACGCGTGCTTAAGTGGATAATATGTTGGAGGGACTGGATCTGGTCGGAAAAATAAACCATGAAAACGCGTGTGAAATTTTGTTACTTTGTTAAACATTCTGAAATCGAAAAATGAGTTATTAATTAAAAACACAGGAACTGTCTGTGTTAGTACAAACGTGAAGCAGCTCATGAAGGTCGGTTTATTCACCTCGCGGATTAGTGGACTAGCGCATTAGAAGGGTTGAGGACTTGTCCACACGCGGTGTACTTGCAGCCTGTGTTCCACATGACAACCAACGACACAGAGTTTCAGGTGACGCTGAGGAAGAGATTTGGACTCAAGAGGAGAAAGTAACATGAGACTGGAGAAAGTTCTATACTCTCTGCAGCCGGTAAGTGAGCAGCTGAACTGCGGCTCTGTTCCCAGAACGCTACATATAACAATCAGTGAAGCAGACACATTGCTGCAGATGGCGCCTGCCTCCCTGTGTAGTGTTCCGACATGTTGCGGTCCCGTCTTAATCGTCACCAGAAATAAAATTAGGAGCTGTGGTGGAATTAATAGAGTTCACAGGTTCGTTCACATTACTTCGCGCTCTGTGTTGAACATGTCGCATATTAGAATCTTCTAGAATTGCATTTTATTTTACACACACGTAATTATTACTTTTACACCTACATTTGTATTTGTACATTTTACATTTAAAGGACTTGTTTCGTAAAAATATCCAATTGAAACATGTCACTTGGCTACTAGGCAGTATCGGCTAGCTGAAACTGTGTTCGTGTAGTCTCAGTGTGTATTCTGACGGCTGTCAGTTACAGTACTGTGCTTGTGGTACACGATAGAACATGAATCGCTTTGTCGCTATGATCATCCTGCAGTTCACGATTCTGCAGTGCGAATACGCCGGGGCTGATATAACATTCACAAACACGTTCAAAATATATGGGGCGGCGCAGTTCTTGATGGTCAGTGGGCGAGCAGGAAGAAAGGGTTCCTCTGACAGTGTGAGTGAAATTTACACACTGTGCTACGGGGCACATCTTGCTCCTCTCCCTTCCCCGTTCTTATAGCGTTTTTTTCTTTTTTTTTAAGATTTGCACAGTAGCATGTGGGTAACGCAGTTACTTTAACCCCCTTCATCCCAATTCTCGCCTTTACGACTGCAGATGTTTTCTTGGCAAACATAAATTGGCACGACACAACAGTTTTATACGTCCTGTGAATATATTTTTACTTAAACTTATGTAGCTCGAGGTATTGCATACAAGGACCTGGATACATTTTGTTGTATTCATCATCCACTGACTGTGGGTAGTCAGTGGATGTGACGCCTCACACTACACGGAAACAGTCTAACACAGGCAGAACAATCGGACTGCCAAAACCGCGAGGAATTTCACGTCTACAAGACGGAACTATTAGTTTCTCGAGGCAAATTTTTCTCCTAAGGTTCTGTTGCTTAGCCACTCTGTAAGATTAACTGTCTGCGGTTAATACAGCAGAGCACTGCTGTAAAATCACCGCACAGTAGTGATGGATACATGCACATTGGCACAGTATAAGCCTCCTCTTCGCGGGTCTCCAAAACACTTGCATTCGCGTTGCGTCACACGCATAGTCGCTGTCGTTTCTTGGCCCTCAATGTTCTACACAAATCCCACCACACGTTTTAACTTTCTACAAGTGGTTTCAATCTCGTGTTTCAAATTTCGAATTATCACCATTCAGAGGAAACATTGTCATCAATATCATCCTCACCAACATCACCACGAATTAGTTTCTTGTCCTGTCAGTGTACATGCATCAGCACAGTCCGACATTGCCACACACACACCTCACACCCTCACGTATGTCCTGAGAGACCAGTTTTGGCATTAGACTGGCAGGCATTCTGACCAGTTCCCTGTACATCACTTTCATTGTACTGAAATCTGTTACTTCAACCCTTCAGCGCCGCCGCCAGGACCTCACCGCATATCCTGACACCGCTCCGCGGAAACGCATTTGTGTCCTCTACAAGTATTCGTTTATTTTTAATCAGCACCGCGCACTGTTATCCACATGAAAACGTAAGCAAGTGTGTAAATATGTAGACGTTTAATGGCGCACCATGTGGCATTTCCATAACAGTGTGCTGGGTAGTTCCAACTGGGAATCGATTCTGCTTACTTTTGCGTAACATCGTCGTTTCTCTCCCACAGCACATCACAGAATTCCTCACGTGTGCCACCATTTCATTGTCTCAACTGTACGATACTCAACCGCCGAAATGAACAGCAGTCAAGAGGGCAAATCCAACCAAGAAGGAGAGGTTCTTCCCAAACTTCCACCGACAACAAACTTCCAGAACCATATTTAAGCCGACTATCTTGACCTACTGCAGTCTAATTTGGTTGTTCGCCGCTACGTAATCCTCTCATAACAACTGTATTTCAGTCTTTCCAACATCTCACTAACTCCTAACTTTCTAACGTCTTATGCTAACAGCAGTTCAACAAGTTACAAATTTCTCGGCCTGGCAGAAAACTCGAAGGTTCATTGTTGATTTCTTAAGAATCCGCCATTTTTTTATTCCAAGGTAGATAACTCGGGTTAGCATACTTTAATGACCCAATTCTTCAAGATTGTTTTTAATATTATGCAACAATATACGCCCAAGGTCCACACAAATCATAAACAAAAATTTCCGTATTCCAGTAACAACATGACACACACAGCGCCGCCGAAATATGCAGGCTGCAGAGTACTGAGAAAAAAATTAATGTAATTGAGGCGGCAAGGGTCGTGCCCTGGCGGTGGCAGTGCGCTCACGTGCTGCACAGCAGTGCAGGCTGACTGAACATGTAGCTTCCGCACTGCCTACGAGAATACCCGCCTGGTTTGCGCTTCAGCCACTAAGTGCGCCGGGAATGTATACAGCAGTCGTGATTACACCATTCCTCCGGCCAAATACGTCGGCTCAAAATTAAAGCTGTTCCCGAAACAGCCGGTTTGATTCTCAGTCGAAACAGCTACGTTACGGCGCAGCATCACGACAGCAATCCCTCGCTGTTGCAGGCACACTCCTTCATAACGTGTTCAAACACACCATAATGTCTTCCTGCCCGGACATTTCAGCGCACCGTGCAAGGCCACTTTCAGTTGACACTCAACTAACTCTGTGAAGACTAACATTAACCTGAATTAAATTTAAATATTCTGCTCGTACCGCGCAGTAAACACACTCCGTCTCGGTTATAAAAACCAGTCAGTCAATGCTGTATAGGGAAATAATCGCTGTTTGTTCTGAGATCCACACAAAACACATAAATACACTGTGTGGGCAGAACGCAGAATTTGTGAATGTTAAACCTGGCGGTACATATAGTAACCACTGGGCTTTAAAGGGCTACAGTCCGTACCGCGCAGTAAACACACTCCGTCTCGGTTATACAAACCAGTCAGTTAATGCTGTATAGGGAAATAATCGCTGTTTGTTCTGAGATCCACACAAAACACATAAACACACTGTGTGGGCAGAACGTAGAGTTTATGAATGTTAAACCTGGCGGTACGTAAAGTAACCACTGGGCTTTAAAGGGCTACAGTCCGTACCGCGCAGTAAACACACTCCGTCTCGGTTATACAAACCAGCCAGTTAATGCTGTATAGGGAAATAATGGCTGTTTGTTCTGAGATCCACACAAAACACATAAACACACTGTGTGGGCAGAACGTAGAGTGTGTGAATGTTAAACCTGGCGGTACGTACAGTAACCACTGGGCCTTAGAACGTTCAGCAGGCAACACTACACGGCTCGACAGGCCACAGTGCAGTAAGTCGTGCCGCACTCTCCACAGCAGAACTCATGCCATGCTCTTCCTATAGCGGAAATGTTTATTTTTTATGAAACAGATGAACTGCCTCAAACAATAGTGGTTTTGCTGACTGTGCGGGTTGCAGGGCTGTGAAAGGGGCCCTTTAGCTAGGGGTTGGAACCCAGCAGATGGCTTCACATTTGAGTGTTTCCATCTGAGTGCGACGTGTTTGTGCCCGCTCCACTGTTGAATGTCAAAAGATTACGCCTGGTTTGGCCCGGATGATTCGCTGAAATGGAGCCAATAATGGAAATGCGCACAGTACGCCGAGAAATCAGATGTCGAACAAAGCCGGCACAGAGTTGTGTGATGATCTGGACGCACGCACGCACGCACTCACACACATACACACAAGCGTCGCTTTGTGCAGTCGGGTATCAAACATTCAGCAGAAGTTGCTGTGCGAATTTTGTGCAGTCCGGTGCGTTGTAATTAGTGGCACTAGTCTTCGCTTTACGCGCTGCAAACAAAGACACTTAATGTTTAAAGCAGCGGGGCCAATCTAAACAACAGGAACACGGCGAGCTACATTTTTGGAATAATATGCGTTTTCAAAAGGGGTTCTTCACGAACTGAGTACACTCACCCGTCTTAATTCTCACTTACTGTACAAGCGATAAGCTAATTCTGTTTACACTTACTTCGTTTGCCACGGATGTAGTTCTTTGTTCCGAAAAGCAAGACGAAATGCATTACAGTAAACCCAAATGCACTCTGCAAAGAAAATTACTCAGATGCTGAAAGCTTGAAGGAGATGGAAAAATTTCTTAATATAGCATTAAAAGGTATAAAACAAATACACAAAAGCAACATCGTCATATAGGCGTGTGATAGGCGTCGAGGTAAACTCCAGGGATAAACACGCCTGTACACGAGGAATGTGCGAGTTAATCTTACTGGTCACCTCACCATGTGCTCTGTGGGCCCGCAAAGATGCCTATTTTGCGCACATTTTGTGCTAACTAAACGTCGACTGTAATAATACTGACATTCTTTACACGTTTTAACAATAAAATTTTATCTTCAGAGCCTTCGCAATGAATTTTCCTCGCCTTAGCAATATAGCGCCACGCTACAGCAATGGGAATGAATGCACAGTCTTATTGTCCCAACCAACGCGACAGACCGATACACAATTTTGGTGATGCTGGTGATACTGCGTGCCCACCTAAAAATCGTAAAAAAGAGCACAGCAACGAGCACCAAATTACAAAGCCTGTAATGGCGGCTGGGTACCCGAACCTTTGCCCTAAACAGGCTAACACTGACACCCAGTCGACAAAGTAATGTGCACGTACAGTCCTGTCAACACTGCTATCGTCTGGGATGTGACGCCCTCTTTGGGGTTATGTCACAAAACCACCTTAGAGGTGGAGACGGATGGTGTTTCCGAAACGTCGGAACGCATTCACCAGGCCACACTGCAAGTAGCGATAGCCACACTCACCGCTACAGGAACCTTAAATCTGACACTCATCCAGTAGGCCTACTGCGCTGTCTGTGGGGATATCGCGAGTGCTGGTGGCGGCTTGTTTCAAGATGTTGGGCTGAATAATTTACCAGGGTCAAGAAGATGGCGGGACGGCAATATATCTTGATGCCAGTTTAACCCAGGATTAGGTAAACAAACCAGCTGTTTACAGTGGAACATACCGTTGTCTTATGAACAAGTACGAACATAAAAGGTGCAGTCAACATAGCTATTTTGGATTCAGTTTTAGTAGTACCTGCGGCTACATGTTTCGACTCGTATGACCAATCATCATCAGGCCTCTGTACAAAGGTTACACGTAGACAACACACATTACATTACTGCGAGTGTTTGGCCCTGTCTAGATACCGGATCTTTCTTCCACAGTTTAGTAAAATGTAACATTGTTAAAACTGACACAAAAGCTGACGGGTTGCCACAGCAGTTTTTGAACAAATGGCAGTCTGTTTTGGGGTTTCTGCACCCTGTAGTGGTTGGTGCTGACGTTTCGGTTACAGTACGTTCCTCCGAAACGTCGGAATATTGTCTTGTTGAACTCCGGTTTTCTTCGTGAGCCACCAAAAGGCAGTTACTATCAAACAACCACTTCTTCCAGCCTTACATTAGATCTTCAAAACCACGTTTAACATTCGCAAATTCTACGTTCTGCCCACACAGTGTGTTTATGTGTTTTGTGTGGATCTCAGAACAAACAGCGATTATTTCCCTATACAGCATTAACTGACTGGTTTGTATAACCGAGACGGAGTGTGTTTACTGCGCGGTACGGACTGGGTATTTTAAATACACTTTGTGTTAATTTTCGTTTTTAAAGTGTTACGGTAGATTCCGTGCCTGCCGTACAAGCCTGTACACCGCTTAACATGTTGTCTCAGTCCCAGGACAGACTTTATATCATCTACCGCTCCATAAGCAATAAAAATGTGCTTTCGCAGAAGATAATATCTGCCCCCTTCACTACTTACTCCAAACAATTTCATCTCCTATTTCGCTTCTCCCTTCAACAAAAACTTCGAAGTCCCACGGTTGAGTAGTTTGTGTTTCTTGTTAGTGGTTTGTTATTTCTGGTCCGGTTCTCAGATAAGCCGAGTGGTTGGCGCTGCTGAAAATTGGTTCTCAGAGGACGAGGCTTATTAGCCGCGATATGTTCACCGGTATCAATCTTATGAGGTCAGACAGACAGGTCAGTCGCACGGTGACACATATCGCCGACAACAGAGAGTCTGCAGTCCTTACAAGCTACATACAGTTCAAATTCCAGCCTCTTTCATTCTTGCGTTAAACAACTTCACAATGCATGTTTCTTTTCATGAGTTTTTGATATCTGAATGACAGTTGTACACCTTCAGGTCACTTCTCTTGGTCAAGCACGGAACATTACGGCCTATGTAACAACAATACACCGTGTCGTGTGCAGCTTACATAATTAAGTTAAATTAAATTAACTTCTTGGATTTCCGGATCCTTGAAGATGGGACCGATCGGTTGTACCGAAACGTAGGTGCATAACTACCACTCAGCACTGCGTGATATACCAGAAGAGCCCAGATCTCCCGTTAAACATTGTTTGTCACACGTTTTACGTCTAGTAATGTGCCTGTTATAGCTGCATGAACCCCAACAGCAGGCATGCACCAGCTCAGACATTACGTGCAAGCGCCGCGCATCACATAACAGGACAGGCAGTTGTCTTCAAGTGTCACGTTGGATTCTCCTTTCATACTTCAAAACACGGGCGGCACTTTTACTTCAGTTATCAAGTATTCTAAAGGGAAGGACAGCACTGCGATATCACGAAGTTTCCTCACAGTTAGACATTCTGATAATCACATCGCTAAGTAAGCAGAGCTTCGACTGCCACGCTAATGGTGGCTGAGCTATTCAATTAAATGCACCGCATTTTGTACTACCGGATGCTACGTTATTTTGCACACAAGCCTTCGCTATTAAGCCAAATCAGTCCACTCCACAGTCCACTCCTACAGTTCCGACGACCTATTCAGCTACTTTACAAGTTCTGAAGGCATATATGGGGTGGAGGTGTACCTCCACACATTCTGAACTTGGCAAGAGATAGAGTTGAATGGACAGCCTCACTCCTCGGTCGCTTTAACCGTGGCAGGATCCCCACGCATCCACCCAACAGCAAGCTGTGTAGGCTGCAAAGACGGTGCGTAGCTGTACCCGCGCACAGTCACGCCTTGCACGCAACTCACAACACGGCGTACAGGAACTGGATGCATAAACGGTCGAAGACAAAATTAGATGTCTGTATGCTAAGGAAAAACTACAGCATGCCAACATACAGCTTTGTAACCATAATTAGTGAAAGCAACGCCGACAAAATATTAATATTTGATGGTTTTAATGTATTATGTTTTTAATAACATCTCTACCACGTTAATCAAATTACGCAACCTATATGCTGACACGTGCTGCACGAACGTTGCACGGTAACGTGAATTAGTTTGGTAATCTTGTATACTGTAGTAAGTTGTAACTTTTGACGTAAGGCTCCCTGTACGTGGAGTAAATGACGCCGAAACATGTAGCAGCAATATAAAAATATACTTTTATGTACCAAATGTGCATTCATTGCTTTAAAGAATACATTACTACACCTAGTTCACCGTCCATAAACTTCAGTTCACCTGATGCCAAGCACCGTATTTCCTGCTTCACAAGACGCCCCTTAATTAGCAATACATTTTTGTGGATTTAATATCTTTCGACCTTCCGGTCTTAAGACTCCGCATGATTTCTGGGGACATTTTTCACGGAAAAATTCATCTCATGACGCAGAAACGATAATTCAAGTAACTATTTTAATACATTTAAATAATCTAAAAGCTGCTCACGTGCCCTATCGCACAGGTAGCCCTAGTGCTTACGCACAGCAGTAACAGTTAACAACTTACAAACGGACAGCACGTTGCGCGCCCTCCGTCTGTACCACTGCAACAGTTAGGGGTCTAATATCACGCTGTAATGGGATCTGAAGCAAGATGGCTGCTGCGATATTTGAGCTCTTCTCGACTCGTCCTTTTTAATGCCAGCAAAATCCTCACGAATGGCTGTGAGAGGCGGCGCACTGCGAGCTGGGTAATGAGGATTTGTGGACTGGTGGAAGCGAAATGGGGAGCATTACTTATAATTTCGCTCACCTCTTCCTTGTGGGTTTTGTCTCGGTAATTAACATTCTGAGGACTTAAAATACTGTGCGAGCTTTAATTTGAGCTCTCTATCGCAGCAGCAACGTGTGACAGCCGTATGGCGTGCTGGAGAGACGGGCAATTCATTTGTGTAGCGTTCAGGTCTACTGCACAGCAGTGTCCGTGCACTTTACACAGGTGTACAGACAAGTAACTCATACAGGCATAAAAGTAAGTTCTGCTGGAACGGGAGACACGTCTGATTACGTTTTTTGTGGCCTGAAACTGACATTTATGTGTCGGTAATGAAAGAAAATGGTTGCCAATAATAAAAGTTTTGTGTACAAAACAAAAAAGAACTCAGAATTGAATCTTCTTTTGTATGTATGTCTGCAAATTGTAACGGTGCTGTTAAAGTTTCTCGTCAGTTTACATGGCGCTTTAGTTCCATCTATGCCATGTTCTTCCCAGTGTCTCTTTCAGCCGCTGTCTCCATTTTCCTCCACATTTAGTTTCCAGTGAATTAATTCTTCTTTGTTTGTGCTTAACCACTCAGCCCGATTCGACACACACACACACACACACACACACACACACACACACACACACACACACACACACACACACACAGGAACCCCAAATTTCACACCACACGAAGCCCAAGCAGTCAACCACAGCCGACACAAGTCACAACGAGACCCCCTCCCTCTGCAATACCGACGATATTTCACACCTTGCAATTGAATACAGGCGGATATGCCACTCTTCTTCACAGTAGACCTGACTGACTTTGCTTGTCTTCATCAGAAACGCCGCACCTTCAAGGCACGTAACTTAAAGAAGAGTGGTGTAAATCTACAAATCACGCAGAATATAGAAAATACCAATCATCTACACAAATTTTCTCAAAATTTCAAAATGTAGAAACACAACATACACTGCAAACACAAGCTGTAAACACAACTTATGCTGTAAACACTACTTACGCTGTAAACACAACTTATGCTAGCGATTACAGTAACGAACAAATGCACCTAAAACGACTGAAAATTACATATGACATACATGGTGTGACACAATATGTACCCCGTGTACAGTGTCAGTCACTTTATGTGCGTCTGTTGCTTACTGACAGCACTTGTAAGAGTGACGCGGATTGCATAACGTGAGACAGCCGCAGCTGTAAACTCCTATGGCACTGTTACTGCGGCTCCTCCTGGGATGGTTACTGCAGGGTGGCTACAGACCGAATACCTCAAACGGCAGCTAAAAGAGCAACCAATCGGCAAGCCGCCAAACAGTTCTTCACAGCATTTCCTCTCTGATACAAACCGCTAGCAGTTGCTGTGTGTGAGAGACCGGGCCGTTTGTTGAATAATCCCGTGATGAGCAAAATTTTATCCAAGAGCAAACAGGAACGTTACAAGTGCGGCACGGCTGAAGTACATGCTCAACGCAACCCCAGTGCGTGCGGCCCCCTGGGACTCAGCCCCTCCCTCCGTCCCGCACCTCGTCAGAGTGTGTAATTATCAACCAGGCTGTGACGCCGGCCGGCACATACCGTCTAATGAAACTGACTGACTCTCTTATGGCACTTCACATTCTGTATTCTGCGAGGGTGAAAAACACATTTAGCAGCTTCGTCTCCTGGAATTGAAATAAGAGTGTTCAGGATAATGCTGTAAACATGAGGGGCTTCTCCCAAGACACCTTTGTAGGATGAGGGATGAATGAAATTACAAACCTCGTTACAAACAAGGGTAGGTTGTGTGCGACACATGGCGACACAGACGTGTGTGCAGAAATGTGACCTCAGCGCACTCGCATGCGGCTCGGTTGCTGACATCTGTAGCCTTTACTAGCCACCACGCATCCAGCTGCGATTCCCACACACAAACCTTCAACTCGTTCGCTCTCCGCACCGCAGTCCTACAAAGCCGACTCGATTCCTGGCAGAGGCACGATATTTCTCCCTTCTCCAAATCGTCCACAACGACACTGGGACTCAGTCAGCCTCCTACCCAAGCGTACCGGCAGCTATTTTCAGGAGGTACAGCGGCCGGGGTGTGCAGTGTACCACGCATTTCCATCTACTGCCGAGTTTAAGAATGTGTGGAGCTATGCACCTACCTCCCTACGCCTTCATAGTGTGGACTGGTACACCTTTACCTTTACCTGAACAGAACGTTCATGATAATGCGATGTTGTTTAGGGAAATAACACATGTTTGGTGTGAGAAACGTATGGAGCACATAAATACACTCCGCGGTACAGTACTACAGCAGGTGGCAAACATAATTACCGCCGGTATGTACACGTTTAATTCTCAGTCACTCTCACATAATTACATTTAAAAGTCTCCTTTATCCACTGCATGTCGTCTCCTCCCCCCGCACTGTTGCTCCAGTGCCCTCAGTACAATACATTTGGAAACCATAAAGCGGGCCGCCATTTTGTCTGCATTTTCAATCCTGTTTGTACTGTATTTGTCGCACGTAGCACCGAGCTGTAACCCCGTTGAGCGCTATGCCGTTCGGTGTAAAACTGAATGTGCCACCTCAAGTTGACGGGAAAGTTGAGGTTTCACCTGATTCGAGGGATTTCTGTCGTCAGGTTCAGTTAAGACAGTTTGCCCCTCACCGAAAAGAGCGAGCATTTCTATAATTAGCATTAGCGCTGACAAATAAACAAGGCGCCAACAAATAATAAGATTAAGTCACGTGACGTAAATATTCAAGACTTCTGACATGTGATGCTGAGTAAGGGGATCCCGACGACACAACGTCACATAACCAGAAGGTCTGAATCCTCAGCAGCACCACTGTCAGAACCTCAGATGCTGCACGTACAGTAGCCTTAAGTGTAAATACTACGCCAGTAGCGACGTGGTCAGTTTATTCGCAACAGCGCGCTGCGCAAGGCAACAAGCATGCAGCAACGCATACACCACTGCTGCTCCTCGCGCTGGGAGATATCTTGTTTTTGATGTGAAGGTGCAAACTTGGGATATGTAGAGGCAATCACAGCAGCAGATATTGCAAGGGGGAGAGAGAGAGCGCGAGGTAGCCATGCGGAAAGACGATTTGCTTGACGGAGTTTCTGCTACCCTGTGGCCGCGGTCGCTCAAGCGTGGCTCTCCGCCACTTCTCGTAACGCTACTTCTACCACCCCCCGTGGCAACGCGCCACCCTCAACACTAGAGACAATGATACACGCTCAGAAGTATAGAGGGTGGCTGGGTGCAACAGTGGACCAAGCAAATTTCGTGATTGACGCTGATTTGAACATGTATAAAACGGCAGTACAAAACTGTAGCGAGCTGCACACGAATCCGCGCCTAAACACAAAGATTTTAGAACTTTCAGGTTCTTGCTTTTCTTTGTCAGGAGCCACGTCGTTTGTGACATGAGGTCGTGTCGGTGGGTGAGTGGTTCCTGACGCGTCGACGTAACGCGATGCATTCTAAACGTCGGGAACCACTCAGCGGATACAGCGTCATATTTCATAAAACTTGACTCATCAGAATTGTATCAGCTACACAGTATTTTGCGACACATTTTCTTTTCAGATATATGCTGGGTAGACTGCAGGCTGATCTTTAGACAAAACGTGCAGCGGACCCACAGAAGTTCCTAAACATTCCCGAAGTAATAAAGCATTTAAACTGTTGAAATTCGCACGAATCTATTTTGTCCAAGAATGCTTTATGAGTCTGCAAATAAGGCCTTCTGGGTTGTGACCATGTAGAAGGCATGTTGGTAATGGCCGACAAGACTACACGGTGTCACAACCACGATGAGCTTACACCTAATACACCACCGCGACGAACTGTGTGCTCTGTGAGGTACGGACTGCTGTCGAAGACTCAACGCTCCAAAAGTAAAAATCGAACGTAATGCAATCTAGATCTCTTGTTAAGATACGGAGGAAAGGTGAAGGGACAATAACAAAGCGAACGTGCCAGGAAGTGCGAGGTTGCGCAACACCTCCTAACTTCTTAAAACAGTGATTCCTAAAGAACTGCTGAAGACGAGATAACAGAGACAGAAATTACGTTTCCTTCTTTCCTTGCTGGATGCACAAGACACTCGAAAGAGATATGGTGCTGAGACATATGATTATCATGCTAGCGGTGATGCTGATGATACGATGGACGCATCTGTACGCCACATAATTTATAGGCCAGAATTTTTACAAAATTGAAGCACAGCTGCTATTGTTCAATAAGTGCAGGTCGGCACACAGAACCGAACTGGTCTGTTTATAGCGTGGCAAGGCTTCTCATAGCTCATACAAGAATAACACTCAGCGAACTCTAGCGGAATGTGAATAAATCAGTTCTTCATTTGGAAAAACAATATAAACAAAGCGAGTGAACTGAGTGAGACATTTATAATCCGAAGTGTTTGCAGTCCGATGAAATTAAAGTGGCCCCCAAAAAGCTCCGGGTTCCTTGTCTAGCTGGGCGCAAAGCCTACTTTTGCAACCTAACTGACGCGTCTATAAATAACGTTTCCGCAGTCTTTGTTTCGAAGGCACTGCCATCTAGCAGCATTTACATTACCTAACTTACAGCGACACTTTATGTGATTACTGCAGGACAGCACAGTAATACATGTGTCAGTTATATATATCACACGTCTTTGTTGAATGAAATTTACGGTCGCGCGTTCTAATCACGCTTAGATACGGACGTTGAAGTCCTTTTTACGCGCGTTTGCAAAATTGCGAAACGCGACTGTTAGCTTCCTCATGGCTGTCTGTCTGTCTGTCCGTCCGTCCGCATGGAAGGACTCTGTTCCCACTGGATTCATTTTCATGAAATTTGGTATTTGTATATTTGTCGAATATCTGTCTAGGAAATTCAAGTTTCATTAAAATCTGACAAAGAATAACGGGTACTTTACATAAGGACCTATGCACATTTGTGATAATGTCACGCCCAGTTCTTCTCAGAATGAGAAATGTTTCGAACAAAGCTGTAGAGAAAATCAAACCACGCATATTACGTTCAGTAAAGTTTTTTCCGAAAATCGTGAAGAAAATTGCTGTGTAGCGGGGTTCACAGATCCCGACGTTTCGAAGGAACCGTATAGCCTTCATACTGTGGGAGTCACAGATACTAGAAGCATGAAAAATTCTCTCGGCACGTCTCAAACCTCGAAGCTCAAAAGCAATGTATTCTTCCGAAACGTCCGGATCTGTCAAACCTTTTACACAGCGTAACATCTCAGAAGATATGCAAGTCAGCAGGTGTGCATAAAATCAAGTGAATCCCCTCTGAAACAAAAGAACTGCCCAGCAAATGCGCCCTCACAGATGTTGAAATGGCAACGAAACGTGTGTAATTTACACTCTTCATGAAAGGCACTCCTTATATTCATGCATTATTATTGCCGTAAGAATAGTGTGCCACGACCAGATTCTTGTACAATAATGGATTTATTTTTATAAAACTGCTGCATGTTTCGACACGACTGGATCATCAACAGGCTTGTAAAAACATGTAAACGAAGGCTAGCTGTGTGACATCGCAGTTACCGTGCCACGGTCTGACACTTCCTCACAATGGCATTAACGTTTTATTGCGTTAAGCACGATTTGTTATATCGTTACAGTCGCAGTGAGACACACTGCCAACAAATCTGTGAAAACTTAGCCTCCCTCTAAAGGCGACGCCTCAGCCCATGGAATGATGATAACTGCAAGGATACACAACTAGCCTCCTTCTGTATATTGTTGTAGGCCTGACGAAAGCTGACCGTGTGGAGACGTGGAGACATTTTATAAACACAAAATCCGCTGTTTTGTAACAGAAATACTTGCAACATCACAGTTCTTGAAAATGGCTTGACGTCACTTATTTCAAAACTCCTTCCAAGACTTTTTCCGTCGTCCTTAAATAAAAACACGACGTTTCGGAAGAGACTTCTTCCTTCCTCAGGTGTGTGTCTGGATTTTATTAGAATCACCTGAGGAAGGAAGAAGTCTCTTCCGAAACGTCGTGTTTTTATTTAAGGACGATGGGAAAAGTCTTGGAAGGAGTTCTTTGAAAAGCAGTTGTGCTGGGCTCTATTTCTCCATTACAGTCATAGTGTGCAATTTACCCCCGCTTGGCATTTATACTATCAGATTCTTTGATGGCAGCAATGTGACAGAAATGTACTGGAATGAAAATGCAGGTCTGGGCAATGACACTGACACAGATTATGTTCGAAAACTCACATTCAAATTCGTCACTGCTTTCAGACTTCTGTACTTTCCTCGCGCTATAAATTAATTTCTTACGCTGTCTTACCCACTGTTTCAACAAGATATTTCTTTAAATTAGTTCGCTTTTCTCTGGAGGACCTTAAATAAGACACTCCAACTAACAGGTCAGAGGGCTCAGGAGTGCGAGTGCAGTCAGCACACGGCCTCAGCGAGCGACGTTAAAGAACGACGTACAGCAAAGAGAAACATAAATGAATAAGGTCGCCAATACAGCGAGACTGTTAGCTCGTGTGTACAGCAGACTGCAAAGTTACGGGTACAAAGTGGAACCTCAATCAGAAAAAGCAAAACACAGAGCTGTCTCACGGTGACAGCCCGCAACTTTAGTGAGTACCCCAGATTTCAGTCTGTCAGTGCCGTCTTGTAGATACTGACTGGTGGCAATACCCTCGCGCTGGGTGACAGCAGAGACAGAACTGCTTTTCTAAACAGCACTTCTTCTTCCACCAGTCTGAAGACAGCTGCAGCAGTTCCTCCCAAACTTGGTAACATGTTACCAATTAACACGGTGTTATATTCCACAGCAGTATGTTAGTAATACCCACATGTGTGAACCAATCAACGAGGCTAAACTAAAAATGGTCCATTTAAAGCAAATTATAATACAGGAAGGCTAGCTTCACGACTCGGCCGCATTAACATCGAGGGCACAGCCCTTGGTGTCTATTGACCAGGAGTTCGGTCGGCCCCACAGCCAGTCGGGACTTCGGGGAAGAGAAAACTCTATGTCCAAGTCGGCAGTTGAACCCGCAGTCCCCGTCCAGTTCGTAGCCCAGTGTTCAGGTCACACAAATGCTTCTGTATGAGTTATCGCGCTGCGCAACCGTCAGCTTCTTAGGCACAGACACGACTCCACCTGCCCAGCTCTTTACAGCGCCGTGCCGTTCGGAATTTTACGCGCTGCACCTTACACAAATACCTCGTGCGTGTCTCTCAGCTCCAGACAGTGCAGTCGACAATAACACATAAATACGAACGGAGCAGAACACAGAATGTGCATCGACCGGGCAGTTCTGGTACCTGTCGCACTGGGCCGCTTGCACTGCACATCACAAACTGTGAACATGGCAGCTTTGCTACACAATAATACCTTACGCGAACGTGGCACAGTGCTTGCACACCAATTCTGACGACGACTGTACTAGGAATGGAACCCCAGCCCTCCTGCAGCCTGAACGAGGACATTATGGTGACGGTGCAACACCCATATCTGGAGCGACCGGCAAAGTCATGGAAATCTTATCGCGATCGCCCTGTCCCATCCGACATTCGAATCGGGCACCTCCCGATTACAACACTACACGAAATTGCTCTGCAGCATTTTTCTGTTGATATACGTACAGTCATTTTACCGCTTATTCTGTAAGCACGACACATGTACGGTGAGCACGTTTGCACACACGATTTGAAGTTCAATAAACAAACGTCGACACAGTGGCCATGACGTCACTTGCAAAGAGGACATACATACATACATACATACATACATACATACATACATACATACATACATACATACATACATACATACACACACACACACACACACATACACACACACACACACAGCGACTTATTGCAGTTCTCAGCTACGTTATGCAACAGCACTGCAAGTGACCTACCGAGAAATTACATTGTGTACTTCAACATTTTCTGTACATTTAAATCATCATTTTAAGTCTTTTGTCTTCTTTCTTGCTGTTTTCAATTCGTTTTATTCTATTCCTCAGCCTCATTGCCTCCTGTCCTGTATTCTGTTCTACTGTTGTTTCTCCCTTTCAACTTTTCATCTCCCCCTTCTTGCACTGGCTCCTCACCACTCCATTCTGCGCGTTCGGTTATGACGCCCGCCCGTACTGGGCGACCCCTCAAGGGATGGCACATGAACCACTCTTGCCCTACCTCCTTAGCTGCTGTACCTCACGCTGTGTAGATATGCGTACACGCCTGTGCCCCACGCCTTATCTTCCAGCAGCAAAATAAAGTCCGAAGGTAATTAAATTTCATACATAAGTAATAGTCTAATTTAACCACTCTGCCCCCTCCCCCCCCCCCCCCATTGAAAAGCACGAAAGGTATGTAAATATAGGGGAAGCCAGCGAGGGGAGGGCTATCCTTGTACTTAGGGATGGTTATGCTAATACTGGAGGATTTGACTCCGCAGGAACTGCGAAGCGCCTGTAGGATATACTGCAGCTGTGATCGATCGAAAGCGTTCCGTTTCCGTGTATAAAACATTTACACTGTCCAGAGAACGGGGCACTGTAACACAGCTTTATATGCAGTGTTCTGTCGGCCGTGCAGACGGCGTTCTGCACTTACACGTTCTCACTGCGGCCACCTATATTAGCCTTCCTCATTTTTCATGTGCGCTTTAGGGATTTTACGAATTTTAAAAAATGGAAAAACTTGGGAAAATTATACCTAACATATGCAAAGCCATCCACAGGGTTCTGCGAAATGAATAAGGCAAAGAAGGTTTTACAAAAATATTTGTATAAATTTCTAATTGAAAAAGAAACAAAAGCAGGTACATCTAAGGGTATTCACTCGTACCTACAGTGAAGTTTGAAACAGAGTTGTGTATATTGCTGTCCCTGCAACTGCTACGCTGTCTGAGTGTAGAGGCTGCTTCACTGTCAGTACTTGAGTAAACTCCACATTATGCGCCTTCCGTGCAACTGGCAGTAGACAGACAGGGTGTGTTGCAACCTACTGCACTGGTGCAGCACGTTGCAACACACCCTGTCTGTATAAAGTCCTCTTACGTTTCCACTCTGTTGTTATAGGCACAATTTCTTAATTCTTTATTAAAGTTGTCTTTGCTTTTAACTCTCCGTATTCATGACAGCGGTTTGTAAAATTCAGTAAACTGCTCAACAAATTCACGGCTGGGCCCTGCTCAGCCTTCCACTGAATACGTACAGAGACTGTTAATTAAACACATACTTACAGAGTGTGACACCGGTCAGACGGAACATGTGTGAATGCAAATGAAGCAGTACGCTGGCAAGACGTGAATTATACGCACACACAATCAGTACTTCGCTTAGTCGCTCCAAATGTTCGTTACGTACAATCAAACGCCGAATGTAATTTTAAGGTACACAATTTTTTAACGTTAAATGAATTTCTCAGCCACCGACTGCCTTCGTCTTCCAGGAAAGCAGTGAGATGAAAAATGGTGGCACATCCCATTAGTGACATGTATTGGTCCTACAGCTGATTTGATGTGGAAAACATCAGACAGGATTTTCAATAACAGCACATAGGGTCATCGGTTACGCTAGCCTGTCCATAACTGTTTAGCGCACGGCACGTTCGATGGCGTTTATATCGCAGTTCGTTCAAGAAGATGACGCACGCTGGCAGCTTCTGATGAATTCAAGACGCTCGTACGTCTGTCTGTGAGGGTGCCCCTGCGTATCCAATGTTTCATGACGTCATACCTTAAACCTCACACAATCCGGATATCACAGGTGACAAAATGGACACGTTTGTCGCGTGGCAAAAAACAAGTGCCTACCTGCCAATCGTGTAATAAACACAAAGCTGAGTCCAATTCGCGGTGAACGTTTCCCAAAGTTTTGGGTGAAGAAGGGGCACTGAGCTGGCACTACTGATTAAGACGGAAACTATCTGAACAACGGGCTTATGAAAAGGCACGTCGTCAGGCGAGTGGTTACCGGCATCGCGAGGCTGCGTATTGCCTTCATTCTTACGTGTCGAGTGGTCCAACAGGACGGAATGTAGGCAACACGTTTCTTCGAAACGTCGGACACCACCCTGAAGATCGGATCTTCAATTACACCGCTGTGGGGACCTCACAGTTTGCATTAACTGAACAAACTGCTGGTGCATATTTGTGTTACAGTTATGGCTCGTACACATGAGCTCATCTTTAACTCAGGCCAATTCTACACATGAGCTCATCTTTAACTCAGGCCAATTCTACACATGAGCTCATCTTTAACTCAGGCCAGTTCTACACACGGTCACGATTCGTGAATGTTAGCTGTGGTGTTCTTGTCATCTCATATATTTGAACCTATCTTACCTCCGTTCGTATCCGCTTAAGCCGTTGCTAAATAAACGAGGAAATGGAATCCTTCTGTTCACACTGCATTTTTGTTTCCATTCTGGTTCTCTCCATCACGATAACGCCCGCTTACAATAGACCAACGCTGCTAGCTGCACCAAACCCCACCAGTCCGGATCCCGCTGTATTTTCGTCCCTGGCGATTACATGACACGAGCTGACGACTGTTACACTATTCCAAACACAGAAAGCAATGTGAGGCCCTTTGCCCGCGAACTGCGTTCTTAAAAGCGTTACGTCACACATTTGATTTTTGTCTCGACAACACTTCGTAGCAAATGTTGACTGATGTACAACAGTGCGTGAACCAACTCGGCAGTTCCCTCGTGTTTGCCTGTCGCACAGGATAATAGCACCACCGGAAACAGTAACGTCATTTTATTGTTTTAAACGTGCCGTGACCTCAGCAAACCACTCGCGAATTTCGTTTTGGTAAGCTGAGTTGACTTTTTCGATTTTTAATTCTGTTGGTTCATTCTACACTTTTATAGCGTATGTGGTTGACTGATTTTTAACAGCAGGCGAGGGTGACATGCTGAACACTGTAGCAGCCACACAGACATCCTTGAAAAGCGGAGAGGCCGCGCTGTACAGAGGCCGCGCTGTACAGGGCCATGTACAGATGCCTGTCACATGATTCGAAAGGGCAAGTGACAATACAATCACAGGATCAACTCACAGAGGACAAATCAAAAGCATTCTGTACTGATCTTATGCTCCTCTGACATCATAAAATGGCACCCAACACTTTTTATGCAGAGCATATTAACATTTACTGCAACGTTTGGCTATTCACAGCACGCAGGGGTCGTGTGCTTTACCACCGAGGGTTCTATTTGGACGCAGCAGCGGGATGAGACGCAGTCTCTTGGTATGCGGCCTGAAATGGGTTTGTTGTGTCTGCCAGTCCCTAATGATAGATGAGTATGGAGCACTGCTGGAATGAAAATTGGTAGGCAGCCCGAACTGCCTGGAGAAAATTTATCCCAGCCCCATTCTGCCAATCTTAAATTCCAAATAGCCTAACCTGTGACGGAATCCAGTCTACAGCAGTCACAAGCAGCAATTGCAGCACTTCTTTACTTTTACTGCCGCCGTGAAGCAAAAAAATGTGTAATTAGGACAAAAATGTGTTGTGAAGTTTCTCGTAAGCGGCAACTTTCAGTACCGAAACTTCGCGATCTTCAGCTACCAAGCAGAGCGCTCTGTAACAGTCCGAACGTCTCGGTGGCCCGCTCTTCAAGACAATCCGCACTTTTCTCTCACCGGCACAAACACTGGCCGTGTCGTCATCTGCATCCCAACTGAGACGCGTGTGGCATCACGTGAAGCTGCAGGCGAGATACGCATGTTGAATGGATTCCTGGAAACAGTCCTTTTTGGGAAAAGCCGAAAGGGTAAATTTGCCGCTGGGCACGTCGCGAAGAAAAGGGAGGGGCGCGGAGGTGCAGCCTCCCTCATTCTCAATCTCGTTACTAGATGGAGGTGAACTGTCTCGTTATTAGACCCAGTAATGAGTAACGTAGTACTGGGTTCGGCAGATCATATAACACGTACGGAGGAAGGAAGAAATGCGCACAACATTTTGATAGGAAACCGCGAAAATGTTTATGTATATAATACTACTGAAAACGGAATAGATGGAACGAAAGTTTCTGTGCACTGTATCGATATTTAACCTTTTAAAGCCTAGCGGTAACTTTACTTACGACCAGGTTTAACATTAAAAAATTCTACGTGGTGCCCACACTGCGTTTATGTGTTTTGTACGGATCTCAGAACAAACAGCAACTTTTGCCTTATAAAACATTAAGAGACTGGTTTTTATAACCGAAGTGGAGTGTGTTTACAGCGCGGTACGCACTGAGTCCTTATATAAAACAGATACGCTTCGTCTTTAAAGGGTTAATTTCTCGTACGTCGCCGGCCTCTGCACCGTACCGAGTGAATGAAATTTTAGGGGAATTTAAATTTATCACTTCTTCATCTTGGGCAGTATTTGGAATTTAAACCAGACAGTCAATGAGAAGTTAAATTGTGGCTTATTGAAGTAGGTTATGAATATAACTGGACTAGAGTGGACTAAACTGGTCCAAGACCACATCCATTGCCTGGCTTTAGTGATGATGATGATAAAACATCAGGTCCAGGTACGCGGCAGTACAACGGTATTTGGCAGCTATGTCAAATGAAAACCCCACACACGACGTACCCTCTAATTTGATGCAGACATGTTTCCTGTTGTTTTGTCACTTTTCATTATCTACCACCCACAGCACATGTTTCTAAGGCATGCTGATGATCTGCTGTGTCTACACATGCAAATTGTAGAGTCTCAGTTTTTTCGCACTTTGTTTTAAGTTCTGTCACGCTCCGAAACAAACACAACTGCTGTGCCAAATGCCACATTTATGTACTGGGCCTACCCCGCAGTAAGACAGCCCCATTGTTCACACACCGCAGCGCACAGCACCTCAATATAACAACGGCCAGCCCTCGGTTTATGCGCTTGTCTACATATGCGGTCGGTTATACATGGAGTTCCGTGGAAGGGCCGAGGCGATTACAGGGTTTTACGGCAAAATCGAAGGGAGGTGGAGGAGTAGAACAAAAAAAGGTTGGGGCAGGAGTAGCCATACATCATCTGCGGTAGGGCAGAGATAGCTGCCGCTCTGTTAATTAACACTTATCTGCCCGTGTATGTATATTCCATAACTCGCCTGCTATAGCCCTTTTCTCCCTGATAACGTCTGAGCGAACAGTTTCAAGTATTTATATACCTGGCCACCGAAAGTTTTCACTGCTGCTAACTTCCTCGCTGTTGTAGTGACTGGTTCTATTATCTTCCAGCAAGATAAGAACACAGGGATTTAGTACCATATCAATGTACTAGATGCAGCAAAATTACAGGTTTCAGGATCACTACGCCCTCTGCACTTCTGTAGTCGGTGCAGAGGGCCGAATTAGCAGTTCGGACTCAAGGAGTGAAGGTGCTGGGGCATACCGACGTTTGTCTATTGGGAATAATGCGCCATATTCTGAGCTAGGTCTACGAAAGTGGTCCCGAAACACGTGGTTAATTAAAACAGGATCCAGACTACAGATGGCAGCACGCTCAGCTCAAAGCAAGATCACGCTAAGGCTTTGCGTACGGTATTCATACTAATCTCTCTGCGGCATGCGTGCGCAGTTATTTTGCTTTAAATATTCTCAAAAACGTTAACCAACGGCACTAATCGCATGTCTTTTAGGTGACATATTCTTTCCAAGAACAGCCGCGCTCACTTGAGCGCCCCGTGACCTGATCCTGGCCGTTAGTATGAACAGATGCATTTAAATACAGACAAATAATATTGTACATAACCGTAAGCTGACCGTAAGCTGGCCATCAGCTGACCGCCAGCTGGCCGTGAGACGGCCGTGAGCTGACTGTGAGCTGACCGTGAGCTAGCCGTGAGCTGGCCGCGAGCTGACTGTGAGCTGACCGTGGGCTGACCGTGAGCTGGCCGTCAGCCGGAAGTGAGGTGGCCGTGAGCCGGCCATAAGCTGACCGTGAGCTGACCGTGAGCTGGCCATCAGCTGGCCGTGAGCCGGCCGTGACATTACGCACGTAATCGTAATAAGGAGCGGAGCTTTAAAGAGCGCTGTGAATAAGTGGATGTTACTCCGCTGCGTGCACAGTGTTCACGGCCATCGCCACATACAGCCTGTCTTACGCACATCTTTAGTCCAGCTGTTCCCCCAAACCCACATGCAGAAGAACGCCGCTCCAGAGTAGTCGAACGTCGATCTTGAGGCTCAAGTACTCTGAACAGAGAGAACTCGAGCACAGAACTCGGCGTCCCGTAATCATGGAATGAAAATTCTAGATTTTAATACCAAATGGAAGTCCGTGAAATGTCGGCAGCCATACGCACCTACGTTATCTACTGTAAATACACAGAGAGTGCGGTGCAGAACACAGCACGTGACTACCCGCCTACAGAACAAAGTCTGCAGTAAACACGTCTTTTGCGCACATAAATATGAAACGGCACGATAATATTAGAATAATTTGTGCGATATCAGACACGTTATCAAGGGTCAGGGGCAGAACTTCGGACGTCCAGATACAGCAGGCATTTGTTTATATAAGTGTTCAAGCGTTCGATGGAAGTGCTTTGTATTCACACTACAAATGCGTCTCTTCGCACCCTGTCCTTTCGCACTAATTTAAACCACAAACATGCACGATATTTTCTTGCTTTACGGTTAGATGATTAATCAACAGCAGATTTATGGCTATGACTGTTGCTGGTGGGCCTAAAACACTTCTTGGGGTCGAAAAACATCAACTTTTAAAGCCCAGCGGTTACTTACGTACCGCCAGGTTTAACACTCACAAATTCTACGTTCTGCCCACACACTGTATTTATGTGTTCTGTGTGGATCTCAGAACAAACAGCGATTATTTCCCTATACAGCATTAACTGACTGGTTTGTATAACCGAGACGGAGTGTGTTTACTGCGCGGTACGGACTGAATATTTATATATAATTCGTGTTACCCTTCGTCTTTAAAGGATTAAACCTCCTCGATATTGACACGCAGGCAACAGCGACAGTCCATTTATCTCACCCGCACAAAACCCTACACAAGACCAGCAACACTCAAGTGAGAAACGAAATTATGTAGAATTTCGCATTTCACTATAAAAATATATCAACTGCCTGATGCTGCTTAAGGTGGTTCCAAATATTTAGCAGTGAGATAAAAGAAATATGATTGTTACCCACATGTGAATGTGTGCTTAGGAAGTTGAAGATGGATTAACTAAATAAACAAACATACAGCAGGTGACGTTACAGTGTCAAAGCAGTTCCATTTGCTTTGTTCAGATAGAGCGCTTCATCCAAGCACTCGGCAACCCCACATATAAACAGACACAAACATTTCCGCGGATCCCATACGATAAAATTATTGTGCCATACACAACAAACTTAATGACCTATTTGTATTTAGGCTAGGTTTTGCACGCTGTGCACTTTAATACTGGGTCCCGAAGCGTCATTGGTAAATGATACACGCTGTACAGGAGTCAATTCAGAGTTCTGTAGTAATAAAAAACCTCGACTGCGACGTTATCACAGCTGTCATAAAAACACCAAAAATGTTGATGAAAGCATTGGATTCGGCTGATGAATACGCTTTTAACCAACAGATAACAAGGCAAACTGATGTTTCAGACACCAAATCCTTCGAGAATCTAATGCTATTCAGGTACCGCCCAAGAAATAGGGAAGTTTTGGTTTATATGAAGTTTCCATATAAATCAGGCGCCACGAACCAAAACAAGTGAATATTTTATGAAAATATGCACAAGCAGAAGTAAATAATGAAATAAAAAGCTTCTACGGGATGCGAAAGAAAATGTCAAAGGATAATATAAGTCAGCTCGTCTCACAGAACATTGGAGAGACTTTGTTACAAATTCTTAAGAGATCAAAGGCCAGCAGAACATAACAAGGCCAGCGTGTTTGGATAGGCTGCAAGGAAGGCTTAAGACATCGCCTGGCTGTCCGTGTATACTGCATCTGCGCTAATGGAAGGGGTTAACGCGGTGTAACTGCTGGCAATTTTAATTCCTCTCTGTGTGTCTAGTTACACGGGATGAACTACTGAGTTGCTGGACCGCGACTTTCTACGCTGCGACCCGAAGACAACCTCTGTAAATTGCTGCATTTTATCAACCTGAGGAAACTTCTACATCAGAGGTTCTGGGTCAGGGTCTGAGTCCGGAGGCGAATTTCAGAGGAATAACCTCCTGTGCGTTTCATTTTACACTGTGGAAATAATATCCTCTGTAACAAAAAATCGCGTGCTCGTGAATGTGCCTGCCTGCCTGTCTGCCGCAGTCATAACATATCAGAACAAAGAAAGGGTGTCAAAATTTTGGCACGATTTTATGAGAATCATTACATGTGCCGTGACAAATATAGCAAACACCGGTCCACGGGAACAGGTCCAGGGTGCGGGGATTCTAACTAACGGAATGAGTGTGTGACCTGAGTCACGCCGAGATAAGAACAGTGAAAGAAATACTGTGTTACATGCATGGTACGAGCTGAGACTGAAGGAACAGTTGAGCATCGACAGTATTCCCTTTGAGGTACGAGCTGGGGCAGAAGAAAAGGTTCAGAATAGAGCATGTAACACAACACAGCGCAACCAGACGGCAGCACTTGGATAGATGAAATTAACGCTCAGTTCGCTCTACCAATAAAGAAAATCCAATGAAAGGAGCTGCAGACAATCGCGTAAATATTATGCTGGCCTGTCATAAGACGCTGAAACAAATTTAAAGGCACATTAAAAATACACATTTGTTGTTGTTGTTGTTGTTGTTGTTGCCGCCGCCGCCGCCGCCGCTAACTAAACTGTTTCCAATAAATAATAATAACAATAAATGCTGTTGCTGAGATACTGGACAGTCTTACAGGATCTGCTCCGGTAACACGCTACAGACACGTAACATTTTGCTTAACAGACTGATGCGAACAGTGCTTAGAGGTTTTGAAGGCCGTGATAACACCACGGAGGCCCGCCACGTGACTGTCGCGTGACAGTCACGTCGCTAGTCACTAGTGGGATTTAATTCTGAACGCAGTGTTTGTTTTCGGGCAAACATCCTTCGCGGTTATCAGTATGTTGAAAACTGTAAGTTCCGGTCGAAGATGAACTAAACAAAGGCCAGCCTGTGAGATGCGATAAATCCCAAGGCATACAATGATGTCAATTCCGGTGCAGCTGCACTCCAAATAGATTCTCCTCTGCCAAAACTTAGATAATTGTTTGGGTTCAGACGTCTTTCTGACGGCACTAGTGTGTGTGTGTGTGTGTGTGCGCGCGCGCGCGCGTGCGTGCGTGCGTTTCGCGAAGTAAGTTTCCTACGCTGCAAGTTATTGAGATGAACACAGAAAACAGCGGAATTCAATTACAGTGGAAGTTATCAATGTTTTAACAGGAAGCTGCAGCGCTATGAAGAGAAGATTTGAACAATGCTTCGCGATTGTGGCAGCGTACTGCTGGAAGGCAGTAAGTACAGCACTAAACAGCAAGCTCAATAAGCTCCTCTGCCATCGACACATCACTAAATTAAACAACAAATATATTTTCTTCTACTGGATATATAGAGGGGCTCCAGTAAGTACGGTAACAAACGACCTGATGCCCAGAATGCGTAAACAACAGACGGTAGCCTACACGCCACACCTCGGCATTTAAACATTTTTTCCACTGGCGTATAAGAAATCGGTGCTAAGTGTCTGTAGCCAGGAGGTGACGGCTTACTTCACGTCGGTGTCTGTTTTAAATCTTTTACCAGCCAGGGCCTTCTTAAGCCTGCCGAATAAGATGGAAATCACTGGAGAGAGATCGGGACTGTAGGAACGCGGTGCATAATTTGCCAGCAGTAGGGCCTCAAGCAGTCGCAACTCCGGTTGGTGGTGTAGGGTGCAATGATTTGTATTTCTCTGGATGTGTTAAGAAGCACCTGGCTGGCAAATGACTTGAAACAGACGCCGACGTGAATCAAGCTGCCACCTCTTGGCTACAGACACTTGACACCCGTTTCTTCTTCCACACCGGGATACACGCCTTGGTGCCATTGTAGGGCAATGCTTAAATGCCAATAGTGAATGTGTGAAGTGTGGTGTGTACCGTGTGCTACCATGTGCCATAGATACATCGAAGTAACTATAAAGCTCTCGGCTTCGAGTGTTTGTTACCGTATTTTTCGTCAAATTTTGTATTCACGTTTCCATTCCTGATAAACTGCACAACCTGGCGCTTACCGTATCGTACAGTATTGCAGTTCCACCAACCACCTGTCCATACAAAATGCTTCCACGTTTTATCCCAGCAGGTAGTTTCATATTTACAGCGAGATGTTCCGGCTGAATAAACAGTTTTTATAATCGCTAAAATTTCATTCTGCTCTCCAGTTGCGTATTACTGTAGCCTGTTTTAAGCCCTCGGCAAAATTACTGAATACATACACTTCCAACAATTGCACTGGATAGCTGGATAGCCGATATTTTTGGTAGCAAACCCTGAAGGAAAGAGCCACTTGGAAGATAAATTCGCAGATTGGAGGGTATTGTGAACATGCGCCGTAAAAAAACCGGCTGTGTGGGTGTAGACCGGAAAAATGGAATAATTTCCTTCACAGGTTTTGAGCCGCACAGTTTGTGCTAGTTTTTAGGCATTTCTTGGCAAGTGAAAAGAAGACTACGTCCGTCTGTCCACCCATCTCTAATCTACTACGAATCACTAACCGTTTGCCTGATTTTCATGAAATTCGGTGAAGCAGTTATTTACAAAATGTTGTTGAATAAATTTGAGTTTCGTGAATATCAGCTCACTAAGAGTCGCACTTTTTTAAGGGCGTGAATGGATTTCTACCGGTAATTGCCAAATTTCGTGACCGATTTTCGCTAAATGTGGTTCAGCATGTCTCCACATAATGCCGTTGAATAAGACACGAGACACAGAGATGCACTGTGTGGGCAGAACGTACACTCTAATATCGAACCTGGTGGCGCACGAAGCAACAGCTAAGCTTTAAAGGGTTAAAGGAGAAACAATAAAATCGCCTGTTTTTCATGGCAGCCGTTTCGCTATCAGATAGATAGGCTTTCTCCATTTATTGTGGCCCCTTTTATTGCACTATCCGGTTCTACACAGTGACCAACGGGTCACGTTGTGGTCCATCCATCAGCAGTTGACATCTTGATTCCACCTTCACTCAGAGCCGTACATTTCCTGGCCACTGACTTGATCCTGCACCAAGACACGGTGTTCAGGCACTGCGTAAACAACTGCAGTTTGGGCCAATTAAATAAGCAGTTCTTCAGTAGTTTCTGCGTTCCAGATTAGAAATACAGTTAATCAGAGAATAAAATTTGAACGTCACGTTTCCAAAATATAATTCGACTCCATGGAGCAGCGCCCTTCCTGAGGCTACCAGTTCCTCAGTTGGTCAAGAAACTCTCACCTTAAGGAAGTCGAAGTTTGAGGTCACTGCTCTTCTGGGATGTGGCGCTGCGTGGGATGATTGCAGTCCGACATTTCGACCCTTACAGATTAGGCCACTACGTTCGCTCAACAAACATCCAGTGCCGCAGCGCCATACCCCAGTACAACGGAGACCGCAACTGCACCGCTGTGAACGCTTAAAAGCCCGCAACTCGAAGGTTCATCACAGAATTCACAACATCCGGTAAAGTTATCCTTATGAAAAGCCAGATGAATCCTGTTTCCTCAATATCTGTTTTAATAGTATACCCAAGTCTACGCGTAGGTCTTCCAAGTGGTCTCCTTCCCTTAAGCTTCGACATTAAAATTCTGCATACGTTTTTCTTCTCCCGTCTCATCCGTGATATCATCGCCCTCACAATGCGCGGTGGGCGGTACAAATCATGAAGCCCGTCATTATGCAGTCTGCACCCATCTATTGTCACTTCCTCCCTCATAGGCACAAATACTCTAACACAGCTCGGTATAAAGACGGCGTTTTACGTTCTCCAAGCACAGCTACTATCACTACGTTCTGCAAGCACAGCTAATATCACTACGTTCTGCAAGCACAGCTAATATCACTACGCGGACCGCAATGAAGAAAAGGGCGAGGCGCCCAATATTAAGGTGCAAAATCAAAATTTTTAGTGGGGACAAACATAATTCGCAGTGTAGTGCATGAAACGAGTAACACAGTGCAATGCGGTCCGTGCACAGACTTAACAACAGCTCTGAGAGCATAACGTGTGCTACTTTCACACATCCAGCACTTTTATTCCGGCATCCGCAAAAACCAGGCGCTGAACTCCCTCCTGATCCAAATAAATCCAGCCATTAACTCAAACACCATTACCGTAAGGTCTGTTTTAATACAATCCGCTTATCTGTCCCTAAATGGTTCCTCTCTTTTTGTTTTCTTCAACCACAATAATCTTTTCCTATCTAATCGAAATAAATTCCACAGACGAGCGTACTTACAGGGCAGCTGGCGGCAGCGCTTCTGCTCCACATGACGGCGCACCGAAGCGTGACACCCGCAGACAGGTACAGGCATTACCATATTGCATGCTGTGGGTTTCTGACTTTGTGGTTGTCTGTTGTTCTGAAGGACACAGTTCCTGTGACATGACGCCTGGCTGATTGGTAATTTGTTGCCAACGTTTCGGAGAAGAATACTGCCTCCATCCGCAAGGTAGTATAAAATAAATCGGTTATTCTTTGACCATCTTGAAGCAGAGGCAATAAGCTCCTCCGAAACGTCGGCAACAAGTTACTAATCCACACGGTTTATGTCACTTGGAGGCTCTGCAAACGTCCGCGTCACCTGCAGTCCAAATGCAGTCCGAATGCTGCAGACCAACGCGTCCCCAGCCCCAGCCACCACGCCCAGTTTGCCCGTCATATCCACCGAGTTCTCCCGTCTTTTTCTTGGCTTTCCAACTGGTCGTTTGTCATCTATGTTTGCACAAACCACCTTGTAGGGATGCTACTACGTTACGTCACTTGAACACAGCCTAACGGATATCACACCTGCAGTGCAGTCACTGTCTACATGACCACACAGACGTGATACACATGCCTGACACCTTATTGTACAGAGTGCCACTTCATCGCGTTGCTGAAAGTAACAACTTGTCACACAGAAAGCCTGCATCCGCCGGGACATCCTGCGACATCTGCCGTGTTCAGGGACACGATAAAAGGGACACCCATATCAATGCGTGGCCAAGCGAGCGCGCCTGTATTTAACTCGCCTTTGTAACAGTTTCTTTATCGCATTCAATTTCATTCACTGATCTCTATGTTTTCGCCAATTCAAATGTTATCCCTCCCGAACAGTACAACCCTAAATACACGCGGCCTAACAAAATAAAACACCAGGCCCGTCGTGTTGGAAGTACGAATATAACTGCGAACCCAAGATACTGGATTAAAGTTTCAAAAAATTAAAGTAGGCACATGTGACTCACAACGTGCCCTCTCTGCGAAAATGCGCGGCGGTCAGAATATTGTCATTTATTCTGAAAGCCCGTAGACCCGAACCAACGGACTGTTTGGATTTAAGGAGCAAGGCGATGAAAGAATGAAGCCACAGGACGTTACACAGTAACTCGCACAGCCTCAGCAGCACAGCCGTCGGGTGTCCGAAGGGCGCTGCGCTGTCTCTCCACATGAATGGTATATGGCACATGCAGCCCACTGTGAGATACCTGTACGTCGTATTTCTTGCGGATAACCAGGCGCATTTACAGCGTAACATATGCCGTCATACACAATGCCAGTTCTACCAGAATTTCAGAAACCTGCGGTTCGCACTACGTCACCGCTCGGAAGGTGCAGAACTCGATCTCAACACACTCCCATCCCCCCAAAGCGCTCGGTCCGAAACGCCGCAAAACGGATCGACGAAACGAAAATAACATAATCAGAAAGTTCGGGGGACCTCACAACCGTGTTGCCGAAAGTTCAGGCCTTCCGGACTGTGTCGTTGGGTGAACAGCTATCGAAGTTTCGAAGGAGCGCAGTGCTTCCATCTTCAGGGTGAAACAGAACAAGAATAATACTTCTTGGACTGCTTGACCCCAAAACATCGGAACTTCTCCCCAGTCACAGCTGCACACGACACGACACGACACGACACTTCTGTCTTAACCAGCACAGTCGCTACCAACTGACGTTACTCTCTACGGGCAGGACGGTCCAGGAATCGAATCCCGCTGGCGGCGAGATTTCCTGTCCCCGTCCAACCCAGCCCAAGGGCCACAGAGCCTCCTGCACAATGGGTACCAGGTCTTTGACCAGGGTAAAGCGGCCGCAGCGTGGTGCAAACCACCCACCCTTGCTATTACAGTGTTGGGAATGGGTAGGTGCTATACAGCCGTCTCCCCCCCCCCCCCCCGCCTTCATGGAGTGACGTTTACCTTTACCAATATATGTACTAAATACGCCTTCGGCCACAGTAACACGTTTTTGATCTCATGGAAATTAGCATTAAATTTGGAATCGGCTCCCCTTAAACGGAATCATAATTTAAAATATCGTATCCCGAGAATATTGACAACAGGTACCTGGCCAGTGTGAGTATGTACCGCGCACTTGCTGCAGTGCAGGAACACAAACCGAGCCATTTCAGTTTAGACGAAACCACCAACAGCTGGACACAGCACACAGAAGTGCACAGCCCAGCACTGATCGGTAAGGCAGCACACTCTCCACTCGACCGCCGCACGCGCTGTGTCGCAGTCCGTATAAACAGAACACAACACTCGCTTTCTGAACACCGTGCCATTTTAACAGTTGCTTCTCGAATTGATGAAACTTGAGTAGCCTCCAAGTTTTTCCCCCTCACACGCTCCAACTGCGGTAGAAATGAAGAGAAACTTTGAAGCAGTTGGATCTCCAGCATCTCTTACTTTGGATCCAAGAAAAACGTCCACCTGCTCTCTGCCCAGCGACATCTGCTCCAAATAAGCCTCACAAATCTACACTTCATTCAAGCCGCCATTTAGCTTCAGATGGTTTAGTATTCAAGATGTCGGAGAAGAAACTGAAACTGACCTTACAGACTGCTTGGAGATACCGCGACTAAAACCAACAAAGGCACACAAGTTTACGAAAACATTACAAACGAACTGACACCTGCTACATGTTTATTACTACGTTTACAGTACATTTCCATACACCTGTGTGCACCTGTCGGTTCTAGTCACACATCTAACTGTTCAATGCACGGTTATGGATCGTTTAAAATTACTTGAGGTTTTCTGATACGTCTGCTTCACTTCATTTCACTTCACTTCACTTCACTTCACTTCGCAGTACAACGTGTACACAGCAACACAAGGCGACCGGGTCTACAGAGAGTTCTGAGTACAAACCGTAAATTCTGCTTTCTCATTCCGTACAGAATTTAGTCCTTCTGTCTGTTGTTGCTGTTATTATCATCATCATTGTCATCATCATCATCATCATCATCATCATCATCATCATCATCATCATCTTGTGTTTGTACTCACAGTTGTACGTGGGTCAATATTTGAGGAAATAACAAGAATGCAATTTGGAATGCAAAGTGGAACACACAAACACATACACGCGCACACGCACTCACGCGCACGCACGCGCGCGCGCCCTTGCGCAAAATAACATCAACGTACAGCAAAGCCCTCTGTCTCGAAAATTTGCTTCTTTCAGACTGCCAAGAAATTTCCTACTTTTATGAAATAAAGAGAATTCTTGACGCACTCTTAGAGCCAGTCTGTGAATCCCCATAGACGCAGTAGACGTGGGTGTGTCTAATAACGTGCTATACGCTATGCTACGACGCACTAATTCTGCCATTCCATTTACTTTTGTGTCTTGAAAATTATCTGTCCTTCGCAACGTTTCTACTAAAATCTCTCGTGCAATTCAGATTTCCGCACGCCTGATACATCTGCTGTCTCACAGTCTCTCAAATGGTCACTACAATGCCCACAGCAACCCTGCAGAATGGAACTAATAGGCATTACAGCACAAAGATTCAGTTCGTTCCTCACGGGAAACAGGCTGTCCTAATATGTGAACGCTGCACACGGTGCAGAGAGTGCGTGGCTCTTTGCTGTAACACTACACACAACATATAAACGCACTGTGTGGACAAACCATAGAATTTTTAATGCTAATCTGGTGTACATATATTGTAGCCACTGGGCTTTACAGTGGTATCCCTCGACGCTGTACCCCGTAGCCCGAGCTACCGAGGACGTCGATACATAAAACACAATAACAAATACACAGAAATATGTCAATTTCACAGATCTTGGGAAGTGCGCCGTTCAAAAAGGAAGAGAAACTTGGGACAGAAAGCAAAATAATGGAACAAAGAGGGATTAACATGTGGCCTGTTTTAAGGCGTGTCTGACGGACTGAACAAACGGAAGAAACCTTAAGACTGGGCGAGACTGCAGGCCGAGTGCTGGAACAGCGCCCTGCGGTTTGCTGCTGTCAACAGATATAGCCGTCACCAAGCGGCACCCCATGGCTGAAAATGGCAAGCTGGTGTGCAAATCCAGAAAACACTACGTTCATATCTCGCACATGGCGAGCGCAGCTGTACGAGTGTAATGACATTATGATAGTGATGATGATGATGATGATGATGGTGGTGACGACGGCGGCGATGATGATGATGATGATGATGATGATGATGACGACGACGACGATAATTCTTTCTTGCTTTATTCTCGCAAGGATGGTCACAGACTGGAAATTGTTTTCGTTTTTATTCGAACAAGGAGACTAAAAAAGGACTATCAGAGCAGACGCTAACGGAAATGAAATCTTTTCTTAGGGACCGACTTCTGTAGGGCACAGAGCAATCCGAGCGCAGATTGGACAAGAGACCTTTAACAGATGATCGCCCGCTCTTCGCCTCTTGCCTTTCCACGTCTCTCATTTATAGCCTGATTTCTGCAGAGAAACGTGTAGAGACGTCACCCAGAGGGCTCCGTTTCTATCACACAGTGACTATGTGACGATGTGTTTACACTGTGGCCAGCGCAGATCTCGTCCAAGAAAAGGTCAATTATTTACACATGTACAGCGGGCGGTACAATTCGAAGTCACAGGACGTTTCAAAACTTCCGCAACTATCACTAAAAACAGGTCACCATTTTGAAGAACTGTTTATAACGATTCAGTCCGTACCGCGCAGTAAACACACTCCGTCTCGGTTATACAAACCAGCCAGTTAATGCTGTATAGGGATATAATCGCTGTTTGTTCTGAGATCCACACAAAACGCATAAATACACTGTGTGGACAGAACGTAGAATTTTGGGATTTAAACTTGTTGGTGCATACAGTGACCACTTGACCGTGACGAGTTGGAAACACCTTGTAACAGAATCTGCAGGTGTATTTCGTTAAATGCGCATCTCAACAAGTCGATCTTATACAGATCACATTAAGTCCACACTTCTAACGAGTGAGGTAATTTCAGCGAAGTAGTAACACATCTGAAGTGAGGCTGTGTTCTTGAAAGAAGACGTGTGTAAGTCTCAAGTGCCTGGCTATTACAATGAAACCCCACAAAACCCCCACGACAACTTACAGTATGATTACAGGCGACTGCAAGATCTTACGGAAACCGGGCTGCACGATGTGAATCCTCCTCTTTTGTATCTTTATCTCACTTCTGAAACCTTGCCATACCTCGTGCAAATCGATGAACCATGGAAATAACAGAGGATTACGGTCGCGCCAGCTCGGGCCTATTAGAACTGACGTTAGGCCACAGCTGCCGCTGTTCGAGATGTATCAATTGCAGGAACTTTGCACGGCGCAGATGGAACACATTATGGTCCTTACATGTGTACAGTGGGGCAAGTTTGTAGCACAAACACTGTCGGCTGGGTTTTGCGAATTAGGGACGCCTTACGTGGCGACCACATCCTCCTATCCGAACATCTATTACTTAGTACCTCAGAGTGAACACTGTGCTGGACTTGGTAGCGGCACAGGCGTTCTTTACAAAATCTGTTGAGTACAGCCGAGTTCCGTGAAGATCGGTGGATTGAGTCATACTTTACTAAGGACGTAATTCGGTTAGTACGGATAACCTCCACAATCACTGACCGATTTCGGTGAAATTCGGTACAGAACTCCAAATACAGCTACCGAGACACTGAGTGTCGCGACACGCGGAGCAGCAAAAAGCACAGCTAACTTCAAGATGCAACTAAAACGCCTCCCACACTCCCTGTCTCTTTGTCCCAGCTGCGGGAACATTCGACAAGATATGTCAACAAAAATGTACCGAGTGTTCGTGAGTTTTGTGAAAAGGGGGAAATTAAAAGCCATATTTACCTGCAAGCGTAGCTACATTTCAGTCAATACTTTCCACATTTGTTATCCTTTTTGGGTGAAATTCAGCACAAGAGAGCTGCATATAACGCTGTTCGGCATTTGTGTGGTGAAAATTGGCGCAGGGAAAACTTAAGTCTGTTATGGCCGTAAATGAAATTACACTCACGCGTGTTGCGTCAAGCCGTGTGACATTTCAAAGTAAAGAACGCCCTGGCAAAGCCTGCGTACTGCGTCACTAAATGCACCATCTTGTCTACCGAAATAACCTATCCAAAAACATCCTTGGACGTAGCAGATGGAACACACACCTAGACCTTCCAATTGCACACCAGGGCAAGTGCTTAGTGCGCATATACATACACGCACACACTACAAGTTGGTTATTCAACATCGCTGAATCGGATAAATTGAAGTTTTCTCTTAGACGACGATGTGTCTTTGGGTGAGTTACTCCTGTCGTTTCTAAAGAACGTAGTACCTTCGTCTTCAAGGGTCAAGCAGAACAAGACGAAACGTCGGGAACCAATGACCCACTGACCCGACGCCAGACGCTCAGAGCAGCGCTGTGTTGAGACTACAGGCAGCCACCCAAATCTCTAGACTAGAACACTCAGTTCCGGTTGGCTGTTTGAACTATAAACTGCAAGGAACTGTTTGAATCGGAGGAATGGTGAATTACAACGCTGCGAATAAGCCTTCTAGCCAAACGCAGTATTTCATCTGCTTTTGCCGAAACTTGATTTCATAAGCACAAAATGCGCTCATATGAAATCACCACCCAGTGCGCGCGCATGTGTTTTCGTATTAAAACTTCGAACAGCTAACCCTGTTCCTTGAACATTTTTATGAACATTGTACCAGTGCAGGCCGCATCGCCCTCTTGCTGTTTAATTCCCTACAACCTGCAACAGCAAAACGGGAGACTCAAGCGCTGGTGGGAGGGGAGGGAAACTCTTTAACGTCCTTTAATATGGGGTCCTAAAATGATGCATAGTAACACACTTTCCAAAAATGTGCAACTTGTACGGTGATTGGTCTGCAGAATGTAACACAGTAGCTAGCGGCTGTGAGAAACTGTCTGCCTTCAGCTTTGACAACGTTAAATAACGGACCCTTAGAGGCAGCAGTACGGAGTTCTGCAAGGACGTATATTATAACGTTCATACAAATTCTGTAAAACCCCTTCGTAAGTCATCAATTTAAGGACATGTGACGGTGCGAAATGTGAAGCTTACATGTGGCAAATTTAATGTAACACAACTTATACTTAGGTAAAAGCTCTTTCCAAAAAGGATATACTACTACTACTACTACTACTACTACCACCACCACCATCACCACCACCACCACCACCACCACCACCACCACCAACAACAACAACAACAACAACAACAACAACAACAACAACAACAACAACAACAACACCAGTTTGGCTCACATTCATAGTTACAAGAAATCAAACATTATTACTCTAAGCGGATCGGACCTCACTGCCACCTACACATGCGCCCAGCACGCCAGCACATTAATCCAACGGCATCTTACTGCTCGGTGTTAACAGCCGCAGTGTACGTAAGTACATACAACAGGACTTCTGCGTTGCGATTTTGACCCCAAAACCCTCGTTACTAATCTGAAGTTCACGCGGCTTACTGTGGTGCAGCTGGCTGCCTGCCGAGTCCTACTGTCCTGAGCTCCGGCAGAATCACCGTCCACTTATTGACTGTTCTGGCTGATGTTCTGCGTCGAGTGTGTGTCTGTGTGTGTAACTTAACGACGCTGTAAACTGCTATAACGTCGACGACAGACGAACTGTGAGTATGGAGCACCGACGGAATGATACTGATAAGGGGAAACCGATGTACTCGAGGAAAAGCTGGTCCCATCCTCACTTTGTCCACCACAAATTCCACATGGAATAGCCTGGGACTGAACCCGTGGCTCCGCGGTGACAGGCCGGCGAGTAACGTCCTCGGTCATGAAACTGCAGGTTTTTGACTGTTTTCCTCAGTTTCGTCGCACAAATTCGGATAGTTGGGGCGAGTATAATTTGCAAAACTCAGCAAAATCTGTATATACTCTGTAACTGAAGAAACGTCGTTACACAAACCAAAAACCAAGACATAAAATTGCTATTCAGTAACACTTCACAGCTTCCTGTAGGAAGTGAATCAAAGAACGAAAAAACAGAGTATGCAATTTGGAGATCAAACCTCAGGTCTCCTGAAAATGAGGCATGCTTGCTGATTACTTCATTTCACAATTTTGATTTTAAAAACATTAGCAGAAAGTGGCAAGCAGTGGTTAGTGTTGGTAATTGGACCGCGCAGCCAGGGAGTTACTATGGCAACAATTTGTACTGTAAGCAGCGCACGAGTAAGTTGGGGGGGGTGGGGGGCGGTGGGGGCGGGGCGGGGGGGGCGTATAATTACCCCGCTCGCGTAGCAAAAATTACGTGCTTATATTTTTTAATCTGTTGTTAATACTTCTGCTCGCGGAGAAAATAAATTCGTGGTACTACTAAATCATTTCCTGTCAAATCCCACAGCCACCTACAAATTCTGTTTTCAACTAATAACAAAAAATACAATTTTCCTTCTTTACCGGCTGTCTATGAATCTCAAATGTATGATGACTACTAAAATTTGTCTGTCTGTCTGTCCGTCCGTCCGTCCACTGTCTTCTAACAGCTAACGGCATTACGTTATAACCTATTAGAGTTTGCTCCTGTAACAGCGCGCCATTTAGCAGCACAATTACCCCTCAGACTGCGACATTTCTGGTCGTCCATTGCCACTCCCTGATTGAGAATGTTAATCTTAACAGCAGTAGGTTATATCACTTTTTTCCAATGGCACAACAGCCCCCAGTGGGCCAGGGCCTCCTCATTATCGACGCTTCACGATCACACTCACACACCACACTCGGTAGGACTCCTCTGGACGAGTGATCAGCCCGACGCAGTGACCTCTACCTGACAACACAAACACAAGAGAGACATCCATGCCCCCGGCGGGATTCGAACCCGCAACCCCAGCAAGCGCGGCCGATTATATCAGTTAAATGGCCTACAGCTGACGGTCTACACACTGAACAGAAGTCCAAACCTGGAAAGCCACTTTATAACACGTGTTTGTGCCGTTCCGTCCTGACGGTATGACGCAATTTTAAGCAGCGGCTCAGCAGCTAGGTGACATTAAGGTGCGCCGCTGGAGGCGGTGACAGCCGACGCTATGCAAGCGTTTTAACTACCACAAACCAGTGTTCCACGGCAACGCTACACGTGGTGTTACAAGCACAGCAGGTCTGACGGTCGCTCGAACCATAACCGGATGGTTCCTATGTGGTTACTGACGTTGGTTAGTTGCACTGACAGACAGTACATGTAATGACTGTCGATACATCGAGTGATTGGGAAACGACAGGTAGGTTGCAAAGGATACGTAGGGAAGCGGTCGTGACCTAATTCAAGGTATACGGTCCTTATTTTATCTGACAAGCATCGTTTGTCATTTCCCTCCGCTGCTCCGAGGAGCGTGTGAGCGGTCAGTTGATTGGGCTCCGTTAACACGACAAAGGAGCCGACGGGAAGCGGCAACAGCTAGTTGTAATATAAAGCAATGACCTTACAACATCCCGACATTTTCCTGGAGGGACTGAGGGGAAGGACGACCATCTGGAGGACGGTCAGTGTCGCCGTCCAGAATGGACGCGGGTTCATGCGGAATTTATCTCAGGATCCTTACGGCGTGAGCCAGCTGGCTGGCAGACGCTATATCAACTGCCATGGCTAAACTACGGTTGGTAGCGTAAGGCGCGGCAGGTTGACTGTAAATAAACAATCTCGACACAAGAACGAGCTAGCGTTTGTGTTCTAACGTAGACTAACGAACTATCCCAGCTTTCGCAGTGAGGATCGGGGGAAATCTCAGTACAGTTCGTTCGCTCCCGACCGGTTAATTCATGGATTTCCGCTGTGGCATGCCGCTCGGTGGTGAACTGATGGCTTCAGTTTCAATTCCCAGTGCGAACGATAGCTCTCCTTACCGCTCAGACAATGCAAGCGCTTCTTGTTACAGCAGAATCTCTAATGTAAAAACCTCGTCGCTAAAATTAAGAGAATAAAAAGTTTTTTATATATTACGTGTCATGTCTGAGTAACAGCATCACCACACAGTTCTTAACAAGCCATTAGGAAGGTTGCAAGACCCCCTGTCACATGTCTCTCTTTCAAGTTTTATGGTCTCATAGCGACGGACGGAAGGACTGACTCTGTAAGGCCTCGGCACTGAGATGAGTTCCTCTGAGAATCAGAGAGGCTTCAGCAACTTTGTAATAACTTGTGTGCCAGAGTGAAGAAACTTGATGAAAACTGTAATGAGCTGCCAGGGCAAACGTCAAGCTGAAATGATAAAAGTAAAAGATACCTAATTTCGTGGTCAAGAAGTTTCTTGCTTTTGTACTTGCTGGCAAGACTTCGAAATTAAAGTTCACCACTTTGTTAGCGACATTACGTCATGTCCTCTTATAGTGGGTAATCTTGTTTTAACGCTGCAGACAGAAAGAAATTTAAATTACAAAACACAGTCCACAAACATCTTGCTCATGAAGGTCATTCCATTCGAAACCAACAAACAGCACGCTACGATTGTCATCTTAAGTCACCGCTCAGAAATAAGGGATCCATTTCGGACAGTTTATTAAATGCTGAATTAAAAAAAAACTGATAGTTCGTTTACTTCTTTAGAGAAAAAAAAGATTAAGGACAGACGTAATGTACGGTGAAGGGTGGAAGGAAATGATAGAAAATGGAGAAGTGGAAAACATTAGTCCGCTCGTCCTTCTGAAAGCAGAAGCATGAAATGGATAGGCGTTAAAATAGTGAAAAGGTGTGGCTCGAAACTAGGGCCGTGGAATTTTGATTTCTGGTTAATGCTAAAGTACATAACTTGGAAAATTAATTTGGAACACTTTAAAGCGGAGGCGGGCACAATTTTGATGACCCTAAATCGGAAGGGTTGCACTAGAAGCATGCAGCAGCATTTGGGACTTGGGAACTGCCTCAGTGTTTGCCAGGGCAGCCTTCAAAGGCGACAGTTGATCTGAAATATATTTAAAGACCCAGTCCGTACCGCGCAGTAAACACATTCCGTCTCGGTTATACAAACCAGCCAGTTAATGCTGTATAGGGAAATAATCGCTGTTTGTTCTGAGATCCACACAAAACACATAAACACGCTGTGTGGGCAGAACGTAAATCTCTGGGCTGTAAAAGGCTAAGACGCTCGGCTTACCACAGCTGTAATTGGCGCTTGTGAGACTTTAAGTAAAGTTCTCCCTGCCAGGCCATAGTTATACCGGGAGAGTGGAGTCATAGCTCCACTCATTCTTAAACTCTGCACTGGATGTAGTGGTCAACTTCATGCCCAGACCCTTTTACCACCGGTGTGAGATCCGTCATACCCGCTGAGGAATACGAGGCTTGCTGCGGCCCCACAGCCTGGAGCCCCGTCACCGTACCGACCACGCCAGCTCAGCGATCGCCTTTGAAGCAGACGGCAGTTTTATTCCAGTATAGACTTCGCGTTTTGTTCTTCACTACATTTACAATGGCTCCTCCACACACTACACACGAAGGACCTCTCTTGCGGTGTAAATACGAAGCTTACAGCTCGCCTCGCTTTAATGTACTTCACTTTACTGATGATAGGCCGTTTACTCTGCAAGCCTGCTTTCTATACGCGTTGATATCACGGCTCTTACAGGAGTGAATATTTGAAGTCTAAAAGCGTTGATGTTTTATGAATGAGCAGGAAATCGTTTTTAATTGGTACTCCCGTGCTATTCGGCAGATCACTCTCAGCTCGGGCTTCCATTAAGTCAGGTTGACTGCTGTCTTGCTCCATAACTCCGGGGTACAAGCGTCGTTCTGTATTCTTTTGCTGCAAGAACACTTTATCAGATTCCTTCGTCTTCAACTGAGAAAACCCTACAGCATTTCCTTACGAAACGGGAGCCCACTTCAGTCCTGTAACATGCCTTACGCTTCCAAACGTGTTCAACCTTACTGCAAAACTGCAAGCTGTGTGTGATTTAAAGGTTGTTTACATTATTATTATTCTTTGAGCCAAACAGGTACTTTTCATTAAGAATGGATTCCGATATTCGTGATCCCAATGTTCGTGACACGTTTTATCCGTCCCATTTAATCAGGAACATCAAATGTACGGCACTGCAGTTGAACAGAAAGGTTTAGAGTCTGCGATTTCAGGCTTCCGCCACGACGTTCATCAGACCTGCGTTCTTGTGCGATATTACGCAGTGTTCAGCTGTAATTCTATACCGACGTTTCGGGCAAGGTATCGGTCCGAAACGTCGGTAAAGGGTTACCAATCGACGGTGCGCAATATCCCAGAAGAGTGCAGGTCTCAGGTTCAGAGTGGTTCCGTTCTTATCACTCCAGAACCGTTTGTTTGTGTGGTGCCGCAGGCTACAGTGCAAGGAGCAGGCGTGCCTGTGGCACGGATGGACTGCATGCTCGGAGCACTGGCGCTGCTGATGTTCACGTAACCATGATTTTACATTGCACACAGAGTCCCTCGTTATTTGAAACAGCTTGCTAATGACAGCGGATTGACATGGTGCCGCCATAGCCGCAATCGGCAGAAGGCTGTCATTTTATGTTCGGCACATCACAGCTGCCGAGTCACGCAATGACGCAGCACACGCGCAATTCACAGAGCAACTGTCCGGCCCGGACTGACTGCCTAAACCAAAACGGTCCTTCTTCAGAAGTTACTACTGCCCCAGGCAGTCAAGAAATTCCCACATTAGTTTAGAGCCGCCGCGATTCAGCGACGTTTTTTCCATAACACTGAAGCGCAGTGAAAGTCAAATGTTGTAAGAGACACCAAGACTTGTAGCTATGTGATTTACGGAGTGTCTATTTCGAACCCAGACCAGACTATTTCTGTTGTGCCGTGCCGCAGTGCAGACAGTAACACCTCCCTCACAGCTCTGTGCAGTCACCGCGCACAGTCATCACTCCATGTTATTACAACCAGCCTAAGAGTATGAGGTTAAAATTAACTGTATGGACTGGCGCCCATTTTCAAAAGATGACAGTCGTTTAAGGAGTAATGTAATGAATCTGTAAACACTGTAATGACTTTGCACGTTCATTACAGTGTTCACAGCAGCCACCACCACATCAACTGTATTCCAAGCCAGTCAAATTCTCAGGCCTTACGTACCTGCATATCTCTCGCCAACGTAACATCGCGCGTTTTGCTCTAGTTCTATGATTAGAATAGATCTGTCTGAATATTGCTATAAACAGTTGCCGAAACACGTCGCAGTAAAATTGTTGTTACATAAATTAATTGCGTGAATATCCGCTTTATTGTCTGTGTTCAACATTCGACGCTTCAACAGCGCTGTAGCTGAGGAGCCAGGTCATCCGAAACGTCGCACCTTGTCGCTGGATTAGTGTTTCCCGACGTTTCGAAGCAGCAAGGTGCCTTCACAGTCCAGGCGGCCTGCACCCTCAAGCTGCTACTTCCTCGCACAGTGAAGTAACTCCCTGCTGCTACGATATTGCACTGCCATGACCATAACAGACAGCGACTCTTACTGCCCTGAACACCGCATCGTTTGCATGTACAGGTCGCCGATCCCAGTGGCCGCGCGGTCTGAGGCGTCGTTCTGCGGCCGCTCGCTCATATGGGATTTGTGGTGTACACAGTGGTACTAGGACAGGTTTCTCTACGAGTACTTGGGTTTTACGCTACCAGTATCATTCCAGCAGCGATTCATATTTAGCCAACTGCTGAAATGTTGTGTGCTGTACCTCATACATATCTGACAGAGTGACCAATATTCAGTGTAATGTTGGTACACCTGTAATCAGTACCCCAAAGAACGCACTGAACATCATGTCAGAGTTTGACTGCAATGTGTGTACAATTATAAAACGGGTCTTAACTACCACAGAACTTAAATTAATAACCAAGTTGCGTCATTATATGGAATGCAATCAACTGCAGTTAAACTTGTTACGTGCTTTCAGCAGCCTGTCATGTTTTTCTACAACACGTGAAACAGGACTGCCTGTCTATCGCACTGCACCAGCATTTAACGATTTCACATTTCAAACGACAATTTGTGCTGTCACTAATGTGATGTTACTAAGCTACAGCACAACGTGACAGCCCACACTTAATACATTTTTTAAAAGCAGCAGAATACAATTAATACAGCCTCACTTGTTCGGTCACTTTGCACCTTTCAACACTACTGGCAGCATAGCACATAGTGTTCCGCGATCACAAATACAGCTGATTACGGGTTACAACAACCAATGGCGCCATCTGGTGGGAACGGGTTATGTTGCCCCGCCGCACGCCATGAACGCTTACGTCTCTTGGGTAAGTGGAAGTACAGATCCACACATTCTTAACCTCCGCACTAGACTGACGTAGTGGTAAGGCCCGGACCGCTCTACCCCGTGGAAAGAACCCTAAATACCCCTTGAACAGGAGGCTAGAGAGTCTCTGGGGCGAGCATTGACGCTTTGGAGCAAAGAAAAGTCAGTTGTACCTGTCGGACATCGAAGACGTGGGTTTTAGAATGTTCCAGCGTTTCCGTCTTACTTCTGCCCACAGTTGGCTCGTGCATTTAATCGCTTCCGTTTGTTGCACGTGTAGAAGCGTCAGCACCAAACCCTGCTGAAGTAAGTCAGTCGTGTGCACCTCCACAGGCTGGCCGTCTGAATGTTATTTTGTCACGCCACTCCGTTTCCAAAGTTGCACCTGTCACAGCGGTTGTGCCTCACAAGTCTTGTGTGCATGTTCTGACCCAGCACTTTACGCTAAGCAGCAGGCTCATTCCGATCTGTTCAAATGCCATGTGACATGTACCATGTGATATGCGACATGTGTGCCTCAAGAAGTCCAGCTTATCGCACGGCAGTTTATGAAACGCTGCATGTTAAAGCCATACCTAACGACCGCTGTACCAGTCGATTTTTAACGCTTCCGGACAGCGACTATTGTTTGTTCCGTCCGTCCGTCCATCAGAGTCTGTCTGTCGGCAGGGAACAACTCGGCTCCCGCCTCGCCAGATTTTCATGTGACTTTATCCGCCTACTGTATATTTTTACTACATTTTTAGGATGCATTCAGCTTTTGGTTAAAATCTTACAAAACAAACACTCTCTACATTAAGACGTACGTGCGTATCTCGCTGCTTACTGACATAAGTGCAAGAAGCCGACGGAGCGAGAGTGGCCGATGAAGTACGTAGCTGACGATCTAAATGCCACAGTGTTATCAATGATTCATTAAACTGAAAGGTGGAGCGGTTTGGTGGCGTCCAATGGCCCAGTGGTCGCAACAAGTTGTGTGAAAATTGGCCGACCGGTTCAAAGTTAAAAGTTGTGGCACACACACACGCGCGCGCGCACGCTCACATGCACGCACTAGCACTGACATGCATAAGGCCGGCTTTTCTTCTCTTGCAGTAGCAGAGCAGACAATCAACACATGGCACGTCGCTTTAGCTGTTTGTCCCTTTGCCACGGCGTGCTGCACCACACGGCACATCCTTATGTATCGTTGTAATTACGCAGCGTGCAGACCGACGCCTACGCTCCGTGTTCCGACGCTTTGATCCAGTGAACCAATGTCGTGGGATCCGCAAATTTCGTTAACACCGGCAGTGTGACAACACGTCGCTAATGAAACAAAACAACATATTTTATTCCTGGCTATGAGTTACGGTTGGTAAATACCAAAGGAATTACTTTGGAATCAGCAAAGAGGTACCTTACGTCGGATATCTGTACGAACGTTATGCACCGAAGTTGGTCAGACTGGTTCTTTCACATGCTAGGAATGTCTTAAACTTGGCTATAAACAATTCCGAAATTCCAGGACGTGACGCTTCGTGCCCAAATTGCATTCTTCTAACTCATGTATATGGACGAAGGATGCAGTGTGACGGTTTACAGCAACGTATTTTTCAGTGGTTAGGTACAGAACTGTTCAGCAGTTTGTTAGTCTAGAGGACTGACATACACATGCTAGGCATCAGGTTATCACAGGGGTGTTACTGAGGGTTCAGTTCTTCCGAGATGTGACGCTGTGTCGCTGGTCAGTGATTCCCGACATTTCGGACGCAACCATTCACCCAATGACACAACGTCACATCTCAAAACTCTTCATCTCTCATGTAAAGACCTTTCGCCAAGAAAATCAATTTGCATGTCAAGTAAACGCTGTCTGGACTGTAAAATGAACACACGTTATTAACTGCTTTTAAGGTGAGGTAAAGTTGCTCTTGTGCGCGTCATGAAGAGATATGGGGGCGTGAAGGTATATCTCCGCCGCTTTACGCCTGGGAAGTTGCAAAGAACCAATGTAGTCAGGCTGCAGGGGCCCCAGAGCCATTCTCGAAGCTCTGAAATACAGACAACTCTGTTGCCCCTGTCGGGAATCGAACCCCGATTCCTCGGACTTCCAGCCCGTAGCCTAATCACTGTACCAACTACGCTGTACCGGTTCCGTTTAATGATTGTGCAATCGTTCTAACCTTTTGTGGGAGAAATGTGCACACATAACAACATATAATGTGCACACATAACAACATATAATGCGCACACATAACATAATGTGCACACATAACAACATATAATGTGCACACATAACAACATATAATGTGCACACATAACAACATATAATGCGCACACATAACAACATATAATGTGCACACATAACATATAATGTGCACACATAAGAACATATAATGTGCACACATAACAACATATAATGTGCACACATAACAACATATAATGTGCACACATAACAACATATAATAAGTAATACGTCTCTCAAAATGAAAAATATAATACATTGGTACGACCTGTTCCTGGATCCCACGCGCAATCCACTGGCGACACGACAAGCAAACTACAAGGAAACTAACTTCGACCTTCCTACTGCGAACTCTGAAGCACAAGCAGGCGTGCTCAGCCTTACAGAGGAGAAGTCTGAAAAGTGTTTGAGGCTTTGTCAACGGGGACAGCCACCCCCGGGCAGGTTAATTATTGGGAAGGGTTACAGAGGGGTGGGGTGGGTCTGCTAATCACGTTGCGTGGTGTGCTGCAGATTTGCATATACTATAGGGGTAAGCCACAGCAGTCTGTTCAACAGGTGCACACTTCTTCAGTGCTGAATTTAACAACAGTTTCCCAGCTGCCTAGTTTATACAGCGCCGAATGTCAGAATCGCTGTGAACGATAAATGGCGAGGACGTGGAAGGAAGCGACTCGGGCCTCGCTTGCACGGCGACTGAATTCGATAAAGCTTTCTGGGCTAGCAGCCGCATCAAGTGTGTGAATGCCGAGTAAACCGGCGTTTCGAGAACCATCGCTCTTCTCGTCATCGGAGAACTGTACGCCAAAACTCTGATGTCAGTTCGCTGCGTCGGTATATAAGCCTATACACTTGCCCGTACACTTGGCTGACAGTGGGTCGCGAGCCAGTGAGGGCTTGTGAGTGGAGTCACGCTCTCGCTCTGCTTGGTACGGCTTCTTGATTAACGAGCTGGTTACAGCAGGTCTAATGTCAACCTGTTGTTCACACGGTAGTCTACGGCAACTGCAGCTACTACTGCCACCGATAACCCTTCAGCCTCGTCTGTATACACGCCATTACAGCCCACAGGAATATTATAAAACCACAATTTGTCTTCAGACAGCTTCATAGGACTAACCTGTAAAGTACGACGCTGCAGTGCCATTGAAAGCACAGATACCCGTAGACTGTCTCACGACTGCCATCTGGCGTATCGTCGACTGTAAGTGCATCTTCACTTCACTCACTCACTCACTCACTCACTCACTCACTCACTCACTCACTCACTCACTTCACTCACTCACTCAGAAACCAAGTGCACTATATAACGTACACAGGCTGTAAGCAAAGGTACGAAAATTTCAGGCATAGTGTTCGTTTACCAAATCGACATTCGAGATGCAAGACGAAGGAAGCAATGTTAGCTACAAGGCAACGACTTGTTGTAGTCCTTCCCCACGCAAAGTCAGTAACCGGATTACATTAATTTGAAACTGTAAAGACTACGACTGTCCCCAACTATATTTAAAGATCCAGTTCGTACCGCGCAGTAAACACACTCCGTCTCAGTTATACAAACCAGTCAGTTAATGCTGTATGGGCAATAATCGCTATTTGTTCTGGGATCCACACAGAACACATAAATATGCCGTAGAATTTTTCAACATTAAAACTGGTGGTACATAAAGTAACAAATACCAAACGGACTAGCTTGAAGTAGAACCAGAGTCTACGAGTGAGATCTCGGCGACTGAAGACCGCCTATCGGCCCTACGGTAGAGACAATCGGCGGGGCTAATAGGCGAAAAGAACCTTAGCAAATCGTGCCAAGATGGAGAGCTGAGGACTGCGGTGGCTGCACTCGAGCGCCAGTAACACGTGCTCGTATTGCCAGATAAATCAGCACACAGACGTCGGACGGTGTGTCTCTAATCTCACGTCTTATCTTGATTGCAGCGCCATAAGCTCTAAGACAGTCTGAGTAAGGCCACAAGACACCCTTTGTCAGAACGTTCGACCAAATTATCCTGCGTCACCGAATATACATCAGCGATTAGACCGCATACACGTAAGTCACGACACAAACAGTAAGATAATGTGGCATCTGTTCCAGTCTGTCGTGTTAAGGGAAGCACACAGGCTGAGGGTGTTCCAGAATAGGATGCTGAGGGAAATATTCGGGCATAAGGGGGAGAAAGTTGTCCAGTGACGAGCTTCATGATCTCAGCTCATCAAATATATCATTCGGGTAATAAAATGAGAGGGGTCAGATGAGCAGGGCACGTAGCATGTACGGAGGAGACGAAAAATTCATACAGGACTTTCGTAAAGAAACCTAAAGCAAACAGGCAACTTACGAAATTTACACGTAGTTGAAAAAATACTAAAACGGATTTTAAAGAAAGAGGATGGGAAGACGTGGATCAAATTCATGTGGCTCAGTAAGGTACAGGTGGCGGGCTCTTGTGTCAAGGTGCTGAACGTCCGGGGTCCAAGAAATTCGTGGATTTATTTACTAACTGAGAAACTACTAGCTTCTCAAAAAGGAGTCTGTCCGTGGAGTTAGTCAGTCAGTCAGTCAGTCAGTCAGTCAGTTAGTTAAAATAAATTTCGGACATTATGTCACTAAAGCGACCTGGGGTGTCGCACTCAACTCCCGGGGCAGTCCCTGCCACTTTTGTGGTGACAGTAAGGTTCAGGTACTTTTCCGAGAATGTTTATCAGCAATTTTGGGGTCTTTAGATTACTGTCAATTCAGGTCCTTAAAAATGCTGCTCCCCCCCCCCCCTTCTAACACCCACTGCTTACCCTCTGTCCTGTTCCAGTGTACAGCCATCTATGGAGAACTGCGGAACACACACACCTAGTTTTGTGGCGGATTTAGAATCCTGAAACATTAAATAAGTTAAGTGACAAAGCTCAATGCCCTTATCCTGTATAAGCACAAATTCCGGGACCGCGTAATAAACGGTTTCACATCAATCTCATTTGAAAATTGCGCACGGACGCAACCCTGTAGTGTTGTTATGTTCCCGTATGTGAGAGGCGGACCTGAATACGCGGCACTGACAGACGTGCTACAGTACGTTAAACAAATTATAAGCTATTGTAACACACATAGTTAGATGTTCAATCCTTCGTGATTCTTTCCGCGAAGTATTAGATAGTATGACGGAGAGGAACGTCAGTAGCTGTTGCACACAATACACAGATTAGCGGCTGCAGCACCAAGAGTCTGCCTTGCCGCAGTCTCAAAATTATGCACCAACTTTCATGTAATAAGCTAAAATATAAGGCAGAGGGGGGAACGAAGACACAGAGGCGGAGATTAATTAACAGATAAGTGATAACAGGAACACACAAAAGATGTGAGAAAGCGCGATGTGACGTCAGCACTTGTACTTCCCATCAGTGGGGGTGCGGGGGTGTTCAAATCTCTGATCGGATTCAGCATATCCGATTTCAGGTGCTGCTGTGTTTGGCCTACGCAACTGGACGCACAGTGATCAGGTACGGAAGTGTGCGCAAAGGAAGGAACGTACAGACCCGGTGAGACCGCGTACAAAGAGCAACTGCACCAGGATGCCCAAAGAGACTGTGATACAGAACAAGTAAGCTTTTGGGCTTTCAAAGCGGTAACAAATTACAGAAGGTAAATTCGAAGTGACGGTGTTTCCAGGCCACATGGTTTCATATCACAGGGCACAGTCTTCACAGTCACAGACGTGAGAATATCAACTTAGAGCATGAAGCGACCTATGGCCGCATCGGTCCGACACACTGCACGTCTGAACAGGCTGTGTTTACATTAATCACGCGCATTTCCGTACAGTTGGCTGGTTTCCTAAATGCAATTTTGCCTTGAAGGCTGGATCCTTCCTTCTCCCATCTGTAATCTGCATGGCCACGCTGATCACGAAGCGAGACTGCTGGGCGCTTTAATTTGTTCACTTTCGTTCGTTAAGGCACAAGAGAACCATTTCAGCCCGGTCCTCGTGCAGAAGGAGCAGCACCTTTATACGAAGCGCACTTGTTCAACAATGGGACGAATGGCTCTCCAACACACAATTTCACACACCCAGTCGCAGAATGTGGAGAGTTTGGATACAAATTCGCTACGCCCGTAGACAAAGCACGACATTCACTCAGTCGACTGTTCTGTAAATGTTTGTGAAGAATTTTCACGCCGAATTTCATGAAATTCCTACAGAACGTCGAGTCGCTGACATTATTTCACGGATAGATGGCGGACGGACGGACGAACGGACATGTTTTCCACATAAGGGTTCTTGTTTTGTAGTTCGAATGAAATGTCTAATTCCAATTAAAGGGCACAAAGAAATCACACGGAAAACGTGTGTTGTCAGCACAGATTGCGCTTCTTCGGTCTCTTTTGGAATTGCACGTGCCCGACGGACCAGCACTGTATCCACTTCAGATACCAAATATCTCAGTCTTCTATTATTCAAAGGTCTTTCTTGGAATTTATTAAATTATCTTACTGTAAATATTAACTGAGGAAACGCATCACGCTGCCTTAAATGAGATTCTTCATTTTGTATGAAGAACATGCGAGACTGAGGGCAAGCCTCAGGCAGATCCCACACAGATTTGGCAAGACTCCCAACTTGTCCGTCTCACTTCTTTGCTCTTCCTTCTTTTGAAAGTCTCTACGGCTTTAATGTCCCGTTACAGCTCTGACCCTAAGAGTGACGCACACCGCAGCAGCGGCCTGTGCTGCACCGCGGAAACTCACTTGTGGTTGTTGTTGTTGTGGCTGTCGTCGTCGTCGTCGTTGTTGTTATTGTTATTGTTGTTGTGGTGGTGGAGGTGGTTGTTGATGTTGATGATGATGATGATGATGATGATAATAATAACGACGACGACGACGACGACGACGACGACGACGACGACGACGATAGTTCGTAAATATGTTTGCTAATATTTTGTACGCGATATTTAATCTGTTCTAAGAAGAACGGCACAACCCAACATCCTTGCGCCACCACACCACTTACTGTATCACTGTCATCGTCTCATCATCATTACGGTGGGCAGCATCACTTCACAGTCCGAGGGTGCCGATTATAAACATCGGCCCACCGTGCGTGTGTGTGTGTGTGTGTGTGTATGGGTGTGTATGTGTGTGTATGTATGTGCGTGTATGTGTGTATGTGTGTGTGTATGTGTGTATGTGTGTGTATGTATGTGCGTGTATGGGTGTATGTGTGTATGTGTGTGTATGTATGTGCGTGTATGGGTGTATGTGTGTATGCGTGTGTGTATGTGCATGCGTGTGTGTATGTATGTGCGTGTATGGGTGTATGTGTGTATGTGTGTATGTGTGTGTATGTGTGTGTGTGTATGTGTGTGCGTATGCGCGTGTGTATGTGTATATGTGTGTATGTGTGTGTATGTATGTATGTGTGTATGTGTGTGTATGTGTGTATATGTATGTGTGTGTATGTGTGTATG
>BLKM01000267.1:1196903-1222422 GCA_013340265.1 Coptotermes formosanus | reverse complement strand
TGTGTGTGTGTAAGACAGAAAATGCCTCACGTAACAGAGCTGCCAGTTGGTACGTCTGTATATATCATCGCCGGCAGATGGACGGGTGTGCATGGAACACTGGAGAAAGGACACTGATGGGAAAACTGAGCTTTGCTACTCGACAAGAACTTGTCCCTGAGCCAGTCTGTCCACCACAGATCTCACATGCAGATCGAACCCAGGCCTTCGCGGTGAGAAGCCGGGCCACTTCCGTCACAGCAGGGCCCACAGATCGTCTAACCCAGCAGGATTTCGTGGCTTTCCTCAGACCCTCCAGACAAATGCCGGTCATTATTATTCACTGATAATTTACCTTCCGTCGTTATTAAATATAAGCTGTCGAAAGCCTCATTACATACAGTATAAATAAATAATGTATTATTATTATTATTATTATTATTATTATTATTAGGCTGCTGTGTTGCAGAGTGCACTCTTGAGTCAACACAATAATAAAACAACTGCAGTGACGACCGCCACCACCGCACAGCCACAATAATAATAATAATAATAATAATAATAATCAGAGTCTGTCGACAAAACTCTGACAGCAAACCGATACGCACTGCTACATAACACGCGCTGAACAGCTTATGTTGCACTGTTACTCCACGTAACGCCACAAGACGGTCACGCCTTTAGAACAAGTATTCTGTACCGATTTGCATTACACGTGCACTTTTAAACGCGTTTATTCCGGCAGAAGAACGTACACTGTAGTCTAACTGCTCTTCCAGAAGCGCAGCGCCAGCCATCCCTGAATGCGGTATATGAGAATCGATTTTGTGATAAGTCTTATCCCTGTCCCTGGCCAAAGAAAGCTGAAGACATTTATTACTGTCGTTTCGGTAATTCTCTGTAAATGATACGTTTGAATAAATCGATCTTAGAAACTGCGATACTCATTTTCTTGCGAACGATTTTGTAAGCCTTGTATATGCAGAGGAGAATTTCGGAGTCTTTTGCGTTTAATTGATGTCCCGGCTGTCTGGAAAGAAAGGCATCCGTCATACTGTGACAGAATAAGGCGCATGAGGTCTTTATCCTCTGGCTTCAAGGTCCATCAACGACATCCCCACTTAAGTCATGCGATTTCAGGGAAAATTGCGGTGCAGCGTCACACGCAGAGCCAAACTATGGCACATGGAAATCGCTCTTACATTACTTAACCCTTTAAAACTACGTTGATACTCCATGCACCACCAGGAAAATTGTGCAGTGTGCCACACAGAACATTTATATGTTTTGTGTGGATCTCAGAACAAACGGGATTATTTCGGTATATCGAGATGGAGGATGTTCACTGTGCGGTAACAACTGGACTTTTAAACATAATTACTGTTAATCCTTGTCTATAAAGGGTAAAGAAAAATGTGCCACACATTCCGGAACTGACACCTGTCCAGAAATACCTTTACACCGCGTCTTTGCGCGATTCATTTTAATATTATTGTAATATAGACGATTAGGCAGGCTTATTGACAGCTGCTGACCACACGAAACCCATAAATACACCGTGTGGCAAAAAAGCTATACGATGTCACAGCAAGTGCTCTATATAAGCCATTGCTGTGCTTTACGGGCCGAGTTTGCTTCAGTGCTCCTCCATGCTACATGTCTGGCCTGTCCCTTTAGTCTGAATGTCAGTCACTTTCAATTTTGATCTTCCTTCATGTGACATTTGCGACACGTAAGTCCGTCATTTTCCGTTATTAGTCTACACAGAATTGTCTACTGGAACTGAGACGCGACTGCAATCGTGTAAACATTTAATGCGGTCGGACGTCTGCTTGGTTCCCTCCTCTTCTGCTTTACTTATCAAAGTCACGGGAAATTCCTTGCTCAACTGGTGAAGCTATTTGCCGCATTCGACGGAACCCGAAATCTTACTACCGTGTTCACAAGAGTCCGCCACTTTCAACTATCCTGAACCAGTTGAATCCGGTCCAAGTCCTCCCATTAGATTTCTTTAAAATCCATTTTACTATTGCCATCCTGTCTACGCCTAGGTCTACAAAACTGACCCTTTCCTTCAGGTTTCCCTATCAAAATTTTATATGAATTCTCTTGTGCATTACTGTACACAAATCCCACTCCATCCACTTCATTTTCAGCCCTGCATATTGCTCGATGCTTCGTATAAAGCACAGCTCATGTCCACGGAGTCAAAAGCTATTCTGGCTGCGAATTATAAGTTTAGAAAGGTAAGAAGAAAGAAAATGCCTGGCTCAAGGTACTACCCGAAAATGTGGGAGCAGAACGCTAACGAATTCATACAGATCCTTGCACAGGACAGGCTGCAGGACACAAATGCAGCCACTGAGCCACGACATCGTGGTGTGATTCTGTTATTATAACCGTTGTGTGCACGTGAATTCATTCTGTGTCGACACACAGCCGCAGTTTGCGCCACAGACATGCGCATGCGAAACGAAAGCTTTAAAAATATTTCGCCTGCTGATATCTTGCACACAGGTTCGGTAAGGATTTGCAATTCTTCAACAGAGCCCCGGGCTTGCAGCCCACGATGACAATTTACTGCACACTTTGCGGTCCCAATTTTGTGTGCACTTTTAAGGTTATCGCGTGACTCATCCTTTTATTTCCACACTGAACCAAACGCACTCTCTATCACGTACTTAAAACCGTGCTCGTTCGTTTTAAAGAGCACAGATGTTTGTAGTTTACGTTAGGATTCAGACACGAGATTTACAGAATGTCATGTGTAGCGCCCACTGGCCTGCCTTACGCATGCGCTGCAGCAGAGAACACACAAAAACTTTATGGTTGATATGTAATTAAAATTACTGAAGGCGGTGGAACGGACTTGAGGGGCAATCACTGCCCTGCCACGATCACCTGCTGGCCCGTTATTACTTTTCGAGTGGAGCCCCTGCTACCTTTCCCTCCTTCTATAAATAGCATGTCACATCCAGAAGACCTTCTTCTGTTCTGTATTGATTCCACCAACGTCTTCCAGTGTTCTGCTGATCCAATATCACGCATCAGTTATTGATTATATTGACTATCCTATCTATATATTACACGCGCAATAACCGAGACCACGATCAAACCAACCAGCGCCCTCTATCTATATTTTATGTGCGTGTAATTCGAAATACATTATGCGGCGTTAACCGCACCAAAAAGTGCACTTCACCGCCCCACTCTACCGAAATATTCCCCCCTTACCGCCCCCGCCCCCTGCACACTCCACAATTCTATGTGTGTGGCAGTTTAATCTCTGGGGGCCCATGTACATGTACAATGAATTAAACCAGTACGGCATAGTAAGGACCCCCCCCCCCCAACTTTCCATCGCTTTAGGGGGGAAAAAATTCCGATACATCTCCATTGGTGTTGAGTTTTTCAGCATTGGTTTCCGATACGCTGGCTATCCGTCATGGGGTATGACAAGATTTAAACGCGCTCTTACTGCGTTGTGGTCTGCTAAGCACAGAAACGTCAAGTGCCGAGAGACGAATGAACCAGATGAACCACAGCACTGCTCTTGTGGTGCGGACCTGAACTGCCTTCAGTCGAGAATTTCAGATCAAACACAGGCACTGCTTTACTGATAATAAAAGGAAACTCAAATAGCAATAGGGCAATAAACACTCAGATGCTGGTCAGATTGTTCTGACTTGGAAGTACACGTGGCAGGTGGTACACATCAGGCCTCCACAGACATCAAGCATTTGCCCACAACCGTGGCACCAAGGCTTTCAAGTACCTGTAGCCATGAGGTGACAGCTTGCTTCACATCAGCGTCTGCTGCCATTCTTTTCCAACCAGACGCGTCTTAAGGGGTAGAAAGAGATGGAAATAACTGCCCGCGAGATCGGGACTGTAGCGAGGTGGTGCACAACTTCTCAGTCTCAAGTCCGGCCGGCAGTATGGGGCCCCTGCGACGTAACTAACGTACAGAAAGCACACCGTTTCCCCACTACAAAGAAAACTAATGAAGTGACTCTGTTGTCAGAATCATCACATATAACGAGTGAACAAAATGCAGATCTCTTAATTTCGGAGCACGTCGCACACGCAGTAACCACTGCGCTCTGATCCACTCATCGTAGACAGTAGGCTACTGAAATTCACAACAGGACTCCCTGCATGCAGACAGCCCACAGTTAGGTCTCACTGTGTCTCCGGCCAATGCAGACCGCCGCTGTACACACAGCCCTTTTCATGCGGAACTGAGCAGGACTGAGCACTGCAGAACGGGCGACATCGCCAGCGACTATGCAGTATCCGCGTCTTCCGGCGATAAAAGAAAGTGTTTGCTGCGCAGTGCTGGTGACCGACAGGAGCGGGTCCCGCTGTAAGCTGTACGTGCTGTAGAAGCGTTTACGCAGACTAGCAGCTTTACGTGCCACAAGATTCGGCACAAGCACCCACTACAAACATTTGGTTCGGCTGATTTGAACTGAGCTTCCTGAAGCCCAGTAATTGACGAACCTGTGGCGGTATCCGAAATGATAATGGGTATTCACGGAAGCAAATCAGGTAATGCTGCGTCCATCATCCCCGTGTGTTATGCATGATGGATGGCCTGGCGACTTTTTTCCCCTCCACATACCTACACGGGATGTGAATTACATGGCGTAATGAGGCGATGGTAATAGTAATCAGCATCGCTACTATGCGCTGCCAGTTATGATGTTTATATTATAAAGCCCGTGCATCGAATCCGGAACACGCCTAGTTTGTAGATAAACCACCACAATAATGGTACATACACTGGATAAACACAACAAACGTGCTTTTGGGTTAAGCTTGCAAACAGCGCGTTTTGGGTTCTTACAGAAATGTAACAAACACAGAAAGAAGTATGGTGCTGATTTTGTGTGCCGTGGCTAATATGCCCGACTGACTCACAAACGGTCCGGCGACTGAACAACGGGGAGAGCGAACAGCTGAAGAAACAAACTCGTCAATACCAGGCCGCGGCGTCCTCCCTTCGGGGAGTCCCGAGTTTGACCCCTGTGACATTTTTGGTGGACACAGTGGCACTGGGACAGGTTTATCTCCAAGTACTTCCTTCCCCCCCCTTATATCATTCCCTCAATGCTCCACACACGTATTTATTATCCCCCTGTCGGTGATGCCGTATAGATCTAATCTCAGCAGCTGACAGTGTCGTTGAGTAACGCACTTAGAAGTTCCGACTGTCACATTCGGTGATTCCGAACATTGCTTCGGCTTTCTGAGGTCTCGGGGTAGGAAATTGTCTTGAATTTTGGTGTTTAACTCAGACACCTCAGGGTACAACAGGATAGCACCACAAATTTAACCAATTGCCAATTCTTCCTATATCCCACGGAATTCTGTATTTACCTCAGCCCACCTGCACATAGCCCACACATCATGTGAAGGTGACTTATCAGAGAGGCCAACTGCGTGCTTCGTCGCCTTAAGCCAACACACCTTCTAAGTAACTGGACGGTTGAGCCCATGAGGGTGAAAAGAACATACAGCCTAACCGCCTTCCTGAGAACTAAACTAGTAACTGCTTGACACTAAATACGAAATGTCAAGAGCAAATTACAAAATGCCAGCAGGTTAACATCCCAGAGGACATAAACACATATACTGCTCTCTAGCCTTCACTGAAGAAACTGCCACAAATGTTATTTGCAGAAGCTGACCTTGATGCAGTCGCAACCACCGATGTGTGCCGGTGTGCAGCAGTCAGTGCGCTGCCTGCTGCACATCGTCACATGTCACCGAATATCGTACCGTGATTCAATGTAGCCCTAAACCTGACTCATCAAGTCGACAGTCTATACCCCTTCTACGAACTCGGTGTCAAATGCAGTTACGTGTGATCAGAGGGCAAAGTTAGTGAGCTGAATGAAATGGGATACACAGAGTAACTTCACATTGCTGCAACAGCTGTCGCCACCGTACCTATAACAAGCATAGTTTGTGTGACAGGTTACAATAAGTTATTCTTTATCAGCCGACTTTCCAAGCGCACATTTTGCGAAAGCAAAACCTTGTGCCATAACGGGCCTATGTGTCCATCTGTTATTAAAAACCTTCGATAAAAGTGCTGTTTCTAAAACCGAGGTCCTCCTTGGTTATTCAACTGACGTACAGAACACTGTTCCCAGACAAAACTAGGACGTACCGTGTTCCAGTTCCATTAGCCCCTTACGCTAACAGACACACTCCGTCCTGTCCGTACGAACAGCGTCCTGTTGCCCCCTCCCAGCGACTTTACAGTCAGTTCCCAGTTTCAAGCGACATCGCGCTGCCGTCAGACCGCGCAGTTCAGTCCACTGTGCTCCCAAGGGCTCGCCTTGTTTAAATAATTCATATCTGGACAATACGCCATTGCCTTGCATTAGACTTGCGAATGGAGACGTCAGCGTCTTATGAAGACCACGAGGCCGTCTTTATTATATACTACAGACACGTGATATCACAGACAGTGCAATTTAACCTGTTCCCACAAGACTGGAACCCTCCATGCGAAACACTGTGTGGACAACACAACATGCACTGACAACCACAACACCTGATTCTAGTCTCCGCATGATGTTCTTTCGGAAATTAAAGTGAAAATTCTTGACTTCATTAAAATTTCACTGCATGTACCACCAGGTTTAACACTCAGACATTCTGCCTTCTGTCCACACACTGTATTTATGTGTAGGCTCGTCCGTCATTTTGTGGGCAGTGGGGTGAAGATTACCGCTGTAGGTTTAGGCTAAACTCTTATGGCCCAGAACACTGGCCCACCCATCCCACACACCGACGCCCCACAAGACCCGGCGTCTCAAGAGGTTACGAAACGAAGACATATCTTACCGAATTCGACAATCTCCCGCTGACTTGATGAAAAGTTTTCAATTTGTGATGGAATTGATTTTGTTTGAAATTCATGATTGGAACAAGATTAAAAATTAATACAGAACTGTACGAGAGGGCTACATCTTCCGCGTCAGCTCCTGATTCAAAGAGAATCCGTATGTTGACAGAAAGAGCAGACGGTTGGATGTGCCTGCAATATTTCCGTTGACGGATGTCTTCGCCTCCATTCGTATTCAAGACAAACACAGCTCGAAATTAAACTTTAATAAGGCGCCTTTATGTTCCTCCGGGATCAAAACTGAAGGTCTATCCTGTGCCCCTGAATGATTAATATTTCTGCATCAGCAAGCTGCACGCGCAAACCTGAGAGCCACAACCTGCTGTCAGCGAACTTAGTTCTCGCTCCACCTGCATCTTTTCCGTCTTCTACACGTCTTACGGTTCGATACGCCGACTGAGGTTTCGCTTTCTAAGCATTCTAATGACGCTTCATTGACTTGTATTACCATAGCTTGGAGTAACGAAAGACAATGCAGCTGCAAATGAACAGTCGGGAAGTTTGTGTAAACAAGAGTTTGTTAGGGCATGATAACAAAACACTGTGCCTCTAGACTACAGGATTATATTAACCTTTCACTCAGTCGTTTACAGTGTTACTTCTGACATGTTTCGGCTTGTACTCAGCCATCTCATTCATGTGTACACAACATGAGAAATGGCTGCTCGCTTTACGTCTGTATCACATATTAAAATGTGACTTGCGCATCCTCGTGATTCAGAATTAAAATTGGCTCAGTATATGTAAAAGTTAATGCGAGCGAAATGCTGAGATACGCTTAAAATATTTAAGACTCGTAATCCAGATGGACCGTGGGAAGTTCTTAGGTAGGTGCCCACAAACCTCAGCCCATGTTGTACACGATTTCCCTGATGATGGCAGGGGACAGGCAGAAACATGTCCGAAATGATATTTTAAACAAAAAAGGCAAGAATTGCGTTCTTCAGGGATGTTACGCTGTGTTGCTGGGTAAGGGGACCCAGACGTTTCGAAGCAATGTCGGGATTAAAAGCGAAAACCCCAAAACTCGGGAATATACAAGGAGTTTATATAATGACGCCGTGTAGTCTGGTAGATATGTACCGACGTTTCAGAGTAACCTGCGCCCTCCATCCACTGCGAACCAGGTACCAGACTGCACGGCGTCACAACAAAAAGCAGCATCCTTCAAAGCCACTGCCGCCATAACCACAAATGTCACCGAACCTCTCGGTCGAGCGATTGTCCTAGGGCTCGACATCGCGGCCGGGCCGGATGTGAGACAAAAATGATGACATGGTCGTTAGATTGGGTCCCTAGGGTCTTCGTATGGGTGAAATTAATATTAACAGTCGAACTGTTTTAGAAAACGATTAAATACAGCTGCTTACATTAAATTCCCAGTATTATAAAAAACGCAGCAGAGGACAACGACGAACGAATTTCCATATTCCGCGGAACATGACAGCCCACACACTGCGTTCATACATATGCAAGTACGTACAGCACATAGCTTATGCTAACGGGCCTTACAGAATGCTGCCCCTTAACTTAACCCTTCTCGTCTGACATCCGTCTAACTTAAAGTTACGTCGCAGACACAGTTCTGTCCGCATTACACCACCAGTCATTTAATGCTGTCTGCGGACATGATCCGTAAATACACTGTGTGGCTGTTAACAATTCTTTGCTGGAAATATAAAATTGAAGGCACAACGGGGAGGTTATGTCCGCAAAATACGTATGTTATCAGGCCTATGTCGTTATAAGCATATGAACTGCCTCTTCGCCGATCCCGGTGGCCGCGCGGTCTAAGGTGTGGGTCTGCGGCAGCTCGCTTGCTGGGATCGCGGGTTCGAATCCCAACGAGGCATGGATGTCTGTCTCTTGTGAGTGTCGTGTGTTGTCAGGTAGAGGTCTCTGCGTCGGGCTGATCACTCGTACAGAGGAGTCCTACCGACTGTGGTGTGTGTCTCAGTGTGATCGTGAAGCCGCGATAATGAGGCGGCTCCAGTCCACCAGGCGCCGCTGCGCCATGGTAAAAAAAAACTCCCTCTTTATTAGCTGACAGTTGCTCGGCCAGTCGAGACGTTACGTTTCCACAGCAACAAAACATGTGCGGTGCTCCGTGCTGGAGCCATTCATGGCAATATTTTCTTCCCGCACGACATTACAGGCACGCGGAGCTGTGTTTACAGTTTTCGCGTTGACACACAACAGCCTTTACAATGCCGTATGTTCGTTCACGTACCTTCACATATCTCCACTTGCTTTGTTCTTCCGCTCTACTCAAGCGAGACACGCACCGCTGTACTTCCGTAACGCCATTTGCTCTCTGAACCTCAGTCTAAGATATACGTGAAAGGCGTACAGAGAACAAGAGACGTCTGATTTTAAAAACGTTCGTACTAAACAAGTTTGTTCGGGAATGATTTACTGCATCCACCGGGTCCAGTTCATAAATTTCAGACAATTGGCTGCCACGTATACGATATGTGGGCCCTTTATGCAGCTGGTGCTGGCTGTCTGTGTTTGTAACACAGCACACGTCGTCCCAAGAATTTCGATTTGACTTATTTGTACAGAAAACGCAGGAAGGCTTGATGCTCAATATGTCGTCTATAAGAGCAGCACAGGGAAGGCTTGGATGGATGACGGATGGACAATAACACTACAGCCAGCACTACACAAGGCACCGTCACACTACTGTCCTTAACTGGCTATTAAAGGACAAACGGCGACAAACACTTTGTCCGGATATTAAACCTTTTTCAACCCATATATGTAGACCACTTTACAACCAACCAGCTGTTAATAACACAAGCTTATGTGTCTGTATTTATACGTCTTACCTTTGCAAGCTCTGTATATGTTTATACTTCAGTGTTCCATAAACAATATGTGCAAAAGAAAATACCTTTTTGTATTCTTGTGTTCCAGACCTGAAGACAGCTTAACGTGAACAAGCCGAAACATGTTGTATGTCCAACTGCAGGAATACAAAGTTAAGTCAGACTACAACATCCGTCCTCACAAGCCACATCCTGCCATGGCGTCTTCAGCAACGGCAGCAATGTGCAAACACGGTTTGCTGCGAACTGTTCTGTACTGAACACAATTTGACTGTTCACATCGCACAGGTGGCCCGGCTAAGAAACCCTGCCACGGTGTATGTTTATTGGGAACATAAGCGTTATTGGGCCATTAAGTACCTATAAGGGCATCGTCGTCTACACATTCGACACTTAGACGCCCTTGCTTCTGTAGCTATACAATGGCTTGATTTCGATCCCTCGCCTAAAAAACCTAACTTGTACTGTTTCAGAAACTTGCCTTGTCAATTCACACATGACACACCCGTAATCACAGGAAATAACAACAACTTTAAAAATTCCAGTATGCTATACTCGAACCACTCTTCACAAATTGCACCATTCTATACTGACTTAATCATTCAGTCATTCCAGACACTTAAATTCTGACAATTTCCGTACTGTAGATGTTTACCACAAAATAATTTAAGTTGCAACAGCGGACGACGTGCCCGGCCTTCTGCGGCGATATACCGTAATTATACGAGAATAAACTGCCGCGTGAGTCCCACATTCCGAGGGGACTGAAATAACGAAACGCTTCAACGCAGCAGCTTCTCAAATTTGCTTTATACAATGATATTATGCAGTACGGAGGAGATCAGGAGGAATTTAAATTCAGACGTATCAGCTGTTCGTCTACACTGTCGGCATTACGCTATTAAGGAAAATTTACAAACTAACTAACTAACTAACTAACTAACTAACTAACTAACTAACTAACTAACTCCACTGAGCAAAGTCTTTCTTGATAACGGTTCCTTGGCTACTCGAGTAATTCCCCACATTTTATTGAACCGGACGGCTGATCACCGTGTTCACAGGTTCTCGCCACCTGTCCTTATCCTTAGCCAGATCAATCCAGTCCATGTTCTCCCACGCTCTTTCTTTAAGACCCACTTTAATATTATGTTCCCATTTACGCCTGTTCCTCCAAGTGGTCTCTTTCCCTCAGCTTTCCTTACCAAAACTCTGTATGCATCTCTTCTCTCCACCTTACGCGCCACATAAAAATTTACAATAGAGAAAAGCACCCAGTTTTGTTAATTCCTTGTAAGCAGGTTGGTCTAGAAGTAAATACTGAGAAAACTACGAACGTGTCTGTCTCGTCAACAGCAGACAGCACGACATAAACAGTTACTAATAAATTGTTTGGAAATATGGCAACGTTGACATCTCTGAGGCCACTGACAAATCAAAGTTCCATGTGTGCGGAAATCAAGAGCAGACTACAGTCGGTGAAAGCCCGCTACTTTCGGTCCAGAATTTTGTCTTCCCGTTTTCTATCTGAGAATATGGAGATTAATACATAAAACAGTACTCTGCGTGGCGTTCTTTGTGAGTGTGACACTTGGCCTCGCACACCTCAGGAAGAACACGCTGCGTGGCTGTTCGAGAATTGGACGCTGAGCAAGGTGCTTGGGTCTAGAAGGGAGGAAGCAACAGGAGGCTGTAGCAAACTGCACAGTCAGCAGCTCCACGGCTCGCGCTGCTTCACAAACGTCACTCAGGTGATCAAATCAAGAATGAGAAGACGGGCGCGGCATGTCGAACCGATAGCGGTGGAAGTAACGCACACGGGATTTTGATGGCGAAAATTGCAAGAAAGAGACCACCCGAAAATCCCAGCCGTAAATGCAACAGTCAAAGTAATATCGATTTTTAAAGCATAGTTTGGAAGGGCATGGGCTGGCTTTAGCTGGCTCAGGACAGGGACAAAGCGCAAGCACCAAGGGGCACGGCGGTGAACCGTCGAGGTCTATGAAGTGCGGGGAATTTCTCGACTGCCTGAGCAACTATAAGCTTCTCAAAAATGACTGTGTTGCACGAAGTTGGTTGGTTGGTTGGTTGGTTGGTTGGTTGGTTGGTTGGTTGGTTAGTTAGTTAGTTAATTAGTTAATCCCGAATTAAATATTTGACGTACTCAAACACGACACTGTCCTACGGTACGTGCGACTGGGCATATTGCTTTCCTAAACTGCGGCACAACGCGCCATCAGTACAGAATATAAACAACGCAGTTTTGTCTAATGAAGCCCTCGAACACCCAACGAGTTGTGTCGCTGGGACTGCAGACGGGAGCTGAAACGCGGTGTAATGACCCTTGGGTTTAGAAAGTTGGTTCCGAGTTACAGTTTAGCGCCCTCCATATTCCGGTTGAAAACTGTATTACAAAACTTGAGAGACGTAATTTAATTTCTAACAAGCATCCTACACTGTGAGCGCTTTCCAATCACATGTTGAAATGCCATCATTACTGCGAACGCCAGTAGAGCAGGACTGTCAATACTCCCGGTGATTCCGCCAGAGGGGGACGCTGCTGCGCGTCTTCCACAAGCACCATTATGCGCTGACGTCAGCACGTCTCAGTCACGTTCCCTGCTGGACAGCATGCACTTACACAGCCTGGCATTTGTCCACCAATTGGAATTTTCGGCCGTATGTCCGTCTGTCCATCGTTCCATCACGTGTCCCTTACAAACAGCGCCTTGTTCATCTGGCTTCAGGCAGAAGGCATCCAGTTAGAATCGGCCACGGTACATGCCACCCTGCATCTTGCTCTCAGAAACCCACAAGTAGGGGTTACTGTTTGTTTAAGAAGCCACGCTTCACCCTACAGTTCACTGCGCACAGCGACTTGGCCGTCATTCTGTCTGCAGAGTGAAGAATCAAACTGTGTGCGTGCGTGCGTGCGTGTGTACGTACGCACGTATGTATGTATGTATATATGCATAACATTTATGTAGGTATGTGTATTATTTATTGTGTACGTATATATATGTACGCATGTATGTATGTGTGTGTATGTATGTATGTATGTATGTATTATGCATGCATGTATGTATTATACGTACGCATGTGTGTGTATGTACGCATTTTCTGTATTCAACTGGCAACAAACCGCGGTCCCATTCAAGAGCCTGACTCCTGTTGTACCTCAAACAAAGCCACCTGCAGGATTTCACCACTGTCAGGACCGCAATGGCAACGAACTGTTGCAGGTGCCTTATTGCCAGAAGGCATCCTAATGTCACTGTCAGTGTCAGTGTGATATTTTTTCACACATTCACTCTCTGTAGAACGTTAATTCTATTTTGACGCCATGATTACAGTTTTATTCACACAAATATATGAAATACAAAGTTAAGTCGAAAACTGTCGAGACAGTACACGCCTTTTCGATCACTCTTCTTGCTGTTGTTACATTAATTTATTTTCCTTCCTGAACGGTAAAGCAGCTGATGTATATATGACTCACAGTGCAAAGGTGGGCCCCAGAATTGGTGCGCACCTGAAGAGAGGTGAGAGATCTTTGCACTGAGGGGACAACGCAAACAGGGGTTCTTAAACGGCTGCAATCCAATACTGCCCAGCTGTGTGCAAAAGAGGCCCAAAGTGGATGGAGCAGCAACACAGCAAAATGAGAAGATTCGTCACTGGTTATCATTACAGGGATCAAGTCACGACATATGAGATAGGTCGGACACGTGGCACGCATGAGTATAAAATACACGCAGGATTTTGGTGGGTAAACCTCAAGAAAAGAGATCATTCGGAAAAACTATGCGTAGATGAAATAATATTAAAATGCATCTTAAAGAAATGAGATGCCAGAGCGTGGACTGGATTAATATGGCTCAGAATGGGACAAGTGGCAGGCTGTTGTGGAAACGGTAATGAAACTTTGGGTTCCACAAAATGCAGCAATTATTTTGAGTAGCTGAGGAACGATCAGCTTCTTGAGAAGGACTCTGCTCGGTGCAGTTCGTTATCTTGTTATATACAAAAGGCAACCTGCAACACAGACGGCGACCGAGCCAGGACGGACAAACTGCCATGAAATGTGCTTGTACACGGCTTTGCTGAAACAAGGACAGCCTCTGCAGCAGATGAACGCAGTTTTAATGTTTTAATTAAATAAACAGAACAAACTTTAGTGCCCATAACACACCGCGCTACAGTGCAACTTCCCCAATGCCGTATGAAGCTTGAACTCCAAACCAGGGGTTGCGAAACTTGGGTCGTCAATGTGAGGCGTACGGTGACGTCAGTTAGTGACCACATGGAGAGAAAGTGCAAGACGTTTCAGAAGTACTTGGTGCATCACTTCGAAAACGGAAATTAATCTACGTTTATATATACATGTTCAATTCGTACCTCACAGAGAACACAGTGCGCTTCCATTAGAAAGAAAATTCGCTTAATGATGTGTAGGGAAATCGAGGCTGCTTACTGCAAGAATCATATGGAACTGCGTGCACAAGATTCAGAAATTTTAGAGTTAAACTTGGCAGCACATAAAGTAATCACTGGGCTTCAAAGGGTTAACCGTTTAAAGCCCAGTGGTTACTTTACGTACCGCCAGTTTAACACTCACAAATTCTACGTTCTGCCCACACAGTGTGTTTATGTGTTTTGTGTGGATCTCAGAACAAACAGCGATTATTTCCCTATACAGCATTAACTGACTGGTTTTTATAACCGAGACGGAGTGTATTTACTGCGCGGTACGGACTGAGTATTTAACTTCTAAAATGCGTTTGTTTTATGATTACTTCACAGACGTGCCAGTTCGCAGTTGTCGTTATGAAACAGGTAAGGGATAAAGAAGTACATGTGGTTCGGTCGGCATTACAGCGTCGCTTTGCATGTATTAGTTTCTACGTTTCCACAGTGGATGGTGCTGCAGGGACAGTGTTCTGACATTTTTCAGTCTCTACTATACTGGCTTTTCTCCGATGTTTGGAAGGGCCTTATTTACCCTACGCAAATTCACTTACCCTTAAGCTGCAGACAGCACGTTCCTCGGAAAGCCAGAAAAAACGCTCCAAAAGACAAGGGACAAAGTCGCAGAAGACCTTCATTTGACTGATGTACACACACCCAGTGCGTGTACAACACACCCAATGCGTGTACACACCCAGTGCGTGTACAACACACGCGTATGTATTTAACGGTTTAGTATTAAAGTGTGTTAGTGGCAATGCTCGTACGTCCAAATGTTCGTTTTAAATCCACAGACACGGTCCAGCCTGCAGCCATTAGTAACATCTCTCGCAGTACCGACTGCAAATAGGCGCACTTTACACCTTAAATCGCGTTTATTCAGTAGCACCGCGACGTCTCTGCACCTTAAGCAGTTGAGCAACAGGTTTACTCTGTTGACTCAGCGGTGTCCACAGTTTGAACACGATACAGCACTCGGCTGATTTCCGGTTGCTCATACTGTTTGCTCCTCAGAATAACTGGTGAGGTAATGTGGCGCCCTTCTAAACCCATAAATTGTTAGCATCCTTTTAAATCGGTTATTTAAGGAGGCTGTCAAATTCTAGGATTATATAGCGTCTTTGGAATAAACGAAATAACATAATGACGGGGGAAAGCCACAGCACTGCGAGAAACAGGTGGCCTAGTGTCATTTCGTCCTCCGCGTTAGTACTAACTCAAAATTCGTAATTTCTGTAAAATTTTCAAATAGTCGCTGCACGCATTGCTAACAACAAACACAGCAACTCCCACAGCCGACGTTTCGACTGCACCACCGTCCCTTCTACCACCCATTTTCAGCCATCAACATTATGCGCTGTTCCAATCACTATGTCCTGAACATCACAGCTTTCTACGGACCGACAGACATATGTAAACGCGCACAGCTGTTGCAAGTAGTTCAATTAACCAGTAATAGACTGACGTCGAAGTGTCTTGCAGTCCGATGCCTGATCAGATTGTATTAATCGATGTATTTCGGCATTCAGCTAAACCAAACAAATCAAATAAAGTCGCTGTTTTCACAGCAAGCGTACAGCGCTAAGTACTCACTGCATATCAGCCGGCCAGCACCTAATTAAAGGCTTAACATCCCACAACATTTCTCTGACGGTACACAACGAACATGACGCAGTGCGTTTCAGAAGATTAAAAACTGGGACAAGCTTCAAAATGTGTGTGATGCAGAACGCCGCGCCAATAAAACATTTATTGCAACTAGAAGAGCAAACTGGATATAAACGCCTGTCTGACAAAAAACGTCTCAATTATGTGTGCACGTGATACAAAGGCGCCATTACCTCTGTTCATAAGCGCCAGCCTGGGACTTTGACAGAATTTTGCGACGTTTCATATTTGGTGGAGCTTATCAAATCTTAACGCACGTTAGTGAATTACATTCTTACATCCTACACGGCTGAAGTGAAAGTTTGTCGTTATAACGTAACTGCTGTCGGTACAGACAGTCTGTTATTTCATGCGCTGTTTACGGACGCCCGCAGCTGTTAAAGACTACGCAGCACTGACAGATTTATGGGTGACTATTGCGAGCTGGTGGAATGATACTAACAAGGGAAAGCCGAAGTATTTGGGTGTCTGAACCCGCTTCAGTGCCAATTTGTCTGCCACAACAGCCTGGGATCGAACCCTGACCTCCGAATTAACAGGCCTGCTTCTTTCCGACTAAGCGGTTTGTCAATTCTGCATGCGTGTTAACATTTGCAACAGGACATATGTCAGAGACAAACAGTAGCAATACACACATGTGACTTAAAACTGGACCCACATAGATAATAATGACGATATCACGTACTTGCCAGGCGTTTCTCACGTTAGTATACGTAACCATCTTCCCAAATTCCATAAATGCGGCCCAAACAGTGACATCCGATTCTTAGCCACTGGCCAGCACACACACTATTCGAGAGCAAGTTCTGCAAACAACAGGTAGCACAACTGCAGTGCGTGGAATTAATTTTTACACTGCTCATCCCTCCACTGGTGGTAATACCCTTGTACAGACACCACAAAATTCTTGTAACATAGACAGGTGTTACAAACACGTTTAGAATACAATTTTTCACACTTTTAAGAATTGCAGATTTTCACTGATAACAACACAACGCATCTGTACAGGGAAGTAAATTACGAAGCAGCATAAAGTTGACGTCAGCCTATACAAATAAGACGCCCTCAGAGGCAGGGCGACAATTCGTATTTGTCTCTTCACTACATGACAAATGGAAACAGCGCAGAGAAATTAACCTCAAACTAATGAACATCGAAACTGTAATTCCCTTGCCATATCTCTGTCATTTCTCTGTGACATGAACCTTAAACACAAAAGCGTTACGAATTTTGTCTCGAAGGACTGATGTGCCTTGTGGTGTCACAGTCCTTCATTGTGCATCTCCCATCGTACTGGGTTCAAAATACGGGCCGACTGATATTAAAGGCTCTACAGCGCAAAACAAGCCCGAGTGTTGGAGCAAGAAACATAAGGGGCGCCAGAATATTACACCCTGGGGGATTAGTCAGCAAATTATTTAATTAAAGTTGCTTTGGTTTAAAGAGATACATAAATATCACTTGCAGAAATCTGAAAAGCAAAGGTGGGAACATAAGCCAGACATGTGTGTGTGTGTGTGTGTGTGTGTCGCGCTATGAAAAATCGGTTTCACGGTCAGGCAACTGAGAGCGAACGAGAACACTGGGTTGCATTTTCTGACAAGAATGGCATTCAGGGCTGTCACTTATACACACTGCGAGAAATGACACTTCTAGCCAGACCCTTGGTATGGGCTATTTTGTGAACAGGGAAAAATTCAAAGCTCTAGACAAAGAGATTATGCGAACAGGTATTTAAAATGTGTACACCAAACCCCTTTTCTAGAGGCACCTGATTTCGTTCTGAAGCTGTGCTAAGTAACATACCACTGCTATCTGCAAGCCATTAAACGCCAATCTGCGACACTGCCTTCAACAGGTCCGCGAATTCTGCCTCCAAAGCAAAGAATATCCGGTGCTTTCAAACACAGACACAGTACCTGGCATACTTATGAATATATGTACTTGCAGCTCTGAACCCCTCAAGTTACATCCCTGTCCTTAATCGCTCCATTTCTTATCACTCCTGTACCCCTCCAAGGTCGCAGACGTGAGATGCAAAGAGCAAGTCGACTGCAGTTTGCAGCACTGTTCGAGCAACACAACGACTCACGTATCCTTTACGTGTGTGACGTCTTCACACTTAATGTCGTCCGACGAAGGAGTCGCACAGCTGCGGCCTGAAATTGGTGCCCTGAGAGAACATGCAGACGGACTGCTGATCCTCAACTTACTCCTCTGTCTTCGTTTAGAATTATCGTTGCTACCAACTGCTACAATTTGCCACTGAGTAAATTACAGATCACATTCACTCACCCCTCAGTTCTGAAACACAAATTCACGTACTCTAGGATGCAGCGCTGTGTCTTTGGGTAAACTGTTGCCGGCGCTTCGAAGGGCCATAATGCCGTCATCATCACAGTCAAGCGGGCAAAGAAAAATAATGATCGGCCTTTAAAAACTCCAGACAACAGTTTTAAGCCATATCATTTGACTAGGACGACCAGTGCCTCTAACTGGAGACATTGCTGTCCCTGTCTGTGCATTTGTCTTAATTTCAGATGTACGTTATTTCTACTTATTCATAACACAAATGCCTCGTTATGACGACACCCTTTTCATACGTGACGGTGGACACAATTTTGGCTACCCCTGTTACCTTCTGACGCGCGTAGTTTAAACCACCAGAATATCAACTTTTATAAATGTGAAAACGGTTTTCAGATCGGACCAAGCGTGGATTAACTTGTGACGGTCTGATCGAGAACGGCCGTACTCCTTTGCCCAGCTGCCGTTAAAAGCAAGGTGCCACAGCTCGTGGGTTTTGATTTTACTTTTGGTTTTATTCTCTGAGTGGCGCAAATGTTTGTTAGCTTCTGACGGACTGTGAATATGAAGTCAGGTTCCGGAATGCCGGCTTCGCTGCTTCTGCACGCTGCAGTGCCCAAAGGAAGTTGCATGAATGTGCTCGCGGTCTTCATGGGAAGCCAGCCTCTGCCTCGTCCGAGTATTTGAAGCGAAACAAGAAACGATCGGCCGACTAACATCTCCGCCTGCGGTTCGAGCCAGGAGGCAATGAGTCGAATCTCACGGATTACGATAACCAGCGCCAATTTCACGGCAGTAAACTCGCCGCCGCAAGTTGGAAGCTAACTTTCCGGAAATGCTGTGGCATTCGTAAGGAAGAAGGCTGCCTGCTTCATGCAGTACAAGTACAAGACTGCGCGTGTAATTGACCCCCCAACACGAGAGGGCAGCTGGCTTTGTGAACCCCTACGTGAGTAAATACCCCCCCCCCTCCAACCGACCACTTCATTCCCCCTCGGCTGCTCTTTGCACTGTTCTGCTCTAATGAAGAGCTGCAGATTCAGCGCGGCCACCGATTGTGTTTGAGCTCAGTACTTCAACAGCTTGTTGTAAGTTTATAGATAACTGTATAAATGCACGGGAAGGTTCGGTGCGTGCTGCAAGACGTGATGAGAGGCGGCGATTGCTGGATGGTGGCACAGAACACATTCTGTCCGCGATAGACTTGACGGGTGTGAACTCAAAGTTTCAGGCCTTCAGTAATTCTTGATTGACCTATCTTATTTAACATCCTTGTGTAAGTAACACCCTTGGTCGACTCTTAGCAATAAAAATTTACGGTGACTGATTAGAATTAATCACTGTCGATTAATATCGATTGCAATCGGTAGAGTATGGCGCGAACACTAGGGCAGTCTCCTGCACTACGGACACATGGCTATTAAACAATATTCCATTCACAGCTTGTGGAAATGTTCACATTTTGTCTTGACACAAAATGTCACGCTCCCGGCTGTAACAGTCAGTCTGAAATCGTACCGAACTGAAAGCTGACGCCAGTTTCGGATTAACGCAATATGATTGTTTGACACTGTACAAAATTATTACCGTAAAAAGTTTTCCCGCATTGTTAGGATATCTGTTAACACATTTCTTTCCAAGGCCTTATGTTGCGTGCGGCTATTTCCGCACACACGCACACGCTTGTGCGTCTGTCCTTATACAGTCTAACTCGGTTACAACCTCGTGAAAGTAGGTCGTTATGAACTAGTCCTGTTCTAACCGCTGAGTGTAACGTTATGGTGTTCGACTGTATCTGAGATTTCACGACAACAAAAGCGACAAGTCTGCGTTAACTGCAGGGGCACAACTCTTAGAACAAATTCTTAAAACTCGATCGATTCTAAATTTGCAAGGAGACCCACAGAGCGCACCGAGTCCACACTGTGAGAACACTTGCTGCAGTAAGTCAAGAAGTTCCGTTTCTTACGCCCCGTGGCCTTAACAGTATGGAGCTATGATTACTGAGACAACTTCGCAAACAGGTGTTTTAATGAGCAGGCATTCTGCCGGTACCTCTAGCACTCAATGATCAGCAGCAGGCCTGTATCCGTGACCGCAAGGTCTCACCTTCGGACCCAGTGTGCGGTCGTTATACCCAATTCGTATATTTAAAACCGTTTTTCTACCTAAGATCCACTGTCAATCGTTCTGTTTAGTTTCTACGGCGATCTTTCCCGTCTTGACTGTCCAACCATAATGTTCAACTTTCATCGCTTTCCTATGGATACGGATTCGTGACCCCCCTAACTTATCCTCATTGAAGTTAAACTACGGAGTTAGTACTCACATAATTATCTCCGTTCCATCATCACTTAGCCTTAGAGATCAACGACTCCCGTCTAAAGATTAAACCTCCTTCCAACAGTAAAAATGGAAGTTCCACTTTTTCAGAGTAGCACGCATCGTTTCACAAAGTTTTTCTATGATCTTGCCAAACGGTTTGGTAGAACGACTCTACATTTATACAGCAAAAGAACTGCTTTACATAAAAACAAAAATATTTGGGGCTGCGACTGATGGCCGAACAAATGGCTGTTGAAACATAAACACACAACAGTTGTAATAATGCTGTGTGGCGGGGGGCAGCACGTTGCCTCAGATGACTACTGTCACCGCCGGCAATGTTGTGTGTTTCACTAATTACCAGAACGTGTATTTTTTACTTTCCGACTGTCACGTTCGATACTGGCGAGTTACGTTGCGTTACAGTTACCCACCGCCTGCCCGCCCGCGGCACTACGAACTCCACAGAAACATATTCTTTTTTCTGTTACAAAAAGCTTTGAACAAAAACAGAAAAGAGGACCGGGGGGGGGGGGGGGGGGAGAGGGAGTTCGAGTTCACATTATTCTGAAATCTGGTGAAATTGGATTTATTGCCAGATGAGTTGCGACGCTGAGCCCCCGGGGCTGTTACCCGATATAATTCTGTGCAGCGCACTAAGGATCCTGGGTTCCGCACGTGTCCTTAAGGGACTTTCATACAGGGTACAGGACTTTCATAAATGTTGCGCGCGGTATTAAATTAAATTATATAGATGCAGGCCTAACTTGCTTTGATGTAAAATTAAGTTCAATAAGACACAGAGCGAGCGGGGTTTTTCCTCGTTGTCCGCTAATTTGCAGACGAGAGAAATGGTTCCTAAGGATGCCTAATCAGCAACAGTACTAAGTCCGTGTAACACATTACGTATATACGGACGACTTGACTTTTCCCCAGCGTAGATGTTGACAATTCTAGTCTTCTGGCATGTGACATGTGTAGCAGGGTTTACAAATTCCGACGTTTCGAAGGAACGTACAGCCTTCTTTCGCAAAGGTCAAATGGACCCAACACCACGGCGTCACATGCTAAACTGCACCGCTGCAAAGATCTTAAATTCTTATCAGAAGATGTAACGTCTGGAGAGAAGAACAGAAGACAAAACTTTGACAACCGCAAGTCTATTGTAAAATTTTGCGTTAACTGACGTATGTAGGCAGGCGATGGACACAAACCCACAATGACAACGGCACACAGAGTGCATCCTTTATGCGGCAGCTCCGTGAGTCGAACAGCAACAGTGTCCGAAATGGCTAGCATTAGTAACGCTGGATGTTGCAGATCCGCTTTGTGAGCCTTGCTTTCTATTAACTAGCCATCTGCCTTGTTAACCTCTTAGTCACCTGACTCTTAGACAGCCACTTGCATTGCAAAACACAAACTGGAATAGAAGGAGATGTCGAAGACTGATAACGTGCTGTTGTGTGTTAGGATATTATGTTCTACCCTGAGGATGGAGGCAATAAACCCTAACGAATCCTTCGTGCCTCCCTCTACGCGAAAGCACAAGAAAGTAACTCTGTATCACACAGTCTCTACTCACACGTTTCCTCCAGCCGTGAATAGTCTAAGCGCCGCCTACAGGGGCTTCGGCCGCTTGGTATGGAAAAGCAACACTCGGCTCAAGCAGACGGAGAGTTAAACAGCAGCACATATCGGCCAGTCGGTCCCCTGAAATGACAGACAGCAGGCGGTTACATAATGACGATGATCATGACAGGCAGTACGTACAGGCGAAATACTTCCTGACACGGCAGTTTCGTGCCCACACACGGGGAAACACAATTAAGCACAATGATTGTATAATGTTATTAGCGACATTTACCCAGTTTAACCGCCAAAACACTCGGGCTTCTTCCCTTTGCTCACACACTACCGGCACGGTATCTCCAGCACACCACGCACAGCAACACTGGTGCGTTACGTTATGCAAGCTACGTGCAACAGGACCGTACTGTAGAGTGACGTCATTAAGTTGTGACAAATGGGGGTGGGACGCAATGGGGTGGGGGCATCATGGAAGAGGAAAACATGAAGTCCGCAGTCTCTTGTTGCTTGGAGAAAAAAGTGTCGGAAGAGGCCACTGTAAAGCCGATGGTTAATTGAAAAACATATATTAAAATGTGAATTACAGAACCACGACGGGACATGACAATGTGCGCCAGTCCGGGGATGCAGACTGTTCACTGCGACATTTGCGCATTCACAGATCTTCATACGAACAACTGTCCATTGCACCGCAACCCCCTTCTGCAGTGCACGCAAATGACTTCCTGCCTTCAGTAATACTATTATTATGGCCGCAGGAAGCTGTGTGGCGGACGCAACACTAGCGCCACTGCTGGCCTATTGGTGCAGCATCCGGATCCTTTGTTGTGATAGGCCTGTGATAAGCACTTTTTTTCTGATGTTGAACATCCCAGGTGGCGCGCGTGTACAAGGTGTGTACTTCGGTTCCTCAGAGAAGAATCAGTCACAACCAACACTTTTCTTCGCTTTATTAAAAATTATTAGGCGACCAGGTTTTGGCTTGTATAGCCACCATCAGGCACTAAAAAACACCAACTGACGTAGAGTTTCTTAATTCATATTTTTATAGGGCCTGATGAGGGCTATACAAGCCGAAACCTGGTCGCCAAATAATTTTTAATACAGCAAAGAAAAGTGTTGGTTGTGACTGATTCTTCTCTGAGGAACCGAAGTACATACCCTGTGATAAGCACACTGCATTTTATTGTTTGTAGATTCTAAATCGAGAAGTACACTCACCACAAAATACTGTTTAGCTGATCACAGACGGGCGAGACCTGTGGCACGTATAGGGAGAATAGAAATGCCTGCAGGGTTTTGGTGCAAGAACGTGAAGGTATAACGCAGCAAGGTAGACCAAGACGTGTATGGAAAGGTAACATTAAAATAGATCTTAATAAAAGGGTGCGAGGGGGTGGATTGGATTTATCTGGCTCGGGACAGAGACAAAAGGCTGCCTGTTGTGAACACGGCAATTAACATGCGACTTCCACAAAGCGCGAGGAATTTCTTTACTACCAGAGGAAATATTTAGCCTCACACGGTCTCTGCTCCACGCAGCACGAACTGACCTTCGTGGCGGTAAGCAAAACGCAGTGCAATTGCGCTTGTGAAATTCTGTATTTCAATTACTCTGTAGCATCCACTGCTCCTGTGTCAAGAACTGTCCCGGCAGCAAATGTCCCTTAGCATCAACCGTCCCTGATGGAGTCTGCCTCGCAGTAGAATACGCATGAATGCAATGTCTTTCTTTTTCAATATCTCAATTTTATTCGACAACGCAGCTCCAGCTTATGACGCAGTGTCTCAGAATGCAAACTGCTCTTTAATTCCTGTACAAAACGGTCCCGCTGCGTGTACCCGAGCGCACCTCGCAACTGTAGCACACACACTGAGCCAATCCTCCCTCTTCCCTGTCTTGAACAGCAGTACGACGGAGTCCCAAGGGACAAACCGGATCAGAAACGTGAACTTGCGGGAAGAGCGGGACGTGTACTCCATTCGAGTAAACCAGCTTCACAAGGCACGACACAGGTGATTTTACTCAGGACCCAATGTGCACGCGCACGGTATGCTTATTCTTGACAGCAGATATGACTTGTCATTGAAATCCGGTAAATAACTTGGCAAGATGAGGGCGGGCGGATGGAGGGACTGGGGCATGCAACTTCGTACGACAAGTTGCATTTTAGCACTTACTACCATGAACACACAAAATAGTGCCACGCAGGTAACTTTGCGGCTGGAGGGTTGATATCCCACCAAACAGTACAGGCCTACAGTGCTGTAGACTGAATACACACGTTTGTGGACTGCAAATAGAGACTGTTGTGGACTGGGTATACTGGATGTTGCAGACTGAGTATACAGGGTGCTTATTTGTGGTGACAAACTGTCAGCTTACCGAACAGTATGAAGCTCTTGATTTTGGGTCCAACACAAACACAGCAAAACATATACAATGGCGTACAACAGGGCCTTAGACAACATTCAAAGTCCATAAACCATTCAGGAAGTGATTTTGCATGTGAGACACACGCGCCTTCCTGTGACAGGCACCTACACACGCCCAAAAAAGTACGACGTTTCGGAAAAAAACACCCCCCCCCCCGTTCAACTTTAGCAGTAAAGGAATACACAAATGGAATGTGAACTTTCCTAGCAGCCAAATTTCAAATGGCACAGTTTGAGCACGTAAGGCGACACACGGTTTATTTGTACAATTGTGGGTAGCGCAATATACTGAGGGTGTACAAACAACCACAGCTTTCAATTTGCCTTCTATATGAGACCCAGCCCTTCTTCATATTCCCATCAGACATATGGGGCCAGAGTAATACAAGGCAGCCATCCAAAGGGCGTTGAAGCGAAAATAAGAGAACGCAAACTAAGTAGCTGCATAAATTGGCAAAGTGTGTTAAAGCAAAAAGGCGTAAAACAAAGGGCCTAAAACAAGGGCTGGGTGTCTAATAAACAATATGTAAATGAGTCGCTGCTGTTTGCCATCTTCTCTACTGTCGCCCCTATCTGCACAGATGCTGCACGCTAGCAGTAACAACGTTACGAATAACAGCGAGTATTCAGTTCCCTTCTTAGTTATTTTCGAAGCGCTCCGACCCAAGTGACAGTGAAGGGACGCGCGCCAACGCGGACTAAATTATGGAGTAAGAATGGCACACGACATAAGCAACCGAATCAGTCACCGAGGCTCTCCACAGTTCGCCACGGCTTCGATGAAATCATTATGGATATCAGTTTTCCATTTTCCAGAACTTGCCTTCCCTTATTGGGGTTCCCATTTGGTATAACTCTTCCCCTTCCGTTTCTACTGCACAACGATCCTTTCCTCTCAGAACACCCCCCCGCGGAACGCGGGGGGGCAGAGCGGCAGAGCGCACAGCAGAGGGTGGACGAAAGTACGAGGGAGGGGGCAGCGGAAGAGCGAGGGGTA
>BLKM01000267.1:1164631-1196851 GCA_013340265.1 Coptotermes formosanus | reverse complement strand
CAGGAGAGATCGGAAGAGCGTCGTGTAGCCCCCCCCCGCTACTCAAACTACGCTTGGTAACGATTCCAACAACGGGTTCGATATGCTTGTACAGTCACGTGATATCCCAGGGAGATCCTCAAATTATTTCCTGATAGTTTCTTTCCTCGTACTTTCGTATAGTCTGTACCTTGAACAAAACGGCAAGGCATCTTCCGGGTGGAGGATTTTGCTGCGGGCATGAAGTGACATTCCGTTAATATTTCACACAAAGCCACGCTAAGTCGCCCTTGGTGGTGACTCAGATGTGATCCAAATAACAGCACAGCCCACTGTCAGTGACTGCTGACAGGCTTCAGCAACTTCAGGAGCGTTAGTTCTGTGTCCGCGACGAAGGCCAGTTGCTGCGTACAGTCTAACCTGAACACGAAGGTGTGTAGAGGCAGATGAGCACTTCAAAGGCGTGTTAATGTCTGCGTGACTCACGTGTTCAGTGAGCCGTAGAAAATCACGGGAAGGTTCATGACAAGCTACAGTAGCAAAAGCACAAACAGCCAGCCATTACTTGGCCTACGGCTGTCTCCAAACAAAACTCAATTACAGATTCTAAACAACGCAGTACAAACAAAGGCACAGATAAGAAGACAAGCTGACTGTCAAGTTAACAATTAATTAGAAAATAGGATCCCAAAAAAAATTTTTTAAATTTTTAAATCAACAATTTCAAAATTTTAATATTTTGGTTACGCACGACACTGTTCATGGTTAATGACACGCCTATGCTACAAGGACCAATTGTAATGTATGTTGTGTATGTTTTATACACGTGACAGTATTTGTGACATCTCACAAAATGTTTACAAACTTCTACCTTGGATTTTAAGTTTTTGTACTGCACAGCTGATGATAATCGAACGAGTGGAACATGTCGAGTACAAATGATTGGAACATGTCGAGTACAAATGATTATTAAACACCAGTTGTGTCGGACGGAAGTGGTGCTGCCTGTCTGAGAAACTACAACGCTGAAGTCTCTAGGCGGACCAGGATTCGAACCGGACACTTTCCGAACACAACCCTCGACCATTAAATCTGCACAGTGTTGGAATTGCAATGTCAGCATATATTTCTCGTAGACCGAGCTGGTTGCATTACACTAGGCACGGATATGTTTATACATAGCGAACGGGGTGGAAATCAAAGGGGCGGTCCTGGCTTCGTAAACTGCACACACATTCACACTATTCCTGCACACTGAGTGCCCAGCGCAGACTTTCGTATCGCATCACTAACTAATTTTACAACAGCGATACAAAGCTTATTGCCTGGTTATGTGCGTTAAACCAGTGCAACAGAACACGTGTTGAGCTGAGTTCAAAGGACGTTATTACAGTACGTAGCGAAACCCAACAGACTGTGTTATGATAAAGGGACACTCAGTTATCGGGAACACAGGCAAATGGGATTTAGCAATCAAACCCTAAATTTTGTAGTTATTTTCTCAATAAATAAGGGGCAATATAACTAACTAACTAACTAACTAACTAACTAACTAACTACATGGAGCAGAGGGCTTCTTGAAAAGCTAACAGTTTCTCAACTAGTCAAGAAATTCCCCGATTTTATGGAACCCGGAGGTTCATTACCGCATTCACAAGATCCCGCCACCTGTTCCTATCCTGAGCCAGCTCAATCCAGTCCACGCCCCAACCCACTTCTTGAAGATCCGTTCTAATATTATCCTCCCATCTAAGCCTGGGTCTCCCAAGTGGTCGCCTTCCCTCAGGTCTCCCTACCAAAATCCTGTATGCACCTCTCTTTTCTCCCATACGTGCTACATGCCCCGCCTATCTCAATCTTCTCGATTTGATTAACCGAATAATATTTGATGATAATTACAGGTCATTAAAAATAACGGGAAGTATGCAGCAATTGATTGTGCAGCATCACCAACATTACTAAGCCACTTTGTCTCTCGTATTGTTTCACGAAGGTTGAACAGAACAGCCAGGTTACTTGACTTTATCCAACACGAATTAAATGCAGCAAATGTTACCAAAATGTTCGGTCTTGAATGTTACTCTGTTGTAACTCTTGCACTCACATCTCATCTCGGTTATACAAACCAGTCAGTTAATGCTGTGTAGGGAAATAATCGCTGTTTGTTCTGAGATCCACACAGAACACATAAATACACTGTGTGGGCAGAACGTAGCATTTGCGAATGTTAAACCTGGCGGTACGTAAAGTAATCACTGGGCTTTAAAGGGTTGAATTATGCTCCAATGTTTCATCAGGAAGTTAAACAACTCCCAGAAGATGGCACCGCGGTGCCGAAACATGTAGGGCTTTATAGCAGTTTCACACTTCTGAATGTATTTCATTATGTGCGTAAGTTAAGTTGGTTCATATACTAATCACTCAGATACGCGCTGACATGGACCAGTCAGCATGGCGCGTCTCTGATAGTAAAGCATCATACAACCGCCACATCTGGTGCAGTTAAGTCTGTCAGCGGCATCGCGCCTGAGGACTGTGCTGAGACGCCTTGTGGCGCAGCCACTGAATTAAGTTACCTTGCACTGCAAGTCGGAGGTTATACACGGCTAAACACACCTCTACATCTGCATAATTTACGGGCAGCCGCACACTGCTTTGGGGTGACTGACTTCTACCAAAAACGCTGAGATTCTGGCCCTACAATGGCCTAACTGTGAGCTGCTTACGAGTTCACGAGGTTATACGAACAGGTGTTGCAGGCCGCAGGTTGAATAGTCATGGTGTGCAGCAGGTCTGCTCAGCCTTTCATACGGTGAGGGCAACTCAGGCAAAATTTGGTCCGCAGGCGGGCAAAATGAAATTCGATACACAGGCTGGAGCATGAGTAAGTGTACGCGTAATTGTATGAATATATTTCCTGTGTATTTTCATATAAAGACGCAATTCGCAATCGGCTAGGGTGTCTCTATTTTTAGTACATTTCTACAAACTGAATTAGTAATGTAATGTACGCCTTTGTTTCGGTTTTGCGGGCAAAGAGCTAAAGATGTTTTCCCATTTCAAATGTCTCCGCGGGCAACACACTGCCCGCGAGCTACGGGTTGAGCGGGGCTGCTGTAAAGGAAAAGTGTGAACCATCCACTGTGCGTATTTACTACACGCACCACGTGTTTCAAATTAGTTCAACAAGCAGCCATGTTTCCCGCAGTGTCACTATTTTTTTTTAATAAAACTGAAATAGTTTCTGCTAAGCACCATTTTAATGGCCTGATATTTGCAACAAAGACGCTGTACGGCTGCTTGGAGACTGGAACCTGGCTTCAAACTGGCCTTTTGTTCGCAGGAACAAGAAACAAACTGCACCTTCCTAAACAGCCGCCAGCCAATAACAGTAACGTTCTTACGGTTTATTAAATTTTATCCAGCCTCTACACGTGGTTATTGCACACGGAGTTCCATTTGTAAGCCGTGTACAGATCAGACGCGTGGCTTATAATTCGCGCATCTTAACACTCACAAAGAGACCTGCCCATACAGTTCCATTAGAGCGTACTCTGCCTTTATCATAAAATATACCCGTGCGCGATGACGTCATATCCATTCTTTTCTCCTCGACGCTGTGAAGCCCAGTCGTTACTATACTTGTATATATCCCACCAGGTTTAACATTCACAGACCCTACGTTCTGCCCACACAGTGTATTTATGTGTTTTGTGTGGATCTCAGAACAAACAGCGATTATTTCCCTATACAGCATTAACTGACCGGTTTGTATAACCGAGACGGAGTGTGTTTACTGCGCGGTACGGACTTAATCTTTAAATATAATTCAGGATAACTCAGGCTTAAAAAGGTTTTGCGACCTGAAAGGTAAAAAAAGAGTTAGTGACGAGCTGAAGTTTAATTTTGACGGCGAACCTAATCGTTCTTCCCATTTTTTTGCTTCCACTTTATGTTGCCTGTAATTACAGCACGTCATGTGATACGAGAGGAATCGCATAACCTAATAAACCCCGTCCCATGAATTTGACTTCAACTGTTCTTCTACGCATCTCACATTGGACCGTTTATATGGGGTGGGGGGGGGGGGGGTGTTACCCGATACCGTGACACAGTATTGGAAACATGAGTAAAAAGAGTACTTCAAATCGATTATTGTGTCTGTAATTCCAGGAAAATTAAACAGGTGGTGTTATCGGATCTCTTTATCCGATTTCACTGTCTGCATGTACCGCTCCTTTGCACGACCTCGCAGAAATAATTAGATGGCAAACGTATCATCGCATGGAGCGATCCACGGACGCACATAGCTACTTTGTTGCTAACTGCAAAAAGAGATTTCCCAGTTACATTGGGGTGTACAAACAGTTCACAGATCCACTGTATTAAACGCAGCAGGATCCACACATCTCGCACACCCCCAACTGCTTCCCTGTCTTGCGCCACTGATGCAGGTCAGTCAGCGTTTCACTTCTCAGGAGTGTTCCCGGGATAAAGATGAGGTTACGGACGTAACGGCTGTAAAATGACCGCCAATAACGCTTTGATGTGCGTTAACAATGCTCGCAGCTGCGAAGCATTTTTAGTGTTGGCGATAGATGAACTCATGAGTATGGAGCAATGGCGAAATGACACTGACAGAGGCAAACCGAAGTGCTTGTAGCAAAACCTGACCCACTACCATTGTGTCCACCACAAATCCCACTAATCTGAACCAACCTCCGCGGCGAGACACCGGTGACTCACTGCTGGAGCCACGGCTGTCCTGGCGCTTCTAACAGCACGGAGCCCAGCAGCAGCTGCCATTTTGATGTACTTGTCAGTCTTGTGTCCCTGGGCAGCATTTACATTTCCAGGTACACTGCAGAGTACAGTGCATTGCGCGACGGCGGTACAACAGTGCGCGAGGGTGAGGTGGACGCTAGAAGTTAACAGACGCTCGCGAAGACGCGCCACCGAAAACTTGCGAAAAGAATTTCAGCAAGCCCTGAGTTGGCAAGAAAAGTGACACCAGTCAAAACTAACATTTTACGGGAACTGAAGAATCAAAATGGAGGCAGATAATAGACTCGGTGTTACGCAGAAGACAGTAGGTTTGAACGTGCAAATCTGTCTTAGACTGCCGCCGGTACAGAGTAAGCAAGCGGTGCGTATTGGCACCTTGTGTGCAGAGGTCTGATGAAATAAGAAATGAATATTTTTTAAACCTAAGCCAATGAGCTCTTTCTTTACGTGACGTCACGTGCGTTGCAGTCGCTTCAATATGGCCGCGTCATCTAACGACCGATTCCGTGTATTTAATCAGCAACAATAATGCCTGTATAACAACATTTTCGGTTATCAGCTTTACTGACTTGCAGCTGAGACAGTGTTGACACCTGTTCGTGCAGGTATAGCAGCAAATACAGCCTGCGCGCTGTTCTGGACTAAATCCTACATTTCGACTTACGAAGGCTGCACGTTTCGGCATTATCTTGCCACCTTCAGACCTGAATTGCAAACACACTGTGGTGAGTTTCAGAAGCATTATTTATGCACACTCTTATGTAGACGTTCATGTATTTGATTAAAAATGAATACTTCTTGGAACGTGTCTAAAATAAAAGTGCATTAAGTTTAAAGTCTAAAATTTTTAAATACAGCCGGACAAATATTTAGTAAAAAGGTAAAGGGTGAGGGTAGGTTCGACCCTGTCCACGCCATGAAGGCATCTAGGTGGAGTGGACGTATGGCTGCATCCACTCTTAACCTCAGCAGTACATGAAAGTAACAAGAAAAAAGCGGAAGGTAAATTTGTGCCTATACCTGCCATGAAGGCATACAGGGAGAGGGAAAGCTTAACTCAGTTCCTCACTAACTTCGGCGCTAGATGCAGGTGAGTAGTGTGCCTCAAGCTCCGGCTGCTTTACCCCCGTACACATTAAACAGCAGGCTGGGTAGGCCCCAGAGCCGGTCTCAAAATTTCGAAGAAGATATGAATCCAAAGATGCTGCCGGGGTTCGAACTGCGAACAGTACAGCCGTAGCCTACAGCAGTTCCTAGACTGACTGGGCTACGCTATGTAATTCGGTCTAAAAAACAGTACCAATAAAAGGGTTTCTTTTTTCCATTGGGGTGCAAACAATTCTTGAAGACACACAGATGGATATTAATAAAGGCATTTGACAAGCTGCAATGACTTAGCGTGGTGCAACACGACTTGCTAGCGACAGCTGGACAGAGGCTGGGGAACACTCTGTATTGGCAGCCGGTTACTGGCTACGTCGCACATGGCCTTCACAATGTGTCTAGGGACGAGCTGATCACATTTGCTGCAGATATTGCCTGCGTAACGGCAGGTAGTGCTATGGGTCGTGTAAAGGTGCATGTTGTAGCCACACAAGTAAACTGAAAGCAGCCGCACACAGTGACGCCAGTGCAAACTAACCGCCTCAATAATAATAATAATAATAATAATAATAATAATAATAATAATAATAANCTAACCGCCTCAATAATAATAATAATAATAATAATAATAATAATAATAATAATAATAATAATAATAATAATAAGAAGAAGAAGAAGAAGAAGAAGAAGAAGAAGAAGAAGAAGAAGATAGAAACTGCAACCAATTTGAGGAGACAGCAGACCGCACTGTGTCAGCGTGCCCAATACTGGCAAAAGAACAGTACATCACGCGACATGATAGAGTGAGTGTGTTCAGCTGCACTTCGATATATGTAAGGAAATAGGGGTAAAGTTGAACAGCGAACTCTAGTAGGAACATGTACCGAAATCAGTAGAAACAGGTCAAGTGGGAAAGGTAACCGTATTATGGAATCAACAAGTGCAAACCGACAGAACCTCCCCAACAATAAACCGGACATCATAATCCGGGATCATGAAAAAGGAACATGTATGCTAATTGATGTAGCAATCCCGGGAGACAGATATGTGATAAAGAAAGAAGCCGAGAAGATTAAAAAATATAAAGACTTTACAATAGAAATGCAGGGCATGTGGAATGTAAAAACAAAGGTGACGCCAGTAATAACAGGGGCAACTGGAACCATTTCAAAATCCTTCAGAAAATACTTGAACAGCGTACCGGGAAAGCACGATATCAAGGAACTACAGAAAACAGCTGTACTGGGCACAGCACACACACACTGCGGGAAGTGCTAATGTAGAAGCACAAAACACTGAACATGGGAAATAGTACGACACGTGCCATGAATCGCAACTACAGAATAGCTGCAACATTATATACCCTGGGCACATGGATTGTGTCAGGTGTGTTATTGTAAATACCCTGCATAAAGGCGATAACTGATGATGATGATAATAATAATAATAATAATAATAATAATAATAATAATAATAGTTTGATAGTTTTAACTGCAGTGTACAGAGTCAGTTCCTATGTGACGAATGCCAGGCTATTTTACGAACAGACCGGTACTTCCATAAGAACATCACAGTACACGCGCCCTCGTGTCACACCCATATGGCTACAGAAGGTGCTGGTAATTCGGACTGAATGAGACAGAGTGTAACGGGGCATTGCCACTCCGTTATCAGCAACTGCTGTTCTTGCCCATTACCAACGAGACTGTTAACATGACACTAACAAGGATAACGAGACAGAGTCTTCAACCCCGGACCTTCTATACAGTAATCAAGCACTCCTGTGCCAGACGTGGCTCTGCACACACAGTCATGGAAGTACACACCTGTATATTTCTCTTCGCGTTTTAATCTTTCCTCTCTGGCGATTAGCAATTATGTAAATTTGTTGCAGAATTTATTACACGGCAGCTTTACAATGTCAACGTGTTGAAACGTGGGTGTCCTGACCAGAGACTGTTCGTTTGTTTAGGCAGGAGTGTAAAATTCTCTGTATAAATCCCTAAAGCCAAGCTCTCATCTACCGCGCTTCGCTTTATAACGTATTTATATGAGACGTCAAGGGCGAGAGGTGAACGAACCAACGAGACCTACATGACGCCGTTAGAAGAAGGGTTGCATCCGGGTACGCGCTAGAAATAGAAATAAATGTGGCCAACTGTTTTCAAAATTTGCAATAATTTTTGTACATTCGAGCATAAAATTTGAAAACTGAAATTAATGTTTCTGTAAATAAGATTTGTTTCGGAAATAAGAAGTAAGTCGAAAATTCAGCTGTTCTGAGATGTTACGCCGCGTCTAGTGATCAGTAGCTACCGACACTGTGCAGGAGTCCAGCGCCTTCATCTTCAGGTCAAACTAATCCGATAAGAGACTCATCCCACAAAGCTGTGGTGAATCTTCATCAACAGTCCTGTGAGAATCACCAATCTCGCAACACGACAATTACTGCGCCCTTGGTTCCCAGACACAGGGGCACTTCGTGACGGAGAGATCTTCCTTCAAGACGCAAGTGTCCGCCGTTAGTGAATACCGTATTACATACGTGCTGATGAAGAGCGGGTTGCAGCATACAGTACTTACAGCGAGCAACAGCTTCGCTCATGAACAGGACAGAGGGAGGAAATGGTGGATGCATGCCACACTAAACCCGATTTTTTAAAACTCGTGGTCCGTCGATGTGATACCCGAACGTCTGGGGAAATTTTTACCTATATTTCCTGAAAAACTGTCCCCATATTGCAGAAAACCCGATATTGGTAACTCAGACAATGGGGAACCCTATACACAGGTCACTACAAGCTGCAAACTGCTGTATTTAAATTAATTTTGAAACGTAACCACACCTGTTCATAAAGGGTATTGTCCCGGCCGATCGCACTCTTTTGAGCTGTTTGTAAATACAATTTTTGTTGTTTTAACAATTCGAGAGCTTTTATACAAATGAAGGTACATTCTTTTTTTTTTTTTTTTTTGACAGGAAGGAAATGTTTCATCTTTATGCCGCGTGGCGCTGCTGCTGTTCCATCTAACTGCGTTCTGTAATTCGCAGACCCAACACTGTTTACAGCATACAAAAAATGACAACACAGTGCGAAGCTAAAACAAGCCTATGGTACTCTCTAATTAAATTGGTTGATCTAATGAGTGACAGATGGTCAAAAATGGTTTTCGTGCTAATATGCTGTGAAACCGATACGGTTGTGGGGGTGGCGGGGGGTTGCATATTCTGCTGGTTCAACGAGTTCAGGTCAGCGGGGAATGGGGCTCCAATAACAGGGACTGCAGTCTGGAGGGGTCATGCATTATTACTGGAACTGTGAACTGTATGCGTGTATCTTCATACCCTTGTAATATGTGCCTTGTCTGTCACAGTATGCCCCAAAATATTTACGTTAGGCACTGCAACGCAGACAATAGAAACAGGACCGCACGACACGCTCCGTTGGTCCTGTTACTAAGACACAATTTTTATACTCGCTGCTACATTAGTGAAGCAGCAAAATAAATACAACTTTATCAGCTTATGTCAGTGGACAGAGAAAATAGCAGCAGACTGGATAAAATCACGTATTCAGAAGCTTCATAAATAATGCTCTCCATACGTTACTGTTACAGGAATCATGAATAATCAGATGGGCAGATCATGTAACCCGCAGGGAGTGATAACAGATACATACAATATTTTTGGTCAAAGAAAAAGGTAGACAAAGACATACATGGGAGGATAATATTGCTAGGCATCTTAAAGAGGATGTGGAACATATTCATGTGGCTGTCAGTGTTCAGCGTTCAGTTCTTACTGAGACAAACAACGGTCAAAAACGAACATACGTCGAACAAAAAATTCATGAAAAACAGAATCCACACTTACAAAGCTGCGAAAACCTCAGAAGAGGCGAAACTGCTTACTTATTACAGAAGACCGATGTATATATCCCCTTACGGACAACACGCAATCTATTTTATTTAAATACCCAGCTTGTACCTCGAAGTAAACACACTTCTTGTCGGTTATTAACGGACAATCAATTAATGCTGCATAGGAAATGTAACCGTCCACTTTAAGACCCATCCACAACACTCAAATGCATTCTGTGGGAAGAACGTAGAATTCTGTATATATAAAGTAACCACTGGCCTTTAACAGAATACAGGTCTTTTCTAAATGAAATATTTTCTTTAATTTAGCGTCGCCGCGCCGCGCCGCACAATAATCTCTTCACGCACAAAACGTTTCCACAACCAAAGAAAAAGAAGTCAAAAGAAAACAAGACAAAGTACTGTGAACACGGTTTCACATTTTCGACTTGGAACACATTTTTGCGCAGCACAACGTTTGTGTCAGTTTTGATAAAATGGAGTCTGGCTGCAGAGAGTTACGACTGAACGACGGAGCTACGGCTTTGTACTGAAAACGGAAATTGCTCCAGAATACCAGAAAGGGGGTTCCAAAACTAAATTTTAGTTAATTTATTTATTACAGCGCATTCTTCTACAGAAGCCACAAGATATAAGCTTAAAATATGAAAAGGGTCGAAATTAGGGTTCTGACAGCGGCGTTGGTGAGGAACCAAATGTTGTGGGATGTAAGGCAGTGTAGTTGGGCGAGCAGTTCCAGACGTTTCGACGTATCGTAGTGCCTTCAACTTCAGGGTCAAGCAGAAACTGAGATTTTCTCCCTAAATTCCACACACTTGTTTGACAAGTTGAGCACATACAATTTTATTGGTGTAGTTCTGCGAGAAACATTCTTCATAATCACATTTCGATTTGTAACCGACGTTTTGCTACATCAGGTACGAACAGTGTAACTTAATTAAGCTTCTGTGGTTTCCATGAGTTATCGAATTCGGCGAAGTAACTGTCTGCCGGGGTATTATGCGTTTACCCCATTTTTGCCTTCATATAATTCATTAGATTTCGTTACATGAATATTTGATGGCCCCCGTGTTTGATCCACACAGAATTCACGTTGCGTGGATCTGTACTGTGCCAAATCTTATCCAAATGTTTCCGTTTTCACGACAATGCAATTTAATGTTTTTCCAATAGCGTTACAAACAGACCACGAAAAGCATATCGTTCGAAGCGTAATTGGCAAATTCTTGTCAAATAACTCTACAAACTGACAGACTGGATGTGCATGTTCAGATACAGTGTTTAATAAGCGAGTAGTTAATTAATATTTGGTGGGAGAAATGAAATTTATCCACGGCCAAGATCCAAGCCACTGAAAACCAATGAAAGCACAATGACACACAATGTGCTCTGTGAACCTGACCAACAACCGAACGCCACACTCGTATATGCGCTACTGCGGCAAGCTGGGACCGTGAAAAATCAGCTCTGTTTGGCATATTCTAAAATTTGTCACATTTTAATTTGTTCACTTATTTCTCGTAACCGAAAACAGGGAGGAAAAATTTGTATAAAAGCATTTTTTTTAATAATTGATTACAACATTAAACCAAATTGGAGGAGCCAGATTTGAGGTGCTCAAAGCAGTGTTTTCATAAGCTTAAGTCTTCTCCGATGTGACGCCATGCACATTGGTAAATACTGAACGACATGACGAAAAACCTTGCTGTCTTCAATTTTAGTTGACCCAAGAAGAGGTGCTCTTGCGATACGGAGCTCCTCCGAAACCTTGTTGAATTATTTACCAATTTATACGGCTTCATATCCCAGAAACTTGAACTTTCTTTAACTAGAGGAAAGTTTAAACGCTAACGTTATCCATACACAGGCCTGGACAGGTCCTTAGGGCTCCAGGAGGTTGAGACTCCCAGACTATATAGACAATCGGCAGATGAAGGTGATACGGTTGTGAGCCCCACACGCCGGCCACCTTTACCCCCCAAGAAATATTCCTGGTACACATTTCTGTTGGAGGCTGAAAGGACCGGAGGGCCATAGTGGGGCCGGAGGAAAGGAAGAGAGACTTGCTGGCTGAAACAGGTCTGCTGATCTTCACACACACACACACACACACACACACACACACACACACACACACACANACACACACACACACACACACACACACACACACACACACACACACACACACACACACATATCTAGGACGTCGCCTGATACATCTAAGGCTTTTTCTTCTACAGCAGGTTCTGTTTAGTGCCGTAATGGCTGCCGTAGAGCGGACGACATCCCTGCTGCATAGTCATCGATGACGCCGCCCGCTCGACAGTGCTGAGTGCGGCAATAAGAAGCACTGGCTGCAGTTGTTCAGCGGTCACGCGTTTCGACTTGCAGGTTCCCCACCAGACATCACGAACTACATTTCTTTTAATACTTTACCTGGAAGCACATTCAAAACGGCGAAAGGAATTTTTACACAACTACGCAATGTAAATTCAAAGTCACATCTGGTTCCAGCAATATGGATGGCACAATAGAGCGAGCGATACTCGATGGATATAAAAATGAGCTACTGTTTATCTGCGACGGTAAGTTTTGCGTCTCTATTCTCTGCCTCATGTACGCTGCTCTGTTACTCACCTCTCTGGCCATGACGACCTCAGATACGGCAGTTACTCCTCGAACAAGACACAAGACGTTCCGTAAGTTCGCATTCATGGATGCGAGTTACCGCCCACTGTGACGCTGCACGTCCCCGTGAAGACACGATCGTCCGGGACGTAACATCATGCCTACGCCGTGTGTCCTTGTAGACATTACGGGATCATTATTTTATCTGCCGACTGCCGGTCGCCACTTCCTGCAGGCTCGTTTATCGTATTAATGTAGCACACTTAGCCGAACGACCAGGCATGCCAGACATGCAGCAGGAAGTGAGAAGTGATAGTTGTCAGATAAATAAGGACCCTGTACAAAGGCACAGGCTGCTACATCCCCGGTAGACTGTAATTTTGCCACTCATCGCCGTCAGATTCCCACATTTCCTACGTGACGTACGGTTTTAAAAGAAATTATGCAAGTGATAGCTGACAAAGCATGGAATACAAGCGGGTTGGGGGGGGGGGTCAGTCAGTTCAAAATGGAAGCAAACTGCGGCAAGAATGAACTGATCCTAAGGCATGTTTTGTGTTAGCATGACTTAAATTTTGAATTTAGATTCCATGGAGTTACACGCCTCCACAGACACAAAGTGTCGCGTGAGCATTTGGGTCTTCCAGCACTGGTCAGGACGTAAGACTAATGCTGTCAAATGGGTTTCCCGACGTTTCGCCTAACACTGCAGTTTCCATCTTCAAAAATTCTCCGTTTTGCCCAAAGAGTGTATTTATGTTTTTATGCGTCTGAGAACAAGGGCCATACAATACTCAGTTCATCCGAACGGAAGCAGACTGTGTTCCCTGTGCGACACGAACTGAGTCTTTACTTAGACCCGCAACGCGGATTTACATGACTTAGACGGTTAGTCGCCAGCCTCTCACCACGCTGGCCAGAGTTCGATATCGGGACAGTTCTTATGAGATCTGTGGCGGACAAAGTGGCGTTGTGACAGGATTTTTTTGCTAGTGCTTTGGTTTTCCCCTGTCAGTGTCACCACACCAGTGCTCTAAGTGTATCATCCTCTATATGCTGCTCCTACTGGGACACACGTGCGAAGCGTGGGAACCTTCGAAAAACAATGCTCTCTCGGGAAGAATTAGACAGAAACACTCTTTTATATTTTATAAACTCAAATCTATCTTCAAATGTTTAGTAATACACACAATTAACTCTACAGAACGTGTACTGAGTTTTCTAATGTGTATATACCCACACGCGCGCGCGCGCGCACACACACACACACACACACACACACACACACACACACGCAACGCGTCCAGTTTATTTGTAACTTCTTGCTTGGTGACAGTAAATAATCACAACGTGTGACGTCAAAGTTAGTCGAGCCTTGAAGGTGGACGTGGTTAGCCCCTAAAGAACAGTCGGTAAATCACAGGCAATCACCACGGCGTCATACAGCAGAAATATGCCATGTCCATCAGCAGCACCACAAACCTCTACAGCGTCCGGTTTCTCGGACTCCTCTCGGAGACTCTGTCCGTCCCACACGGCAGGCGTGCCTTATCGGACACAATCTGAGACTTCGTCTGCCCGACGGACAGGGCCTTCTTATAGCCCTTTTTTAGTGGAAGTAAAATCCTCGGAAGGGTCTAAACTACGAATACTTGAAGACTCAAATTTGTTTTTATGCTTTGTAATGAAACGGGGTGAAGGGCAAAATGTAAAAGATTCAAAATCCAACAAGCCGTAAAACAAATTATAACCCGCACACTTCATTTTACGGGATTTTCATTATAATTCATAAAACTTCCTTCGCTTCACATTTTGTAAGGTCTTAAAAATGTGAATGGGCTAAACGTTCTCTCGTGGGTAATTACTTACATTTAGGGATGTGATTTACTGCGACTTTAGTGGTTACTTACTGCAGGCCACAAGCCGTGATCTCAGCGGTGGACGGGCAGCTTTTAGACGGCAGCGCCGCATACACAAGCTCCTTCGCGCAGTAACACTCACAACGCCATTTCGTTCACTTCAGAATTTTGAGGGGTCCGGAGATTCGAAACGCAGTTGTAACAGGTCATCAGCGAAATTACACGCTCCGAACTACAAACGGTTCTTTCCTGCTAAATATACAAATCGCATTGAAATTTTCAGCGGTTTTTACCAGCAGGGAAGATAAAGTTGGTTTTCGAGGGGGTGGAAGCAATGAAACGCCCAAAATAACTTACAAGTATGAAACACGAATAAGAGAAGACATAGGTCTTGGATATGAAGACTGCGACAAACACGTTAAACTGGGACCGTCAGATAATGGACAACGCCATCTACAAATATCTACAGATATATGCAGTAAACGTTAGACTAGCAGTTCAAAACCTGTGGGTCGCGAACTGCTGGATGCTGCAGAGTCATTGGAGGGATTAGCGAATCCATTTACGAACCAATCAAAAGCTGGATGTGCAACCAGACATAAGGTTGAAACTTTGGTCACTTCAGAAACACACCTCGTGTCTCTTAAAGCTGCAAAACAGCAACAGATGTTTCAGCGAATTATTCAATACCGTAATTGAAACAAGCAGACACACCTTCCGCATGCTGAACCAGTGACAAGTCTCGCAAATACCTGTGTCACTATTTCTGCAAATTTGTGTGGGTGCTGACGATATTAACGAAACGCAAATTAATTTAAAAGCGCTGCTGAATTTAGAGCAGCTTCTTGTCATTATGCATGTACTTCCTACACCAGCGAAAGCCAACAGTGCAACTAATGTCGTGCGAACGTCCGCGAAATTTGTTGCCCTTAAAAAGAGGCCACCACACACGACAGGGTCGAGACCCATAGCATTTGCCCCCCCCCCCTCCACACACACACACACACAGACACAAACAGACCTCTGCTTTCGTAGCGGCGAATCAATGAATTCGGCGATATTTGGCAGGTGAGCTGCTGCGGATCAATAGCCGGACATGGCACTGCAATTACATCCCGTGCGTTGAGCGAGATGACTAAAGCACCAGTGGGAACTCTTACATGCCTATTGCAGTACCAGCGGCTGCGGGTAATTGCGATCAATCGATACGTGAACGGTCGATTACAGAAACTGCGTGTACTGTAACACAGCCGCTACGGGACTTGCTGTGAGCCATCCGTGTCCTGTTCCAGGATCCTTCTGCCGCACAGGGCAGCAGGACGCAGCTCTCGGGACGCTGAACACTACACGCAGGCCGTGTGCCAACACGCACTGTGCACTGCCTTTCAGAACAGAGACCTTTCACACTACTAGCGGCTGGCATCAGACGTGCCCACTGTAACCCAGGGCAAAGTCACTATCTGTAGACCAGGGTAGGCACTTCGCACGTTTTGTTGGAGTGATTCGTCACTTGAAGACTCAACTCTTCAGGGATGTTACGCTGTGTCACTGTGCAATTAGTTCCTGACGTTTCGAAAGATGGTAGTGCGTTCATCTTCAGGGTCAAGAGTCCAAATACTTTTCTTGGGCAGCTTGACCGTTAAGATGACGGCGGTGTGACGCTTCGAAACTTCGGAAGTATATACCACTCTACTCAGCGTAACATCCCAGAAGAAGTAAATCTTCAGCAACGCCTCTGTAAGAATCTCAAATCTCACAAGTTTTTATTTATCCCACATACCTCTCATCGTCGCCGCCTTCTTACTTCCCATTTGCCTTTAGCGTAGTAAAAAAAATGTTCGCAGTTCGCAAAGATCTCTCGCCATGTATACTTAACTGTGTGCTTATCACTTACTGGTGCTAGCATTCTTCGTCTGCTGGTCCTCACATCTCATATCGTGGGGTGTCAAGGCTGAGCAGCCTTCAGTGACAAAGTGTAAACAAGTTGCTTCACAAACGTCGTTAAATTATTTAACATCACCACGCTAACTAACTAACTGACTAACTATACGGAACAGAGTCTTTCTTGAGAAGCTAATAGGTCCTCAGCTATTCAAGAAATTCCCCGCATTTTACGGAACCCGAAGGTTCATTACCGCGTGCACAACGGCCCGCCACCTGTCCCTATCCTGAGCCAGCTCAATCCAGTCCATGCCCCATCCCACTTCTTGAAGATCCATTTTAATATTATCATCCCATCTGCGCTTGGGTCCCTCAAGTGATTTTCTTCCCTCAGGTCTCCCTACCAATATCCCGTATGCAACTCTGCTTTCCCCTACACGTGCTACATGCCCTGCCGTCTCATTCTTCTCGATCCGATCGCCCGGACTGTACGCGGTGATGCGACGCCATCACGCTACACAGTCAGGCTGAACAGAAAATTCTAGTCATGATGAAGGAAGTATACAAACTTCGTCCCTGTGTTTAGTGGCACAGGTCATAACAGAACACGACAGAACGGACGAGAACATTACAGAACAAACAGGAGAGGACACAACAGAAATAAAAGAACAGAATATAATAGAACAGAAGGGATGGGAACTTTTCAATGTAAGCCACGTTAATTTTCGTCTTAAAAGAGTTAATTAGCTCGGGTGCCGCCGTGCCCACAGCGCTCTCTGTAGCTACACACGTTTGCAGAACGTAGCCCCGCCCATACCCTTGCTTGGTTGGTCCAGAAGGGGAAGGCACGACAAGGAACAAGATGATGAGGCGGAATTGGAAATGTACTTGTAGGTGTAAGAAACGTGCACTGAATCGCTGGATACAAACACGTGGGAGTACAGACAGCAAAACAAGCATTCTTGCAATATACAGCGTAAACAAGTGTTTTCTGGATCCAGTACTTTCACTTAATGAAGTACAGGATGTTCCACTTAAAACCGGTCCGCTGTCACTGCGAAATCAAAAACGGTTTTGTTGCGTTTGATTTTTGGTAGGTTAAATTCACATGCTTAAGGAAGATTTCGGAAATGAGATTCTTGCAAATTGATACATTTTTGTGCGCGTGTTATCATGTTCGTTGGCGAGGCATGTGGCCTGTATGAGAGAAAAGAGACGTGCAGACAGAGTTTTGGTGGAGAAACCTGAAGGACAGAGACCACGTGGGAGACCTAGGCTTATATATTACCATAATATTACAGTGAATTTCAGTGTGATAAGATTGGAGATGGTGGAATACATTATCTGGCTGTCGATAAGGGCCACTTACGAACTGCTGTCAACACGATAATGAACTTTGTGGTTCCATAAGACGCGGGCAACTTGTTGACTACCGAAGGAAAGTTACCTTCTGAGGAACCGAAACAGGAAGACTCACTTGGCATGACTGAGGCTGTAAACAGGCACCGTGCTGCGTGCGGATGGGCTGACGAGTCATACCGAAACCCTCTTACCTGCCACCTGACAAAACAAACTGTGACAGTAACAGATCAGACAACACAGTGTGCGCGTCTCTTGGTCTTCCGCGTTAGCAGCAAAACACAGGCCCGAGGGTGTTCAAGGGCCGGGTGCTGAGGAAGATATTAGGGCTAAGAGGGCTGAGTTCATAGGGGACTGGAGAAGACTGCATAATGAGGAGCGTGATGATGTGTAGGCCTGCTGCACACCAGATGTGATGCGTGTGCTCAAATCAAGGGGATCGGCAACGGTTATCATGTAAGATACATTAAACCACTGATCATGTCGGCAAGGGCGCACAAGAGGAGGGGAGTCTGCCGGGATTCAGCCCCCAAGCCCCCAAAAATTGAAATTTAAAAACCACAGGTTTTGTAAATAATATGATGTCAAAAGTTCTATGTGAGTTCCCCTTCAGCCTAAATCAGCCACTGATAAATGCAGTAGCAGACAGTGTTATGTTGTACTCACAACATGATTTTTAAAACATTATTTTTAAAATCAAGCATAAATTATATACAGCCCCAGGGTCAGGCCCACGGCCCGAGAAAAAATCCGGGGTGCGCAGCGCAACTGCACACAGCGTCACACGCGTCTTTTATGATTTGACTTGGTAATTGCAGGTAAATTTAAGCACCTCATGTCAAAGCCATTTTTTATAAAATCGATCAGTAAAGGCACGTCAGGTCTTGCCTGTCTGTTACGACACAAAGCGTCACAACGGACGGTGAATTCATTACGTATCTGTGTCTTACCAAAACATAAGCAACATTTCTGAGCAGAATGAATAAATTTACTTGACCTCAGTCAGCTATGTCTCCGGCTCACACGTCGGCTTGGAGACCCGCCGTCTTGAACACGGAATTTCGTGGTTTTTCTTAGTCCGTCCAGAAAAATTTATGGACGGTGGGTAGACAGATCACGACCATTCCCTGTGCACGCATTACTCTAAATATCAAGTCACTGAGCTGCTGTGAGCTAAGTAGCCCAGTCACGGGAAGATTTAGGGAGGTGCAGCAACGAGAGCTGCACCAACAGCCACATGTGCTTCGGTTTAAGTGACAAGACTACAGCCGGGCACGATGCCAGACCTTCCACAGAAACAATAAGCATATACAAACTGCACGACACGTGGAGACGTCCGCTTCTCTGTTCTGTCTTTCATCTCGGAAATTACCAGATAAACCGGTAAAGTTTGAAATTTGGAAACCAACAAAAGGTTGGTGGACGAATTTAATTATATTTTGTACCGGTCGTATAAACAGACAAATTTAAATAAAGTTCTTAAATGGAACGTCGCTGATATTATAAGGAATTGTAAATCGTACAAGCGACTGGTAAAGTGATCGCGTTCTGCACATCTGTTGTTTACTTTTTGTACACAGTGCACATTACACTCTGTACAGTGATCTGAAAGTCTGTGCATTTGTTGGTTTGCATTAGAAATGAACCACACGCACGCTGTACAAAACATACAATTTGCACACGCCCAGCAGGCACAAGCTGCGCATTCTACACGTCTTGTTTCCAGTACCGTGCATGGTTTGTACACTGTGACTACTAAAAGTGAAAACCTTGAAAATGAATTTCCCACATTTCTATGCGGGGCACGCCGTGGCGCAGTTTGTTGAGGCACTGCGCTACAAGCCGAAAGGTCGCGGGTTTGATTTCCGATGGGGTCATTGGAACTTTTCATTGACTTAATCCTTCCGGCCGCACTGTGGCCCTGGGGTCGACTCAGCCTCTAACAGAAATGAATAGCAGGAGTATCTCCTGGGGCGCACAGGGCTTACAACCTTGCCACATTCATGTGCCGACCCTAGAAATTCCGGGAGCCTCAACCTCCTGGAGCTCTAAAGGCCTGTCCAGGCCTGCCCAGGCATTGCTCTACCTTTAAATTTTACACTTCTAATACATTTCCCCTATTTTAAGATTGCCTCTGCAAACTTACGTGTGTCTGATAAACTGAAGGAAGAAGGCCACTGGGAAGACTCAGGCGTAATGAGAGAATGATAACGAAACGGATGTTAGAACGATAGCACAGGAGGACGTAGACTAAATTGATGTCGCTCAGGTTAGGGGCAAGGGGCGTGGTCTTGTAAACATGGCAACGAAAATCCGGGTTTCATAAAAAGCTGGCAGTTTCTTGACTAGCTGAGGAACTGTTAGAAGGACTGTGGCTAGGCAGTCAGTCCGTCAGTCAGTCACATAATTTCTGATAAATTACGACAAAATCCAATGAGATGAGCGGTGCCAGGAACGGCAAAACTGGAAAATGTGTTGACTGTAACAGATAGCAGAACTGTTAACAGTGCAGCCACACAACCACTGTAAGACACACACTGTGCTCAGAATGGTGGACTCTGTGTTTGTGGCTCAATATGTCATGCCGCTGCCACACAACCACTGTAAGACACACACTGTGCTCAGAATGGTGGACTCTGTGCTTGTGGCTCAACATGTTATGCTGCAGCCACACAACCTCCCTTGGTTATTATGCTTCCCAGTCCAATACAACTACTGACGTTCCGTCTGGCCGCCTAGCCATTGTGTTCAAGGAAGTCTGGTAATGATGACAACGTGACGGTCTTGCCAAGCGCAAAGCACTCGGGGTTGGTCGACATAGGTCACAGAGAACTGAATGAGAGTGTAACAGCGGATACACAGCAGATACCTCGAGCGCCATAATCAGTACAATCCTTGGGAATTCGTTGTGTTCCCTCAGTACAGTGACGTCACGCTATTGGCTCCTTCACAGAAGAAGTCTCGGGTAGCCTCAGCAGATATTTATATCTGCGCGCGCACTTCACAGTGACTGAGGTCTGTGGCTTCAGCACTCGTTCAGTAAGTTTATGTGACGGTCTGTTTACTCTTTCAGCCCCGTCGCAATCCGGTTCGGACAGAGACGTTTGGTGGTTACGGAAAGCAGCAGCAGCTGCTCCATTACATGCCCAGTGTTCTAAGCCGCAGTGACGGGGTTTAGTTTATTTTAATCTAATAATTTAATATCTACTGCTCTCCGCTGTATTTGGCCCACGTTTTAAGATTCCAGTCTTTTGGAATGTGATGCTGTATCCTTGGGCAAATGTTTACCCACGTTTCGAACGAGAACAGTACCTTCACCTTCAGAGACAGAACACCGCTTGGCAGTGAATATGGACGCACCACCATCCTTAGGAACTCCAAAACCACTCTTCCAAAAACACGGCGTCCCGTCTTACAAGCCCGGACTCTACAGAAGCTCTGCTGTGAAAACGTCAAGTGACGCTGGCCAGCGTCCTGCGGAAGGAACAGAATGTAACAGCTTGTCATGGTGAGAAGTGACGAGAGTTCGTACAGCTCTGTAGAGGAAACAGAAAAGAAGAAGACGCAGTAGACGTCTGTGATGGGATTGCTCTTGAAATAAGGCGAAACGATAGTCTGTAACATGACCCCCCGTCATAATAGGTTACACTCAACGCACAAGAAGTCTGTTCAGGCCGAGCCCAGTGGCCGCGCGGTCTAAGGCGTAGGTTTGCGGCCGAGCGCTTGCTGGGATCGTGGGTTCGAATCCCGCCGGGGGCATGGATGTTTGTCGTGTACAGTGTTTGTGTCCTCAGGTAGAGGTCTGCGACGGGCCGATCCCTCGTCCAGAGGAGTCCTACCGACTGTGGTGTGTGTCTGATTGTGATCAAGTGAAACTAAACAACCCCGACACCTACTGTGAGTAGGTAGAAGAGGGAAGGACTGAGAAACGAAACGAAACAAAACGAAGAAGTCTGTTCAGACTGTACCAAGACCTGTACTCGAAAAACTGTCAAATTACACGCGGTAATAATCAGTACTACTCATTTACTCACAACCCCAGCATGTTTTGTTGAAGCCTCTCAGGTAAGTTCATTTTAAGGTTCCAGTGGTTTGGTAGTCACATGACACAAACGCAAGAAACACAACACCGCATGTACAGGCTTCAGGGCGCGCTACTCTGCCTGGGAGTTATGAAACAGGATATTATAAAGACTGTGTCTACGCCTTGAACAGAAAAAGCATTTCCAGTTTCCCGGGTGTATAACAGAACATAATTTTTGCTGAAAACACAGATATTATATTTCATCAAAACCTCACAGGCAGCGAGGTTGAAACACGCATTTAGCTGCACAGCGGAGCAGGCGGGAGTGTATTAACAGACACTGCTGGCTCTGGTATTGCAGCTCCTGTAAACGGTGCTACGGTCTGGACTGAAGGCTCAGTATTGCAACGATAAACTGAAGGGAGACACAGTGCGGGGCCAGTGGTATTTGTAAGGTCCTGCATGTTCACTGTCACATAGGCTGTACAGGTGTGACGCTCAGTCCATTCAGGACGTCGGAAATAAAGTGGCCAAATTTGAATACGACCACTCACCGTCATCCGCCGTTGAAGGTGAAAATACGTGGAACTTCACTTTCACGCCCGCCATACGCTTTCACAACATGACTTATAATCACAGTAATGAATCTTTAAAGATGCACGAGCCTTCCATTAAACAAAACGCAGACAGAATATTAGGGTAAAGGCGCTCAGCTTAATGACTCTCCACAGTCCGTGACGAACCGCTCTAATGTCGCCATGAAACTACGACACAAGTGCACGTGCTGAGCACTTAGTTCCCCACACACTTCATCAAAATAGCGCGCGAATGTCTACGATTACCATATGTCGGTATGACTAGTTAGGAAGTAACCAATTCTGTGAGACAGTCTCTAAATTAATACGAAGGGGCGTGACTGTTACGTGTGTCATTAAATGACGCCGTCAGTTTCGTTTCTTTTCATTTCATGTCGCAGTCCTTACCTCTTCTACCTACTCACAGCAGGTGTCGAGGTTGTTTATTTTCACTTGATGACGCTCAGACACACACCACAGTCGGTAGGACTCCTCTGGACGAGGGATCGGCCCGTCGCAGAGACCTCTACCTGACAACACAAACACTCAGAAGAGACAAACATCCATGCCCCCGGTGGGATTCGAACCCACGATCCGACCAAGCTCTCGGCTGCAGACCTACGCCTTAGACCGCGCGGCCACTGGAATCGGCGACGGTGTCAGTTGCTGGGTATATTTAGCGTCGGTCATGGATGAGTGAATGAGCATGGAGTATTGGTGGAATGATACTGACAGGCGAAAACCGAAAACTCTCAGAAAAACCTAACCAAATGCCACTTTGTCCACCACAAATCCACAGGGACTGGCCTCACTGCATGACGTCATCATTACTGACATCACTCCAGCTCTGGGATACAGCCGGTGGAGCAGCGCGGGTATGAGATCCTGTTCGAACTATGCGCGGTATAAAGAGAATAAAGTATGGAAGTTACGTGTGACGACGCACTGACTCTGTCTGCCAGAAATGACTGGTCTTATCATCTTATCAAGCCCTACAGCCGTTGGTCGCCGGAGGCCAGGACAGATACGCCACTCTTATTGGACTCCGCACGGAACTGCCTACCCGCAAAAGTTGAAAACAACCACTAATCTTTTTCAGCACTCTCGCTCCACAATAAATCGTTAACAAACTGCAGGAAGGAAAGAACCACCATCGTCTGCAGGAGGTACGGCCGGCCCTCCAGCTTGCGCTCGAGTGGTCGGCGTCCGAACTGATATTGGCTGCAAGCTGCAGATAGCAGCACATTCGCACATCAACTCGCCTGGAAGGAGCCACTAATAGCCTTACACTCGTCGCTTTTGGGGGAAAGGGGGGCATCAGGTCACTACATTACCTTTTATAGGGCCCATAAATCGGACTCGCTTCTCGTCGATTTTCGAGAACAGAGTGTAGGAAGATGGAGCTCGACGGGGAGGGGGGGCTCTGATTTACATATCACTCCACTTCCAGTTTCCTGGCAAATGAGAAAATATTTCTACGGCCCTAGAGCTCGACAGCCTGCCTTATCAGCCGGATCTCTAGTCCACGGACGCAATGTCGCACGCAAACATTAGGGTAAATAATTGTACTGAGTGGCTGCCACAGACCAGGGGGTGAGAGGGCATCTTGCGTCACAGGAAGGGAAAAATTCACCTCGCTGACATTTGGAGGCGCCGAGATTCAGTAAACCTTACTGCTGTCGGCTGGCGACAATAGATTTGACTTTGTCGGTGGTTACGCAGAGGGAGTCCTTCCGCTGTGTGTGTATGACCAGCAACCGACGTCGTATAGTTAAAAACACATTACGCTCGAGTTCGGTGGGGCCGTGTGCGTGACAGTCAGCACTATCATTGTTTGTTGTGTTCTACCTGGTTAGCAGTGAAAACAGATTTCATTTTAGGCTCCTTAGAAACTGAAAACCTAACAAATAGCGCACAGTGGAAAGAGATAAACAGACACATTTTGGACAGGGCGTACATGCTTCCCCCGCAAGGTCAGCCAGAAGACAAGAGACCCTAATAACAATGTCAAGGTCAAAGCTGTTCTGCTCAGTCGAAGACAGTACTCATATCTGTAAAAGACAGAAAGCTGTACGTCACCGCCCACTCCAGAAAGCAGAGAGGCAGCTGCAGACACGAGACCACAGATAAGACTGATGGACAAACTTTCTGTTAAAACAGAGAACTGCGGCTGGCGCGTTCTTTGCTACGTTTTGAAAATAAATGACAATGCTTTCCATTGATTGCACATGCTATCAGGTACGAACAGTCTTTGAAAACAGAATCAGCCTACAGACGTCACACTACGTACGTCAGAACCTTTCTGCCTTTACACCTCATTAAACATTTGTCGGACATATTCCTAAAGCACTGGTCACAGGTACTAATCAGCTCTACACTCTACATCGCGCGACTACATGTTTCGTTGATAGCTTTTGAGAAATTAAGCAAATTTAGGTCTGATCTCGATACAAAATCGGAATTATGTTCCATCAGATGAGAACAAAAAACAACTATAGTTTTAGCGTAGCTCCGACACAAATTTAATTGAAATCCGTCCGTACGCGTAGGTGACGAAACGTTATGAGTTGATTTTACGTCAAGTACGTAACTAACAAGGGTAAATGGCAAACTGTTCTTGTTGTACGTTATCGACAAAGCCATGAAGACGTATGGTGGAGTGGAGGTGCAGCCGCACCCAGCTGTCAGTTTCACTCCATGGCCGCATAAACGTCGTGCAACCGGCACCCGACATCCGCTGGATATGAACTGGCGGGCTTGAAGTTAAAACAAATGAGGCCTGACTACACCAAAACAACTGCCTCTAACGTATGAGTCCAGTCCCGCTCCGATCTGCTTCTTTATCTACCAAATGGTCCCTTTCAACGGTAAATTCACAGGCCTAACTTATTCTTGTCCGAAATTCCTGTTCACACGCTGCGACTGCGAGACAATCCGTGGCTGTTTCGCGGACCATCGATTGCAAACCAACGCTGTCTGAAACCGAATATAAATGACAGCAATCGCTATTTCTGACGGCAACGTCATATCAGGAACTTGTTTTGCGTACAGAACATGGCGCACTCTATTGTTGCCTCCATCAGCTGAAAGTCAACGTGTTGAATATACACAGCGTGGCGTCGGCGTCATGGAAGAACTACGTAAATGCTTGACGCCCACAGCTGTACGTGTCGCGACGTCAGACTTAGTTTATACAGCGGCGTAATATGAGACGCTGAGTAGTTGAAAAATTTCCGACGTTTCGGAGGATCGTGGCGCCTTTATCTTCAAGGGCCCAGCAGCCCCCTCTTCTTGAGGTATTTGAACCTTGAACATAAAGGCACCAAAGTCTTTCGAAACGTCGAGATCCACTGAGTCGCGTCTCAGAAGACGTGAATCCTCAGCAACATAGACACGGGTACCTCACATCTTGTATGACATCAATTACTTCGCTGTTACTGAGTTATACATTTTCCGTCAAACATTTCTACAAATTTCGTCCGTACAAAATAATCCGCATGGTATTAATTGCTTGAAAATTTTCAGGTAAATGACATTTGGAGTACATCATCTTGCAATCCACATTGGGTAGAATTACGAACTCAAAACTATATACAGGAAACAGTAAAGAGTGATTGGTCATATACTCGCGGGGTTTTATTCCGGCACATCGCACTTCATCTTGTCTTTGACACCATGGCAGCCCTCGCACCCCCACGTACTGTGGCTAATTCAAATTAAAAGTTTCATCTCCTGTTCGACGTTACAGCCATCACCTGCTGCTTATTTAAATCAGAATGAACGGAAGCCGACTGCAACAACAGCTGCATTGTTAACACGAGACACCAGTCTGCACTGTACCACACATGCACACGGCCCACATGAATTCCTGCCTCGCTGGCCACAGTGATGGCAGAATTACGAGTGTATCTTGTGTCTGGATACAAAAATGGCCAGAAATGTTTATAGGATCTCCAATAAAGTACGGGGACACATATTAAAACCTACAAAATTCGGAGTGGCAAAATGATGTAGAACTGAGTACATTCGAAACCAGTAATCTTACTCATACAGAAACACCACTAAAATACGGCAAATAGGGTTCTAATGTAAAGTTGTTGTAACATAAAATCACTTACGCAGTTCTTCTTCGCATTGCCAACTTCAAAACAGATTATCTGTCAATTCGTCTTTCAAGAGAAGAAGCGCGCATTAATTCCTGAGCCACAACGATAAGACGTCATAGAGAGAGACTCGAAATTTTTCAACGCGTCGCTTCACTTTGGTATTATGCGGCGTGTCTCCCAACTTGTACACAGGAAGACGTGGCGTGTCGTTTAAAACACAAACAAGTTACAAGGGCCCACATAACGTCAACAGTTCGCCTAGCAGATTCATTTCTTAAAGAACACGCCTATATTAATGTAATGGTCATTGACGTGTTCATCGTTTTACGTCTGGAAAGTGATTTAACATGACTTTTCTTCACCTAAGTTTTATACAGATTCTGCGAGCACGTGCAATATGTTATAGTAATTCTGAATGATCACTGATGAAGCTACTGCTGGCTGTTTGAAGACGAGTGGTTACTTTATGTACCACCAAGTCATGATATTTTGATGATGATGACGATGGTATTGACGGCGGCAACAATAGCAATAATAAGAGTCGCAAAAAGACAGTAATAACGCAAATGGAATTTATAGACCTTGACTGCTCATCAACAGAGAAATCCCAAGAAATGCAAATAAAACTGGCAATATAGGTGTCACGCTCTCGCGTTACCACTCTTGTCGTGAAAAGCGATACGTCTTTCACATTATCCGTGTGTATCTGCAGCTTTAGTTATCCAGCACGCAAAGCGCATGCGCCGTATTATATTGTCATCTGTGGCCTGTCCGGCTCTGCCATACTTCCCGACATTACGTATCTCATCAACGGCACCATTTTCGGAAAATAGTTGCTGAACACAGAATGTGTTTTGATTTTCTCTACAGCTTTTATTTGAAGAATTTGTCATTTTGAGAAGAACTTGGTGAGATACTCTCATAAATGTACACAGGTTCTTATATAAAGCACCCGTTCTTCTTGTCAAAATTAACGAAACTTAAAATTTTCTCGATCCGAGCCCAGTGGCCGCGCGGTCTAAGGCGTAGGTCTGCGGCCGAGCGCTTGCTGGGATCGTGGGTTCGAATCCCACCGGGGGCATGGGTGTTTGTCTGTTGTGAGTGTTTGTGTTGTCAGGTAGAGGTCTCTGCGACGGGCCGATCCCTCGTCCGGAGGAATCCTACCGACTGTGGTGTGTGTCTGAGTGTGATCAAGTGAAAATAAACACCCTCGACGCCTACTGTGATCGGGTAGAAGAGGTCAGGACTACGAACGAACGAATTTGCTCGAGAGAGTTTAGACAAATACTCAAATGTCAATTTTCATGAAAATCCGTCCAGTGGAAGCCGAGTTGTTCCATGAGGAAGGCCAGACGCGCGGACGGACAGACAGACATGACGTAGCCAATAGTCGCTGCTCTCAATTTTGCGAACGCGCCTAACAACGCAGTAAGATGAAGTGTAAGTGTATTAAAGGCCCCACACACAGAACGCCGTTCATACAGACGAATATAATTCAAGAAACAGAAGCGAAGGAAGACGCTGTGGGCCTATCAGAAACTTCTGGCCAGTCTAGCAGCAGGCAGTCAAACGTATGCACTAAGTTCAGCATGGCGACGTGAAGCATATAGATCGTCACTCAGAAACATCTTAAACTGCCGAAATTCAAAAACATACCCCATTGATATGGGGGGGGGGGGGGTGCCACACCTCACTCTGTTTGTGTGAGAGTAAGATTCATGAATATATTATTACAAATAAAGGAGAATTTGTTCACTATTGATCAGCTAATTAGGTAAAATTACGCTAAAAGCCTATACTAAATGACTACAACGCTTCAACTGCGTAACCAGTACACTAATTGCACAAGGCATGCAACACTGCGGTACCGTCTTCAAACGGTTTTCCGTTTTCTTTTCGCCACCTTGTCAGCGCCGCTGTGAAGCCCACCGAACCGCCTATTTAATGGGCCCCTTCTTCGACATTAAAGCGACTGTAACCTGAAACTGTCCACTTGTTACCTCAACTGATGCGAAGTTTGCGTGGAGCTGTTCCTTCACTGCCTCCATACGCCTTTCCGATGTAAATCTTAGACACGTGGACCACATTCACCTTGAATTTTTACAACAGAATCTCATTATAAGACGATTTCAGGTGCTTAATAAAGGAGAAAGACAAAATCGACAGTAGCGAAATATTTTCGGTCTGTTCTGGCGTTTTGGAAAGCTGAAGAAACCCACGACCAAATGGGCAGACTACAAGATTCGCTACGGGAGAACAAATAGAAAATACAAGCACCACTATGGCGGTACCAGTGTTCTCACACCGAACGTGTAGATAGCTATGGAATTACCCATTTTGTGTCACAGTGCCATGTGGTGCTGCTACCCGTTTGATTAGACGCAAAAATCAAGAAGCGCTCCATTCTACTTTTCCTTTTTAAATTTCTCGTATTATCTGGGCTTCTCCGTTCCTCCCATCTATCACCATTAGTATCTGTTGTATTGTCCGTCCGTCTGTCTGTCTCGGTGAGACTGGGGATTTTCCAGGATCCGTGGGAACAAAGTCCAGGGATTTACAGCGCACCGTGACGCCTGAGTGGAATCCTTAACAAGCCCACCAAGGTGTTACGCGGAGAGCAACCTGGAAGCCACTGATTCAAATCTACAGACAGGCTCGAAATTTAGAACACACCTGCATGAGACCACCACCTGCAGGAAAGGGCAGCTGGCAGCTGTTGTAATGAAGGAAGCCAAACATACGTATCATCCTACACTCACTATAGGGACAGCAGAATGCGATGTTATCTGGACATGACAGGAGCTACGGTGCGTCAGTCGGTGCGGTACGGACTGAGGCTTGGATGCCCGAGCAATCGGGGTTCGATTTCGTTTACAACGTCCGCTGCTCCCACAACAGTTAGTCTGTCAAATGCGCGCCTAAGATGTCTTATTGGAGGCCAAACAGTCGCGTCCAGCCACAGCTAGAGCGAGCTGTGCCTCCACTTCAAAAAAGTATCCATGGCGTGGTGTTTAACAAAGATGTTTACCCTGATCCCGCTTTTAGAAAATGACTGCAACACGCATAAATGCTACTCACAACACTTCAGACTGGGGCAGTGCATCGTCATCCACTGAGACCAGGACATAGTGCTGTGATCCACGTGGCCCCGGGAGATGCCTGTCATCAACTGGACGTTCGAAAATAGTGCTGAGGATAATACTGAAACTGAAATGAAAGCATGATACAGAGGTCTAACTGCGGCCCGGATAGCGCAGTCGGTATAGCGACTCGCTACGGGCTGGAAGGTCCGGGGATCGAATCCCGGTGGAGACGAGATTTTCTGTGCCACCCAGACTGGTATTTCCCGGGAACAAAACGGCCGGAGCGTGGTTCTGACTACCCAGGTTCTTATACAGCCGGGTTGCGAGTGGGTAGGGGCTAACTTCCTCCACCCCTTTGTATCTACATAAACATGTCATGGGGTGACCACCCTGATTGTTCCGGGTATTAAATCAGGAGGCGAAAATTGCTGGGCTTCAAGCAAACATGGAGAAACAAGAACTGCATCCAGAATTTGTTAAAAAGAAACTTAGTACGACGACTTGTGCGTATTGCGAAGATATTGTTAAAATGGATCGTTGTAAATTGTGTTCACCTGGCTCAAGATAGGGTCCAGATAAGGTCCAGATGAGGTCAGACTAGGCTTTAGGGTTTCGTTATCAAACAAGTAACGTTATTTTCTGTAACAATGCAGTGTGACTCACACACACACACACACACACAAATACACACTCTGCCATGGACGTAAGAAGGCGGACGCCAACTTGCTAGCTGGTGACCGAATAACAGACTGTACCCACCAGTGTTTAAAACTTCAGGGTTACGGAAAGTGCAAGTAATGGCTTTGTAAAAACTTCCATTACAATACAAATATTATTATTATTATTATTATTATTATTAACCTCGCTTAAAATAACTTCGTTTTTATTGAAACAAGTTTCATTTGTTCATATAATTCTGAATTATAAACAACACTAAACGGATAAAGTGTTCTCGGGCTGATAGCCGTATCAGATTGCTTAACGCTGAATAAGCCAACGTTTCGACAGCCACCTGCCTTCGCCACCGAGCATTCTGACGCGGCTGCGAGCCCCAGAACGTTTTATCCACTTTAGTCGCCGTGAAATCTGAAAATGATATGTCAAACACTGAAAACATACTTTTAAAATGAGTTGTTTATTTTTCGGTTTTCGTAAAGCTAGAAGAAACGCGATTCTTATTTCTAAGCACGTACGCCGACATAACACACCGATCTCACACCGTTGCTTAACATTTCTTTACTACCAAACTCATTAATCTGTGGTTTAAATTTTTAGCTTCTTAATTAAGGACTTGCAAATGCGAAAGAGTTCCACGGTAAAAACAAATTTGGAAGCATTTGTTTATATAAACGCCTTGAGCTTTTCGAAAACAACCCGACAGTACCCTGACATCGGAGAACAGACCACAGGAGAAGACGGCGTCTGCAAGAGAGGTGCTTCACCGCCAGTACTACAAAAAACACACACAGTCCTGTGCTGCTGCTGGTGATAATAATGCAGGCTGCATGGTGTTGGCACACGGACGTGCCCAGCAAAGTGTCGTGTATTTTGTGGCACGAAATGTTCATTTACAGGTCGGAATTCACAGAAAACTGTCAGCGTCCGTACTCTTGTCCGTTAGTGTGTCTGTCCGTCAGTCCACAGCTCTCTGTGTGTCTGCAGGAGGGCTTAGCTGTGTGCAGTGGCACAGCTGGTCTTGAATAATGAATCAAAAGGAAAAGCTGCTGCCTTAGTCTGGTGTGCAAACAGCAGGCCACATTGCCGACTTACATTTCTGCGAATTAGCTCTTGTGAAAGTGAATACTAAAATACGTGATTTGAGGTTTCCACAGCGTTGTTGATAAATATGAGTCTTCGGGGTTGCGACAAAGTCTTTTGATGTACGTTGATACCGACATTTCGGCCCACGTTTGAAGCCGACAAACGTGAGGCTGTGTTTCGCACCAAATCCTCAACCATGAAGTTGGAACAGCGTCGTTTTTACGTCCTAAGAATCCACTGACCAGCAAACAATGTCCGCGAATTGTCATTTTATGAGAGACAGGACAAAACAAGAGAAAACGCTACGTCGCCAATGGCTGGTGCCAAAACCGAAATGAAATTTCGCGGTCCGAACTCATTTCCATCACTTCAACTCTAACTTTCATCCCATTTTTTAACCATTCAGATCGACGCAGGAGGTTCTTCCGAAGCGTCGTGACTAACATCAACTGACTACACGCGTGGCACATGCACCACAGAACTAATCTGGAGGACTGTGACGAGCTGCAGACAGTGACCTTTACATCCTACAGTGATAGCACATTGCTTCACAGAGTGTCCCTTTTATCGTCCCTGGGGACGACACTTGCCATGGGCCTCTCGGCTTCTTTCCACATCCTACTCACCCGACAGTAACACACAACGTCAAGATGTCTGTCGGATGGACAATGTTCGACTTACACAAATGGAGCCTACAAGAATGAACACAATTTCGACTGTTCGAGACAGAATGCGGCCATCTTAGGCAGGCAGGCAGACGACAGACAGAATTCGTCAACTGAGAAGGTTTCTCTGTGCATTTCACCTGCTTCAACTAGCCAGTGAGCGACGCACCGGTGCGGACTCCGATGGAACTGCAAGTACAGTTCCTCTTCGTGGTGACGCCAGCAATACTCGCGTCAGTTAAAACAAAAAAACAAAAAAAAAAAAAATCAGTTTCCTACGAAAAGCAGTGGACCGGTCTGCTGAACTTCCGTAGCTATTCGGGCCAGCAAACTGTGAGTTCTATCAAAGGCAGCTGGACACGAGGCAAGACTGCTGTCGAACTCTGACTAACAGAGCAATGGAAACAGAATGTCATTGTAGAATTTGATGCTGATATACAACAATCGTGAATAAGCAGGAAGGCAAGGGAATTTATAACAATTCTCTATTACTGCTACAAAGCCCAGTGGTAACTATTTATACCAC
>BLKM01000267.1:1029631-1159631 GCA_013340265.1 Coptotermes formosanus | reverse complement strand
CACCTTGAAGTGAGATCAATTTCATAACAACAGGGGATAAAAACTGCATGTAATTAAGTGCACTTTGAAATCTTCAATCGCACTTCTTGCACGTTCCGGAATCATAGCGGTAGGATTACGGAACGTTGTGTCACTCAGCGCTACTTTACCGAGTTACTGGCAACTGGACCCAAGCAGACAAGGAGACAGTTGTGAGGGTACGAATGGAAGCATTTCTTCATGTAATATGACTTCTGTGTGACAGACGGATTCATTTTCTGTCTTACTCTGAACAAGTACGCATTTCGCAAACCTCCTATCCACCACACGCAGTCTGTCGATGGTCATATTTCATACTAATTGCTGAGGTCGCTACGTTTTTACAGGGTTCTTATTTTATCTGACAACTATCGCTTTCAGTTTTACAGAAGGCCGTGTGGGCCTGGGGTTCGGTCTTGATGGGTACGGAAAGTCTCGCTTCCACCGGGGTTTGAACCCCGTCCAGCCCCTAGCGAGGTGCTGTACCGACTGAGCTATCCGGGCCGCCGCAAAGAAATGCAAACTATTTTATCCTGTTTATATTACGGCACTAGTAACCTAATGCTTACCGTGTCTGACATTATGCTCTATATTTGACATCAGCCTCGCTACACGTGTTTTGCAGCAAATAATCATTGCCTCAAGCACTGAAGTCCGAACGTCCTGTTGCACAGTGTCTGTAAGAGTGCACAGTGTTGCCAACACAACTATTACCTTTATTTCACTTGTAGCTCGAATTCTTGGGGATGCTGAGGAAGAGCATAACGGTATCCCCCTACACTCCGCTTTCCTATACCTGGAAACATCGTCTGGAACTCTAATTCCAACAGACGACAACATTTACTGACTGCCAGTTGCTCAGAATGTGCTGTCTACAGAGGTGCAACTTTTATAATGTTTCCAGGCTTGACTGCAGTCGTCGCCAAGTGTACACCAGGGCTGGTATAAGAGATGTCGTTCTTGATACAAATACATTTCCCGCCAAACACTGGTACAACCAGCCCCACCGACAACTTTGTCATTCTGCTAATCGCCGCTGATAACGCTGTCACCAAGTGAACTATGGCGTCCAATAACACAATTGCCGGTTACTTCGAAGTTCGTTATCAGCACATCTGCTCGCTGAAGTGGCGCAGATGTGTCTCGTTACGCTAAAGGACGGGGCCTTGTCTTGTAGATGGATTAGCGGCAACAGGCCCATCCCTCGAAGGTGGCACACACAATTTCAGCTTAATACATCACTCCGCCATTATGTGGCGCGAACAATACTGCCACAAGGCACAGCTGCAGCAAGGACGGCAAAGTCAACTCCATCGGCATAAGGAGCGAACCGCCCACCTTGGAGAGAAGCAGAAACGTAAAGCGTTCGACATCTCGGCACAATGACTTGCGAACTGCTGAGGACTTGAAGACGGACGGACAGATGGAAACAAACATTAATTATTGAGCAAAAAAGGTGAAGTTGCACTCTGCACGCCATGAAGGTATATACTACAGCGGAAGTACTGGAATAGACCCCCCACTTCCCGCTTTGTTAACCTCAGCACTAGATGCAAATTAGTAATCGGCTTCACGTCCCGGACGCTTTATTCCAGAAGCAAGAACCCTTGGAAGCCACTGCATAAGAGAATAGACGGGCCTGAACGGTTCTGGAGAAGACAAAATCTCACTACAGCCGCGAATGAAACCACAGTTCAAAGTCCCTGTTGCAACTGAGCTATCCGGGCTCCCTGACGTGACATATGGAAATCAAACCGCTTCTTAATGGGCCAGTAACGTTGGGCCGGCCTAACCGTGGGTATGGAGGTTCTGGGCTGAGGTTCTGAGAGTCCGTCAGCGTCAGCACGATGTGCGGACATGGTGAGCGCTGTTAGGGACAGTTCTGTTGATCCAACAAACAGTGTCTGTGATGGCCTTAAAATTCAGAGCGAAACGCGACAGAGAGGTTTCGTGTATTTATTGATGCAAACACGTAATCACAGGGGAGATTTTGTCACAAAATTAGTATGAAATTAGTGGCCGAAACCAGGAAGAAAACGTCGGAGAATGTGTGCGTGAAATCACTCCTACTTGATGAAGGTACAGCTGCAAGGACATCCCATTAAAGTGTATGACAATTTAAATCTTTGATTTAGAAAAGGAATTAATTTACGAACATCCACCTAGCATGTGTTCCATGCTTTATGCTGTAAGGCCTGTGTATCAACTGGTCATCATATTTGCAATGAAAGGAGAGGCAGCTCTTTGGCTCAGAACTTGTATGTTTTGGGTACAGAGACCAGAAGTATAGAGCGAATCCACAAACTCAATTAACATGAGCACTAATTATTGCTGCAATACTTCCTACTGCAGACTGTCGAATTACACAAGCGGAGCGCTTTCTGTCGATCGCACAAACTGTAAGATACAACGAAAGCTACTGTCAGTTCCTTGCAGCGATAGACCCACTAAAAATATCGTGTTTGTTGACAAAACACAACATCAGCACTGCTGTTCATCAAACCTGTTGGAGCAGCTCCCACTGTTTGATCAGGCAAGACACTGCAAATCCAATCTGAGCCTCTCCGTGGGCGGAATTCTACAGCACATACAAAAAGCAAACATCGTAATCAAGACGGCCATTGCACTGACAAAAGGTAGAAATTTCAGACTTCATATCCATTCAGTCAGCTTCGTTCTGCTGTGTGCTGCTACGATTTAAAGAGGGGCGAACATGAAAGAGGGACAGCAAGCGCGGGTCCCGACGAGCATTACAGAACCGGAACATGTTGGCAGTGTTGCCAGACATATTTACAGGCTGGCTCAAGAGAAAGGCAATAGTTTAGCGTGTCTGTAGTGAAGTAACTGTAAGCCTAGAGTGAGGTCATGTGTCAGTCGTCACAGTGTCTAACAAATAAATCTACAGAGGTTACCTAACAACTGTCACATGTCACGTCAGGCTAGGCTCACAGGTTACTTTGCTGTAAATCTGTCAAACTGCTACCTTCTTTTTGAATGACCTTGAATTTTACGAATTTCAGCTATTTTCTTTTTCCAATGGCGCAACAGCCCCCAGTGGGCCAGGGCCTCCTCATTATCGAGGCTTCACGATCACACTCAGACACACCACACTCGGTAGGATTCCTCTGGACGAGTGATCAGCCCGACGCAGAGACCTCTATCTGACAACACACAACACTCACAAAGGAGAGACATCCATGCCCCCGGCGGGATTCGAACCCACGATCCCAGCAGGCGAACGGCCGCAGAACCACGCCTTACACGGCGCAGCCACTGGGATCGGCGAAATGCAACTACAGGACAGCAGACTCAGAGTTCTGGACGCACAGTTACAGCACTCCTCTTGTCCCGCTGGTTAAGTTGTGGTTAATATCAAAGTATTAACAAAGAAAGAAAGGAAACACGATGCAGCAGAATTGAGATGCGAACTAAACAGTTCCTCGTTAAAACTCAGCGGGTCTTTCCACAAACACAGCGCATCGCCAACCCACTGCAACGAAGTTACACTGTGGACACGTTTCTAGTATACGTTATAACTTGAACAGATCACTGATGAGGATTCGGATACTCAAGGAAGCGGCGCTGATTCATGGGGGTGGGATGCCCTCGACGTGTCGCAAGAACGTACTGCCTTCAACCACAAGGTTCAAGCAGAAGGATAATCTCTCTTGGACTGCTTCAACCTGAAGGCAGTGCAGTTCGTAATGCATTAAACCTCGAACCCAAAGACATATGATCACATCCCAGAAGACCTGAATCCTCAGCAAGACCGCTGTGAGAACTGCAGACTCCATGTCCCTTGCATTCTATAAGAAAAGCCTTGCACAAAGTTTTTTTTTTGTACTTCTAGCAAACCGGTAAGCAACAAGTCACTGTACGGCTCGTGTGCAGACAACCCGAAACTAAATTGAATCTACATGGTTCAGCGGCTTACAATATAAAATACGTTCACGTAAGGCAGGACGCGTCCTCACAACTGCAGGGGCATCTGACCGGTTTCTTCGGACAACTGAAGCGTCCTCTCTCTTACCAATGTGCAGTTCCCTTTCTCTTACTAATGTGCAGTTCCCTTTCTCTCACTAATGTGCAGTTCCCTTTCTCTTACTAATGTGCAGTTCCCTTTCTCTTACTAATGTGCAGTTCCCTTTCTCTTACTAATGTGCAGTTCCCTTTCTCTTACCAATGTGCAGTTCCCTTTCTCTCACTAATGTGCAGTTCCCTTTCTCTCACTAATGTGCAGTTCCCTTTCTCTTACTAATGTGCAGTTCCCTTTCTCTTACTAATGTGCAGTTCCCTCACAATCGGGGCAAAAGCCTAGAGGCAATTGCTATCACAGCGGATGTCACGACGCCAGCTGAAGGCTCCAGGCAGTGCGCATCGCGAACCAAACAAACAGCAGCAGCATGTTGAGAGGACACATGTATCGAAAAACATGGACAAGATATGAGTAAGTACGTACTGGCCGGTCCCAGTGGCCGCGCGGTCTAAGGCGTAGGTCTGCTGCCGAGCACTTGCTGGGATCGTGGGTTCAAATCCCACCGGGGGCATGGATGTTTGTCTGTTGTGAGTGTTTGTGTTGTCAGGTACAGGTCTCTGCGACGGGCCGATCCCTTGTCCAGAGAAGTTCTACCGACTGTGGTGTGTGTCTGAGTGTGATCAAGTAAAAATAAATAAAAAACCCTCTACACCTGCTGTGAACAAGTAGGTAGGAGAGGGAAGGACTGCAAACCAAAAACGTACTGACGGTGGACCAGTGCTCAGAATTATTTTGTCGCTGTAACTGTGACGAATGACGTACAGAAAAGTAATTTAAATTCGCAGAATGGCGCGCTGCAGACAGCAGGATGAGAATAATGTCCAAGCACGGGCCGTTAATAGTCAAATAATACATATGCGACCGCCATATGTGTAATTAATAATGTACTAAAGACTACGCGTGAGTCTACACACTGTGCGTGATAAAGGTGTGTCAGCTTGCCGAACGACACTGCGAGGAAGCAGATATATCAGACTTCACTTGTTTTGTCCTTCCGCTACTCCTTCACTCTTGATACGTTAATGAGACTTCAATTGGTAAAGAGCAGACACTGTCAAGAGGCAGGCTGATTAATTGAGGATGGATTGCAAGGAACAAGCAAGGAATTGGTCGTGACCTACTTTGAGGTGCTGAGAGAGTGAGGTAAACCACGAAAACACTCGTTCAATGGAGCCGACATTTGGACCTAGAAACGATCAACAAAAGCAAGACTTTTGGTGTTACACGCGCATCTGAATTAAAACTACAGTTAGGAAATGCCATTACTGTACACAGAGCAGGCGCAACTTGTACTGCACGCACCGTGCTGCTGTGGCTAGCTGTCAGGACTGAAGGCAGTTCGGACCCCGGAACATCCTGATAACATTATGAATAATTAATGACTGCGTTATTCGGATTTGTCCTGAGGCGACATTTAAGCTTCGGCTGAATGAAAACTACGTCAACCATGCCGTAATATATCGCCCGGAGGACATGGGGGGGGGGGAAATAATTCGTTTGCGTGTGCTTCTGTGCGTAGCGGTGTGTCCTGCAGGTGACTTGAACGTGTACAGCGCGGTTATTTTACATTCACTGGATCAGTGAAAGTGAAACTTGAAATTTCAATGGTTTTTGAGTGAGGGGGGCGGGGATACGTGAGTAGCCTGTGTTAACTGGCAAAATACTGCGCATAAAAATACTGTCTGTAAACACGTAAAGGCGACATAAACGTAACCTATAAGTAACGATTCAGGTCGCACCGTGCAGTAAACACACTCCGTCTCAGTTATACAAACCAGCCAGTTAATGTTGTGTACAGAAAAAATCACTGTTTGTTCTGAGATCCACACAAAACACATTACGTAAGGCAGAACGTAGAATTTCTGAATATTAAACCTGGTGGTATACACAGTGACCACTGGGCTTTAAAAAGCTAAATTCAGTCTGTTAGGGCGTCTCCGCTTCGTCGTGAGAAGTCTGCAGTACCGCAGTACATTCCTATGCAGAACTGAGCGGGAGACGCTCAGGTCTGCAGCCAGCCAGTGAAGGGGACGCACTGAAGATCCACCGGTGGTCACGGTTCACTGGCAGTCCGTAGAATCAGTGAGCCAGAAGATAAAAGAATATGGAAATTTCAGAAGCGTGAGGGGATACATTGCTTGTGGAGGAAAGAGCGCTACTATCCTGGAATTTGCCTCAGCTTTTTGAAGACAAGAGAAAGCCTACGGAGGCTAGAATATTGGCGCTTCTCACAGAGGTGTCGCCGCAGACTCATATCCTCAATGCCGTTGGGTAAAGAGTTACCGACGTTTCGATCTTATTTCCTTCATTTTCAGGGTAAAGCAGTCCAAGAAGAGCCAGCACAAGGACAGGAGCTTTTATAGATTCACTATGTGTCAAATATGGCGACGGCAGGACAGACAGACAGACATCATACGCAAACAAATTTATGTGTCCTTAGAAGCGCACCATTCTCAGCACTTTAAAAATAGACTGGACATGACTTTGAAGCAGTTCTTAGGCAAGAAGTAGCTGAGCAAGACGACAGTCCGGGGGACACCCAGGGCTTTGACCACATCATTAAATGTACTGAAAAACAGGCTCACAGTAGTCCACTGCCAGGCACTTGGGTTGAGAAACAGCAGGCCCGCAAGTACAGCTTTATCACTAACGCTGAAACAATTCGAGCTGAGAACCAAGGCAGCATGCACTCTTATTCCGAATACGGATAGTCCGAAATACGTGCGTAACTAATTCGTACATACTAAGTGATACTGGCGCCTTGACTGACGGCAGTTCACCGGTGTTTAAGCAGCATCGGACAGGCACAGCGGGCGTACAGTGCAGATGCTGACATCTGATAAAAGGCAGCACTGAGATCTGGCTACACTCTTCAGCAAAGGCCTTCCGCAGTTAGGAGACAGACCGCACCAACGATTGTACCAGAATCGAGTCCGGGCCACGGCACACTTGCACTGTTACCTTGATTTCCGTGCGTGAGTGTCGACAGACACTTCACAAAAAAAGTACACATTCGTGTCCTGCGTCAGTAATGCACGCACTTCAGATGCGAGCCACGGCAGCTCCTGCTTCGTTCTGTAGAGCTACTGGGATCGAGTCGCGTCTCACAACTCCGCTATCATCGGCTGCTCGAGTCTTCCGGGACTTGGCGCCGCGTCGATTGGCAAATAGTTACCGACGCTTCCAAGTACCCTAGTACATTCAACTTCACGGCCAACCAATCCATTACGACTCTCTTCCCCTATTCTTTGCTTGACTCTGAAAATGGAGGCACAAGGTTTCTCCGAAACGTCGGTAATTATTTACCAGATGAGTCACTGCAACTTCCCATAATACTTGATCCTCAGCAACACCACTGTGAGAGCCCTAGATTTCGTCTTAACATTAACACTCACCAGAAAGTTAACTAACTAACTAAGCAGCCCGCAGGAGCAGAGTCCTTGTTTAGAAAGTAACATTTCCTCAGCTAATCACAGGTTGTACGTACAGCATGCCATGATAGCACCCTCAACACAAATCCACTTCTGTACTCAGATTTTTGATGCCCTATACTCCGGCTGACAGGCGTCGAGATTCCAAAGAATCTTCTGCCCCCGCCTTCTGTTCCAAAGCAGCAGCAGGCAGGCAGCCAGCCCTTCCGGGTGTTGCTGCTTGTTTACCAGAACATGCGGCACCAAACTCCTCATATTTATCGCCATGTTAAATTCAGAACTCACAAGGCTTACGTAAAGTTCCGTTAACTTCCTAATAACAGTTTAATGCAGGGTGTTACTTGTTCCAGTCTTGCGCTTGTGTACGAACAGGCTCGAGAAGGAAGCGTTTTAGTGGCTGGTAACTTTAATGTGACAGCAGATATTTGTCTATCTCAGCACAGAAAAACGAACAAGGAATTGAAAAAGAACAAAAAAGTAAGAAAAGTATTTTTCCTTCTGACAGCAAGTTTTGACATTGCACGTAAACTAAATTATTGCTGTCTTGTTCGTCTAGAGAATGAGGGAAGATATGTTTGTGTTGCATCTGTCAGATACAGCAGCTAGCGCAGCCTAGCGGGCGGTTTCTCCAACAGTGGCAAAAGAAAGGGCGCCTTCACATTCTTTCTCTTCCATATTCTCTCTCACGTAAGGTGGGAGCTATTATTCGTAAAATCAGCATACAAAAGGTGTTTATCCCCTTGTCGCTTCCACAGGAACCTTTTATTTTCCTCCGGAAGTAAAGACGCTGTCTGCTCCAGATATCTTCTTATACACAGTGAGTTTGTGTGCGTGTGTGTGCGTATGTGTGTATAAGATTATACATTTTTACTTTACAAAGAATGGACTTGAGTGAAGCAAGCGGAGCCACTGAGCGTTTTGCTGTCTGCATAAAAGAGAGGCATTTGTTGTCGTCGTGTTCTTTCGTACCAGAGGCATACTTCTACATCAAAATATTACAACACGAATTTTAAAAACAACACGAAACGGGCGTCAAGGCAGGGAGCTTGGAGATCCTGCTTCCTATTTGAAGGTTTTCGGGGCACATTCTAGGCCTGGAGAGTGTAGGACTAACAGAATATTTAGGAGGTTTTACTCAGCTGCGCTAGGGAAACTTCTGGACAGTATACTATCTCGACCCTGCAGACACTGTGCCATATGGTCCTTTAAACAGACAACTGAATTTTAGACAGACTAACAACAAGTACACCTTGCTCACCGGATCCGTACAGCTCCTTAATCCCGTAAAGAATAAGACTACTCGAATTCTTTTTAAAGATTCAGTGCGTACCGCGCAGTAAACACACTCCGCCCCGGTTATACAAACCAGTCAGTTAATGCTGTATAGGGAAATAATCGCTGTTTGTTCTGAGATCCACACAAAACACATAAACACACTGTGTGGGCAGAACGTAGAATTTGTGAATGTTAAACCTGGTGGTACATAAAGTAACCACTAGGATTTAAAAGGTTAATTAGAAGTTCCCTGATCGAATATCGGCCAGGTACCCAGGTACCCAGCTAGTATCCACTATTCCGGTTGCAGTTACCTCCAAACATTCGCACAGTTGCACGATGAGTTGCTCCAGCAGCCACCGATCAATTAACCGTCCCGCCGTTTCTTATTTAACGCCCCACGCAGTTGTTTCAGGGTCGTTACAAGGAGAACCTATCAAGCTGTTGGAAACGACGCGAAGTGCTGAAAAGCCGCTCCGTTGTGCAGGATTTTCATTGCCAGGCAGGCAGGCAGGCAGCTAAACCCTCCTGTTATAAGAAATACGTCACGAAGTCGCATAGAGGTCAGGCAGTAAAACCTCTCTCAACCTCGCAACTGAGCTTCATACTCCGGGCATGTTTATCTCCTGGGGAAAAGATTAATTTATTGCAAGTATAATCTGTGATGACAGAATCGCATTGCCACCTTGCGGGACGGGTGGACGGGGATCTTGTTAATCCCGTCATGTCGCTATAGGACAGCGAGACTGCGAGAAAGAACGGAATTCAGTCTAAAGATTTGCGATGAATGTTTCTATGTCACGCTGACTCACATACAGCACATCTTCTGGCGCCTCGTTATGCTTAAGGAACAAAACGTGTCGCCATCACGTAAAATTACGACGCCTGTTTATTCTGCTGCGGCCACTAGATGACGTTAACCCCCGTGGAACGACGCTAGCATCATATTCATGGCTCCAGCATAGAATATTTCATGCTTTTACTGAACAAAGCAGCACAGATAGCTTTCCAAACGTAATTTTTAACCACAATGAGAAAATTAAGAATGTCTGGTGCGTGCCAATTTAAGGAACAGAAATACTGTCACATTACGCTGGGTGCAGCAACTGTGGGGTGGCGGCAGCCACTGCACCGCAATAACACTGGGCCTTTGCAGTGCATACAGACGAGCTGTCAGCTACACGATCCAGCTGCTTTAACCCCGGAGGATTCCCCAGTACACTGATACAGGGGAGTCTCAGCTGGTGCCAGACCCTAGCTGTCACGTGGGCGACAATGCACCCTTACGAAGAACTGAAATTTGTACAAGTAAGTTACGAACATACACAAAGCTAACGGTGTACCTGACTGTTTAAACTACTGCGTGTTTGCAGCTAAATGGTCTGCTGAATATCGGGCGTGTTCTAGTTGCACAAGCGTTACGTACTGTACTGATATTTGTAAGTGCAAGTATTCACAGTCTGAAAAAATATATTTCCTACCCTTTTGTTTCAAATGTAAAAAACCAAAGTACCCCAAGGATCACTGCAAGTCCGCAACCGGTCGTTTCGCAGCACACAGTTCATGTTCAGAGTGACACGACAGCACACGCACTGTGCACGGCACTGCACTAGACCTCACGTGCTGAACGGATACTGAATATACAGCATATAAGCCACAAATTGCACAATGAACAATAAACAACCATTTGTCACTTTACGATGTGCGTCCTAGGCGTTTCGTCCCTTATATGGCCATCCTCAGGGAGGTAACAAATGTGGGAATACAATAATGGCAGGGTCTGTTAAAGATGTGCATATGTGGAGTCAAAAATTCAACGTATCCAATTAAATTTTCTACAAATATTTAAAATACAGACTAATTACAAACATTTTCATATAAATATTTCATATTTCATGTGAATATCTGTCCGTCTGTCTACCGTTGCAGACAAACGTCTATATGAATGTCACCTGCATTCTGGGCAGTTGTCCCTGCGGTGTCGGCAGGTGCTTAGACAACGATCGTTCACTGAGTCCTATGGAACATTCTATATACCATTATGTACTGTATGCATACACAGTATGTATACTGTTATCTACTATATACTGCATATTCAATGTACTATCGAATTGCCTACACTAGCAAACACTAAGTACAAAGACAACACTCTTTCACCTTGCGCATGATTCCGAACGGCCCCTCCCCACTCCCGGACAGTACTCCCGCAACAAGCCCGCCCCAGGACACCGGTACCGCACTCACTTCTTCGTGTGGCTTTACAATAAATCTGATCCCCTAAACCCGGCGTCCCACAGGCTTAAGTGCACGTGAACTTGACGTGCGACTTAATAATTATTAATTGACAGTTAATTAACGACCTGTACCTCCCCTCTACGTCCGCAGGCTGCAGAACATAAACCTATTAAAATGGCTAACACGGCAGTCAGGGTGTGACTTAATCACTCACTCACACCACGTTTATTACGTGATGTAGATGCCACATTAATTCCCACTTCTGAATGCGTGTAACAAGTCGCATAGTCAGTACCCCTTTCAGCGAGCCCGCCCGAGCCTGCAGAGACGGGAAGCGCCTGGTGCTATTCTAAAAGTTGAGATGGATTAGCATTGCGACTGGAAGTTGCGAATAAAACCACAGGAATATGCTTAATACGCACAGGAGAGCGCCTTGTGGAGCCATCAGGTCAAGCTGCAGCCGGTCAGTAATACCGGAAGGAGAAGGGGGAGCTGAGGTGGTTTGAATACTAAAGGCAGCATTTTGGAAGCAAAACGATCGACCGCCATTTGCACGGACAATAAGGTCGAACATTGGTGCATATAAAGGGAGCTTACTTCAGGCTTTTCAATTTAGCTTCGGCGCTCCGACTAACCCCACTTGCGGCACTGCAGTCTGCAGCAGGATGGTCGTTCCGCCGAATCGCTGTGCTTCTGCTTGAACACTGGTCGCCCATTACAGGTACCGTGTTCAGCGGCAGGCGGCGGCACCAAAGTAATTTGTATGGTGCTACATGTTTCGGCTACGTATCGTAGCCATCATCAGGGACTCAATATTATAAAGACATAAGCATCGTATTGTACGTCGGTAAATGGTAATACACGGACATCGGCTTTTATTACAACAGTTCGTCGCTATATCGCAGTACCATTAAAACTGTGCAGATTAAACTACGTGTATAGTATTAAAACATAAAATGTTAAAATGTAATGGGCTGTCTCCACATATCTTGTTGTATTAAATATCTCCTGTTTCTGACGGGCTGGAGACCCACGGCTTTGATGATCGCGATTTACACCACGACTGATCGCCCTGCACTGCAATGTGTGCTGGAGTGGGAAATGCAACTTCAAGCTTATGTTCAAGGCAACTGCACGGAGTATGTGCAACATTACGTATTGTTTGCAGTCCGTGTGGAATTTGTGGTGAACAAAGTGGCAGTGGGGCAGGATTTTCTCCGATTATTTGCTTTACACCTGTCAGTTTCATTCCATCGGTGTTCCGCTACTTGGAAAACAGAAACAGAAACTAATCCATGCTAATCAGAGGGCGATACAACAAGCCTCAAGGCTGCGGTGCGTCCGTAGCGTCTGCTGCGGGGCCCTTCGCCACAAAAAGAGTTTTCATTTAATTTCATCAGCTGCTGTGTTCTGAATAATTATTTGTAGCTGAAGTGTTCTCACATCCCTAACGCCATCAAAATTTTGCGTCATTTATTTCCAGTTACTTTGACGGAGTAAGCTCCACGTGTTCCCATGCCATGTCTGTTCCGTGTGAAATTTGACTGTACTTGTGCGGGTTTCAAGGTTCTTGCTTTGTGCGTCGAGTCTCGCATTTCTAACACAACAGGATGGCGTTTCAAAACTATCTCCAAGTTCCCGTAAATACAAGGCGTTATATTTCGCGTTTCATACGCTGCGTTGAAATGTGAGTCTGCAATTTACAAAGCAGGCAATGCATGCAGCACTGCCACGATATTTAACAGGGTTTCATGCGACTTCATCATTACTGCGATCTGCAAGCATTACGTTCGTGTAAATAAGATGAGAATTTAAAGACTCAGTTCCTTACTCACAAAAAGCACATCGCGTCTCCAATACCAGTTAAATATGTTTGCGGAAATAGCAGCTGCCTATTCTGAAAATCACATGAAACACAAATACACTCTGTGGGTAAAACAAATGTTCTTTTAATGGTAAAGCAGCTGGTAGATAAAGCATCCACTGTATTTCAGGCGGTTAATGTGGCTAGGATATTGAGGACAAGGATATACTGCGCGGAACATGAAGCAGGCACGTGACAATATACTTTCAGCGAGAAATGTCTCGGAAAAGAGACGTCTGTGTTTGATTCTACAACAATACTAGCGATACCGGCGGTACTGCCTGAGTAAAATCCCGCTGTCTCGTTACAACGATCTGTGTTCCTGAATTAACAAGTGACGTCTGTCGTCGGCGTGGGGTCAATACACAAACTGCGGTAGCGTAGGGCAATGTTAATGGCTGCCGAGTTCATGAAGGTGGGTCACAACCGAAACTCACAGCACCCGCATATCAAAGGCGAGATTTTGGTTGAGAAAACTCACAAGGCACAATAAAGGCGTCACTGGCAGGTTGTGTTTCTGCACAGTCCGCTTCACGGCTGAGACGTTCGTCACAACGTGCGATATGTCTGTCCGTCCCGGACGTATAAAACCTACGCCCGTGTTGCGTCAGTCAGGTGATAGTAACACATTTGACGTCTTCAACAATTCTACAGGAGCAGCGGGCTAGGAACCACCTTGTGCCGGCGGGCGCTATGACCTGCGGCTTCTGCTTAGTACCTGGGTGTCTCTGACTCAACTGACCGTGACTCACTCATTCAAAAACGCTTAAAATTCAAAATAAAATTTTTTAAATATTTGTTACAGCGACAGTGTTTATCATAAAATTCAGCAGCAATTTCTCTGGCCGGTACACCGCGGAGAATCGAAGGTGACAGAAGAAAAAGGGCAGGACTTGTGCAGGTCACGTGATAAATGTCATGTTGACCTCCAGCAAGGCAGAAAAGTAAATGCCAGAATGGAACCAACCCTCCTTATCTTCAGCTATCCAGCTGGTGTGAGACTGAGTGAGTGCCCACTGCAAATTTGAACCTAAGAAAACGAGTGACATCCAGAGCAGGGGAGTAGGAGGCGCCACATGACCAGTTTGGGGAGAGGTTTACGGGCTACGCAACTCTCCTGCTGTCCGCTGCGACTGTTCAGTTGTATTGGCACACGGTGTATGTGGCTACACTGTCAGCAGGCAGTCTGTACTGCGTGCTGTCCGGACGTGGGGCAGTTTTAGAATAATGAGCTGGAAGGGATGTGGAAGGAAGACGTCGTCACCAATTTTGAGGTACAGTTACAGCACTGCGCGTAGGGCCTGAGAGGAACCACGAAAGATATAAGACACGACAGTCGGATCTCCAGACCGGTATCTGAACCCCGAACCTCGCGCACACGAACGAGGAGCTAACCACAGCGTTTGGTCGGAATATCCAACATGGCGGTAACCTGCAAACAGCAATTAGAATTTAAATGAGAAGTTCAAACGCAACAGAATGACACGCATCAAACAAACGCAACAGAATGACACGCATCAAACAAACGCAACAGAACGATACGCATCAAACAAACGCAACAGAACGATACGCATCAAACAAACGCAACAGAACGACACGCATCAAACAAACGCAACAGAATGACACGCATCAAACAAACGCAACAGAATGACACGCATGAAACAAACGCAACAGAACGACACGCATCAAACAAACGAAACAGAACGACACGCATCAAACAAACGCAACAGAACGACACGCATCAAACAAACGCAACAGAACGACACGCATCAAACAAACGCAACAGAACGACACGCATCAAACAAACGTTGTTTTCAGCATTACTTTCATTTTACGACCAACTAAATCACAGCGAACGGAACATTTTGATCGCTGGACTGACCACTGCAGTGCGAGCGGCATTATCGGTGGCTATGCGCAATGATGTCGTCCGCTCTACGGCAAGCAGTCCGGCGATAAACAGTACACTCTGTATATTGCCATTACACCCGTGAATGTACATAGAAAAGTTGCAGTATTATGTTGCAGTCTTCACTGCTTATCTCTGGCCGGTGTAAAGTGATGGGACGGATAAAGGTCGCACGCAGTCTTTTGCCGAACCCTGACTTATACATTGTACGATCATACAGCATAGCCGAACGTTCCGTACCACGCGATTTTGATGGTACCGGGGGGGGGGGGGGGGAGCGAAGTGCGTAAGCAACTTAGTACGCTGCGCCTACCCATACGGCACAGCTATGAGCTTCGTCGTTTATATTGCGATAATACAGCTCGCGAAACAGACTCAAGTATTATGGAAAGCAACACCGTGTCTTCGGGCGGGCAGTGCCTGAAGTTCCGAAACATCGTATTGCCCGAAGACCTGAATCTTCAGCAATACCGCTGTGAGAACTTCAAAAGTCGCAATTCGAAACTGATGTCACGATGACGTCCCTCCTGTGCTAAAAGCTCACTTGTCTCACAATAGGACACTCTGTCTTGATAGACACGTGACCACACTCCTTCTGTGTCTATGACAGGTCGGTGTTCTTCTTCTTCAGGCAGCTCTGTAATATGTGCAGAAAGGCATTTTTGGGCAGCAATTTTTACGGTGTATCGAACCTTGCCTCACCGGGCTTCATCTTCCCTGTTTCCAATAGTATTCTTTTTACGTGGTTAACATCCGGTCTATCCAAATCTGAACCGACCAAGGATATGGTGTCTACTGAAAGAGACATCGTTCCCTGTGACATTAAGGAAGCTGGAGACCGCCTCATTCCTGTTTGCCCTGACAAATTACTCGCTCAACTGGTACCCAAATTATCCGAAGAAGTTATTTTACTGCGGACGGATGGCCACAGCCTGATTAGCGGAACCGATAAAATGTCAGTGGCTGATGATTCCAACACTTCACCGGGAAGTGACGTCATTGGCAGTCGCGAGGAACAGCGGGGTCGTCATATAAAGACGCTTTATCAGCTGCTTTGGATTAAAAACCTTCTGCTTCGGCAGACTTCGCTGGTTGTGCAAGACTGCAGTCTGTATCCTCCGTGAGTGTGAACAGTGCGGCTGTGGACAGGAAGGCAGGCAACGGTTGGACCGCAGCCCACAGAATCTGTTCGCAAAAATACGCCTTCTGTGACTGAATAAAGCAGAACGTCCTTCCTCCATGTTATTCAAAAAATACGATAACAAAATGAAATCTCTGTTTGCTTCCCTTTTCCTCCCGACGTTTCGACCACCAGCAATACAAATTCTATATTGGTGCAATTAAAATCGTCTCGCGAATTTTGAGGTCTTCGCAGCGGTACAACTGATGATTCCGGTCTTGTGGGATGCGACACTGCGTCGTTGGGAGAGAAGTTACAGACGTTTCGAAAACAGTTTTGCCTTCTTCTTCGGAGTCAAGCAGTGCAACGAGATGAAAGAACTACGAACTTTCGAAACGTTCGAAACTACTCGCACAAAGACACAACTTGTCATCCCAGGAAACTTGAGTTTTCGTAAATCGTAGCTGCAAAAACCCGAGGCAGTCCGTCCTTTTATTAGGCCTTCGTTTATATCTTCATTTTGTAATGTAAATCCTTCAGTCTTCATCAAAAGTCCTCTCTCATACTGTACCAGCTTCTATCATCATCATCATCATCATCATCATCATCATCATCATCTTATTATTATTATTATTATTATTATTATTCATCATCATCGTTATCGTCTCAACCTTATCCAATCTATTTTTTTATTTTGTGTTTCGTGTATCTACATAACTGTGCGATGTGTATGCACGTATTTATGCTGTTTTTTAATTGTCTCCGTGCTGTCAACCAAGCACATTAATAAACGGCATTATTATTATTATTATTATTATTATTATTACTTTGAAAATTACTATCATTACTGTAGGCGCGAGCGATTTGTTGTGTTCGTACTGTCGTTTCGCTTGAGTTACGTTGTTTTTTACGTGCTACATTTGCGGTTAAACACTTCATGCATGTTCTACTGTACGCCTGTGCCGTCCGTGTAACTGGCCTTCTGGATGTGTCAGCTTTACTCATCCAGAGCTGTACTGAACTGACTTATTTGGCTGCATGGCTCTTGTGGCAGCACACCAATAATGAAGAAGCAAACTGAATTATTATTATTATTATTATTATTATTATTCGGGTGATAAAATCAAGAAGAGTGAGATGGGCGGGGCATGTGGCACGTATGCGAGACAGGAGAGCTACAGGGTTCTGGTGGAGAGACCTAAGGTAAAGAGACCACTTGGAAGACTTAGGAGTAGATGGGAGGATAATATTAAAATGGATACTCAAGACGTGTATGGGGCCATGTATTGTATTGGTGTGGCTCAGAATAAGGACAGGTGGCGGGCTGTTGTGAATACGGTAATGAACCTTCAGGTTCCATAAAATGCGGAGTATTTCTTGACTAACTGAGGAACTGCTCGCTTTTCAGGAACGACTCTGGTCCAGGTAGTTAGTTATTATTATCATCAGCAGCATTATCATCTCTGTCATCGAAAGGGAACCGCTGTGTTCCACACAAAGGCTAACCATAGGTTGCTTCTGTTTCAAGCGACCCGCAGGCGGGTTGAACTCCGGGTGACGATGTGACGTAATCACGTGACAATGTCGCAAGGACAGTCATACTGCGGGCCAGGCAATATCAGAACTTTAAACTGCCGCATCACTTTGATGTCCGTAACTACTGGCGCGTGAAAACAATTCGGCAGATTGTCAGGTTCAGTCTGGTATCAAGCACAAGTTTCGTCCGGCCAGCAACTGTACATTTCGACTGACTGAACGTGAGTTCGCGACTCCAAAGGGCAATCTGGGACATGACACTACAGAAGGCATTGACGATGGAGAAATTCGGTGTGAGTGAATGAGTGAGTGATGAGGAAGTCAAACAAGAATTGTTACAGCCCTGCGAATGTGTACATTTGTTTGCGCATTTATTCAGCAATAAGCGTCAATACTAAAGTACGATGAAACTAAATTCTGTTTTGCATTGCACGTAGGTACATACACAACATCTGCGGACAGACGTGCGCAATTGTCTTCCTATATGGAATGTGATTTTTTCGGCATTCTTTGGGTTTGGCTTAAAGTTTGGCATCGTTTGGACACTGCACAATAGGTACGTCCCACAGAATCACAGAAACTGAAAAGCACTATACCGTCACAGTAATAGTCACTACGCCGATCTCAGTGGCCGCGCGGTCTAAGGCGTGGGTCTGCGGCCGTTCGCTTTCTGGGATTGCGGGTTCGAATCCCGCCGGAGGCATGGATGTTTGTCTCTTGTACAGTGTTCGTGTTGTCAGGTAGAGGTCTCTGCGTCGGGCTGATCACTCGCCAAGAGAAGTCCTACCGAGTGTGGTGTGTGTCTGAGTGTGATCGTGAAGCCTCGATAATGAGGAGGCCCTGGCCCACTGGCGGCTGTCAAGCCATGAATAAAAATAGTCATTACGACAGAATGAAATCCTGGCACGTATCAGAAGAAAGGTTATTAGAGGGACTAACTGAAAATTCACAGTTGCAACATTTATAAACCAAACGATACGATTCGTTCGGAAACACGTCATCATTTTAAACTAAAGCCATGGAGTTATTTATTCAAGAGCCATTTCTGAAAAATATTAAATCAGCACTACTGCTACTACAGCGTGTGTAAAAACTGCTGCAGAATTTAGACACTCCGCACTTCCACAGATTGTATTCGTTTGTTTGTTAACGACTGCCGTAACTAGGCAAACAAACCGGTTCGTGTTTGTATTGCAGGCGCTGTCTATTTGCGGTGACATGGGGATTAAAGTTCTGTGTCACTTCGTTAACTTAACGCTTCAAAGAATTATAAAGTGCTGGTATATAAATATGAAATATATTTCTCAGCACCGTGCACAGACAGGGCTTCGACTGTATGAAGGGTCACTCACTCACTCACTCACTCACTCACTCACTCACTCACTCACTCACTCGTGCACTCACACAGCTCATACTGCGGTGGGACGTGCAGCTGTCGTTAAGCGTTTAGAACGGTCTCCCAAGTTCACAGCAGAACCGAAATGTCACACTCTTTCCCCAGCTGAAGCACTCACACAAACTGACTACCAAAAGCAGTGTAATTAATATAAAACTTTTCTTCTCTATGACTTTTCATCCGTCTTCTGGTTTTCTTCTTACTTCCATCAGAATGACGACATTTCATATTCATTTCAAGATTATCGCATGTCGAACGTCGCATTAGTTTCAGAACACTCGGAAAAAAAGTCCATTGAGAAGAGCGGGCCACTGTTTGGATTTTTAATGTAAGCTCGTGGATGAACTTTACGACAGAGCGACGTGGTTATCCCAGCATTTATCTTGTAGGGTGTGGCCAATACAGAAACCGCCCACAAGAGAGATATTAAATGTCTTCAAATAATACGTGCGACACGAGAATAAAATTCCAACTCAGGCCTACCTTTACGAGCGATTTGCTAGAGTAATATGAGACGAACGCCTAATAGGAGAGATGCGTTCTTGCTGTCACAACTCCATTAAAGCCCAGCGGTTACTGTACGTACCGCCAGGTTTAACATTCACAAACTGTACGTTCTGCCCACACAGTGTGTTTATGTGTTTTGTGTGGATCTGAGAACAAACAGCGATTATTTCCCTATACAGCATTAACTGACTGGTTTGTATAACCGAGACGGAGTGTGTTTACTGCGCGGTACGAACTGAATCTCTAAATATAATTCAGGTTAAACTTAGTTTTTAACGACTAATTGGTTCAGACAAATTCAAAATACGAAAACACACATGTGAACATGACTACACTTGCTTCAGCCTTCAAGATACAGGCTATGTGAAGTGCATTCAGCTGGGATTATCACATAGCAATCCAAATAGGCCTACGGATACATGAGAAATATGTCTCGAACCCAGACGTCATTAAAGAAAAATGCTGACCTCATCAATGGTATTACCGTGTACATCAGCATAACAAAATACTTTCACTCTCTTGTCCTCGTTTCTATCAATCCTTGGCCGTCCGCAGATCGGCTGCACAGTAACAGCTGCACACAGCGGACGTCTGCAGATCGGCTGCACAGTAACAGCTGCACACAGCGGACGTTTGACAGCTTCGGCGCCACAAACCACACCAAGGCCTACACAACGTGACGCTGCCCATTTCCCTCACAGACGAACTGTATGATCGCCCGCTGCTCAGTCTGCGACGCTGCAGCGAGCACGTGCTGGACACTTCCACTGCACAGCCGACTGCGGCAAACCAAAACGTCTCAACGCGTTCCAGTGCGGTCCACAGGTAGCGCACAGCCCACGGTCTATCCCCATTCAAACTGTACCCCGCCCCGGGCCTACCGCAGTGCAAACGAACATAACCGATCGTGCAGACATGGTGGCGGTTGCAGTCACCAACAGAGACGGCGGTGTTTACTTCTTTCGCTGAAATCCAAACTTCCCGCTCGCCACGCTTCAGTTACGTCGCTACTGAACAAGTAATGTCCTTGTCATGGTAGCGACAGCATTTTGTTTTCTGTTCGTCACGCCGCGCCGGTAGCTGTGAATGCAGAACGCTGTTCACAAACTGTACTCACAATGTTTCAAAACACTACTTGCGCAACAAAGTCGCCGGCACTCTAGACAGAACGTTCGTGGACAAAGTATCCAGGCCTACCTTGAGTTCCGGTGACAGCGTCGCTCAACTTCGTGCAAGCTGTTCGTGCAGATATGGCGCACTTAATTCGACTACTCGGTTGGAGCGCCATCATGATGCATCGGCAACTGCTGCTAGAAGTTTGTCAGCTGCCGTATAAACGGCCGCTGCTGTGAACTGTCCAGTTCAAGTTCCCAGCTGTCTCCTTTCTGCAAAGGAAAACATTTTACTGTCCTATTTAACGAGCTGTCGGAGATTTCAGGCTTCCACAACGGCGTGGCTCATATCTTCGCTCTTCTGAGATGTTACGCAGCACAGGTTGGTAGTTGGTTACCGACGTTTCGCGAAACATATCGCTCACATATGCAAGCGTGAGGTAGTCCAAGAACTGCGCTGCGTAACATTCAGAACAGCGAGGACCTCACTGCCGTCAGTTGCATATCGAGCATTGGTGGAATGATGCCAACAGGTGAAAACAGAAGTACTGGGGGAGATACGCGTTCTAGTCAGTGCCAATGTGTCCACCATAAACCCCATATGTACTGGCCCCGATCGGCCTCGTGCGTCGGCGCAGTGAGACCTTTTGCTAACCACGTGAGTTATGACATTTCCATCACGACCGCAAAGGAAAATTGTTCATAGAACTTTCCGCAAGATAAAGTACAAAAGAAAAATAATACTTGCTGGTCACCTAGCAGTATCTTAGAGAGTTTCCAGACAGGCGCAAGAATTTCCGTTACTCAAAATTTGTAACCCCAACTGTAGTAAGCGTTTTAGCTCCTGCTAACTTTGCACTGCAATATCTGGCAAATCATCACTGCTTTGCACTCAAGCAAGGCCAAGTTTCATTTACGTAGCGCACTGCAGCGCCTAACATCCCGACTTCCCTGAACAGTACCGTCTTCACTGATGTCAGGCCCTGTAGTTTGAGAGACAACCACCATGGCGTCAACGAACCTGCTAACCTAAATACATTCATTTATGGTTCACTTAACTACGCCGATACATGAATAATAAATCTGAAAGGATGCGAAACAAAGTGGCTGTGTCTTAATTACAGGCAGTCAGGAGCTGTCGTGTCCCGTCCGAAATGTGAACCAGGCATCTCCCGGTTCGGACTATCATTGTCTGTGCTTATAACCTGAATACGGAGGACGTGGGTTTCTCCAAAACGTTAGTATGTATCTACCCAACTACACGATGTCACACGCCACATGACAGTAACCTTCATCTGATTCACGACACAGTCTGACTGGACACTTCGACGTAGAAGTAAACCCGACACCTAACAGAGTTACAGTGTCACGTGCAGGCGCACTTGTACTGAAACCACAGACGCATTCGCACTTGGATCACTTTGCGCTTGTAACACATCCAGCTGGATTCATGAATAATAAGCGAATCAGTACACAACAATACATAATAACAAGTGCCTCAATACACAATAAATCGGCATAATAATAAGTCACGCAGTACATCACAGATTCGAATAATAATTGACTCAATACACATTAAATTTGCATAACAAGAAGTGGCTCAATACGCCACAGATTCGAATAATAACTGACTCGATACACATTCAATTTGCATATTAAGAAGTGGCTCAATACAACATAAACTTTCACAATAATAAGTGGCCACAGTTTGCGCAACCAACTGCACAGCGGTACAGAACTCAATTCACAGTTACTTAAAGCTGCAGCGTTTCTGCTTGTGGCATCAAGTGCAATTATAAAGCAGAATTATAACCGGCAGAGATGAACCGATTCAGGAGAAAGTTTCTGTTCTTTTGTTCTGTAAGTAATTACCAAGTACTGTAGTTTAGTAACACGGAAATCTTAGGGGCATGGGACGAAATCATCGAGTGGTGGCGACTCCATCTCATAATGAGAATTAGTGGCCGTTAGTTTAATTGCAGTCTTAATTAGAATCGTAGAGTTCGGAACCTGGCTGGAACAGGCGACATCGGCAAGGAGGGATGCAGGATTGGCCAGCCGGGCACTACGCATGACTGGTTCGATCGGAAGGAGACAAAGACTCGGTCGGCCAAGCAAGTTGCTAACCAACTAACTGACTGACTGACTGACTGCACGAAACAGAGTCCTCCTTCAGAAGCTAAAGTTTCTCACCTAGTCAGTAAATTCCCTGCGTTTTATGCAAACTGAAAATTCATTGGTGCGTTCAAAGCAGCCTGCCAGTTTGCCTAAACTGAGCAACAAGAATTCAATCCAGGTTCTCCAGACTATTACTTAAAACTCTACTGTAATATTACCTTACTACCTACGTCTAGGTCTTCCAAGTGGGTTCTTTCCTTCGAATTTCCTTACCAAAACCATGTACTCATTTCTCTTTTCCCCATACGTGCCACATGTCCCTCCCCTCATTTCACGTCCTTGATCAACCAGACGACACTTGCTGAGCAGTACCAAACATGACGCCCCTCACTACGCGGTTTTCTTCATTCTCCTGCCAGTTAAATGTTGAAAAAGTGGCACCTGCCATGCCATCGCCATAGAATAATATTGCAGGCAGTTTGTTTTTAAAGGACAAGCGCTCTGACATGTTTGCAAATACTGCGGACTGACTAGCCATGTGTGTAAATCAATTAACGCTCTGAAAAATTTACCAGCTAAATTAATGGAGATATTGCGGTAGAGCTTTGTCATTCTTCAACACATCGCCCGATCCACCATAAGCAAACCTCGCCTCTCACCAACGCCGACCGCACGCAGATCGCAGGACTGCAGTTCCATCTCAGAAAGGATCCGAGGCGATGCAAATATCACACATCTAACATAACCCCCGGAACACTGAGTCAGCTCGTCGCTAAGCTTCTAACATTACACACAATCGGCAAACATTGATACAACTAGCAGCAGTTTAATGCATCGTCCCAGAATGCGATCAGCAATATTAGTGTCTGCAGTTCAAGTCAAGCTTTGTTATGAATTAAATACTGGCATATTTTGCACACATGACTATAAAAAGGGGATTTGGTGCCCTTTATGACAACATGCTGTATGTGTCACTGATTTAATCTTTCGTTTGTTGAGACAAAAAAGTAACCACCCATTCATCCACCTATTTACATGTTAATTCATTCATTCATTCATTCATTTTGTCACTCCTTAATCAACCCTATTCTGTTACTTTCACCTTCAATTAAACAGTCCGTCGCTCATTAGTTTAATTAACTGTTTCTTAATTAGCCAATTCATCCTGATATGTCATTATCCTACACACTGTATACTATAAGGGATAAAGGCCTCAATATATTTAGGGTTTATTTTGCGAAATAATTCGTGCATTAACCCTTTAAAACTGTGTGCTTAATAGATATGCCGCGACGTCTAACATTAAACACTGCACTGTGCCCACACAGCATACTCAACGTTCCGTTTGATTCTCACGTTAAACAGTCAGGATTGTCCTTCACAGCTTTTACCCACTGGTCTTTCTGAGGGAAGCGAACTGCGTACGCAGTGACATATTAAACCAATCTTGACACACAGCGCAGCTTAAATATAGTCGTCAAAGGATGATAACAGCTTTATTGCTTCCAGCAGTCACATCTTGTCACATGTTGCCCTGAGTGCCCGGACCTCTTGCATGGAACGCCTTCCTTTGTGCACAGTGTCAGTCCGTAACTCATCAGTTTGCCACGGGTTCCTACACAGCAATTACACGTGTTCACCTTCTTGGTACTTTGCGTTATTATAAGAATTAAAGGTGCCGAATAGTCGTCTTTGGGAAACCTAGGCACTCAAATGAAAGGTGCTGAACGCAAGTGAAAGATGCCAATTGGATTTCATCTTTTCTGATCACCTTGGAAGAGAACGCGGATAGCGGAACTCGCGACACTAAACACAAAACACACCCCAGTTTGGCAAAAGCCTGCAGCGTTTTAGAACCAACATCTCTGGCATTTAAGTGAACACTTTAAGTTAGGATTCCACAAATTCAGGCGCCGTGAGTACCCTCAAACAATGATCAGTGTGCAAAGCTTTGTACTCCTACTGCGTATCTAGGAGGTCGTGACTTCGATATTTGCCCTTCGTACCAGTTAAAGTAAATGGTGTTTTCCTTCGTTACAATCTCAAAATCTTCGGCCAAATACTGGGATGGGGCCCTAAAACTGGCCGTCAGCTCTTCCTTCCACCAGTGTTTGGCCAACAATCATAACAGAATTCGACGACACGTTGTTAGTTCACGGCGCTCCATTACATAAACCTACAGCCTTTGACAATTTCGTCACTAACTGCGCTAGTGTCGTCGTACTTCGAGCCCCTCCCGGAAATGTCCCGCCCTCCGTATCCTCCTCGACAGGCGCCCAACGACAGCTTAATCGAGTCAGAAGTAATTCGCAGACGATACTGGCTCCCTCTGGTTACTCCCGATTAAAATCTGGAGTAGAAACGTATTAGTGTAACTGGAAACGGCAACTGTCTACTGCGTCCTAACTTGTTGCTTTGGTATTTACCGGATGCGGAAGTGAGAGAATTGGTCTGGCGGCGTTAATGCACTTTCTGTACCGTTATAGTGACGCTAATTAGGAGTGGGCCCACTTGTAAGAAAGTGGGTTGGAAAGTGGCAGCACTCAAAGCAAGTACTTGTATTTCAGGAAGCAACATAACGATACAGGGAACTACTTTTAAAAATGTAGGTTTATGGTCTTAAAGCATAGAAGAAGATATTTCTTAATTTTTACTGAAAATAACTATCGGAACAGATTACTACATAAAAGCATAAACCTAGGATGGTAGACTGAAACAAAGCTGCCAGCATAACTTGCTGTTGGAAGTTAACTGGAGGCATTTAGATATGTCACACGAAGCCATAACATCAAAACTGACAGTCGCTACCAAAAGAGAATAGGACACAGCTAAACGTAAGAAAAGATGGAAGAAGCAATTCAGCTTATTGACTGAGCGATCTGCGCGACGTCTGCTCCTGGCGGATGAAGCAGAGACGGAGAAGAGAAATTTACGCGAAATGTAAGTGTGATAACGAAAATAAAAACAAGTAACGGACGGAATTAATAAGTAGATATTCCACGCTCAGTAAATGAGCTACAAAATTCCGGATAAGTGTGGCAATGAGACTCGAACCTACACACTGTAAACCTCTGACAAGGTGAATCGGGTAAGGCAAAAGACTTGCGTCTGTTTTTGTGCTGTTTGTGCGTCCCTTCCTCCCACAATACGCACAAAAAATCGTTTACTTCTCTACGCAATATTTTTCAAGCTGGAAGTACTTGTGAGCTTTGGCATAGCAACAAATCTGTTAGCTAGGCGTTACCCTGTGGCAGCTACAAGCCTGCCAACAAAAAAAGAAAGACCATTTAGAAATGAATGTGGTATGTAAAATAAACTCCATAATTTTTCGAGCTGTAATTTGCATGAGCATATTTCAGAAAAGCGTTGGAAAAGATGGAGTGTGTTTTCTACATTAACCTAGCATGGAGAGCTGCTGCCGCGGTGGTGCGGGCAACATCAGTCCCCTGCTCAGAATGCCACCCAGCCTACGTTGCACGGGCTGCAGTACAAACAGCACAAGTTACGCGTTCTTATCGACAGTACTATTACACAAAAAAAGACCAATTTCGCTTACACGTGTTCATTTAACACGTTCTGTACTCCACGGTCACTCAGGCATGCATCTTTTTGTTGCTTCCGAAAAATGTTTGTCTCACAAAACCCCACTGATGTACAGTCAGCTGCAATTACAATAACCACACACATAAGAACTATTTGCCCTACAGACGACAACACATTCAAACAGCGTTTAATGTGCACGGTTGGCGGTACATGAAAGCCGCCGTTCGAGTGCCGTCTGGGGCATGACTATGCTGACGCGGGTTTCACTGGAAATCACCGTGCAGTTTATTGTGCTAAAGTGAACTTACAGTTCACACAACCTCACTAAACGTTTTTCTTCCATGTACTGACAGCCCGTAATGGGCCAGGGCCTTCCCATTACTGAGGCTTCACGATCACACGCAGGCACACCACACTCGGCAGGACTCCTCCGGACGAGTGATCAGCCCGACGCAGAGACCTCTACCTGACAACACACAGCACTCACAAGAGAGAAGACATCCATGCCCACGGTGGAACTCGAACCCACGATCCCAACAAGCGAGCGGCCGCAAACTCATGGCTTAGACAGCGCGGCCACCGGGGTCGGCAACCTCACTAAGTACGCAATTAAGTCATATATTTTGTTTGGGATTCATAGTTATCAAAGGCAGCAGGCACTTCTAAACGCCGACACCTAGCTATCAGACTGTACGGCGTCTACAGGCTCATCTTTAAACAAAGACGCTCAGCGCCATGTTGCTATTACTGAGTGCGGTAAACTAAGAGTACGAGGTTGTGGCGGTCTGCGGTGGCATACCATTCACTGACACAATTAAAATGGGGACAGACGCAGTGGACAGCGCGGTGGCACAAACCCGCTACTAAGCCTACTTCCCTTCTTACATGTGATCCCTCCGGCCGTCCCGGTTTAGAGCACCCGTTAATGTTATTATCTGCTCTGCCAATACTTTGCGGAGCGTCGCTGAATTTACGGCTCTTGCTGCGCCGCGCTGCCCCAAAACAACTATAAAAGAGAAGGCAACACAAATAATTTACTGACACACGTGATATCTGCACGGGATCCTATAGGAACAATTTGCTTCGGTTATCCATTGAATATCTCATACGTGCGCGTGATTTACAGCTCTCCGGGAACTCCGTCAACAATCCTGGGGCCGTTCGCTGTGTACAGCACACTGGAAGGGTTCTGCAACGGCTGCAGCGTTGGCATCATTCTACAGCGTTGGCATCATTCTACAGCGTTCGAACAATGAAAAAACCGTGCAAAATGAAAAACTGATTAACAGATCTACTAAAAATTCAAGTCTTTTATATTTTTCCGCCGTCTTGTCTGGCACACTGTTACCGCACTCTGTTCATATTAACCCTTTAAAGACGAAGCGTATCTGTTTTATATAAGGACTCAGTGCGTACCGCGCTGTAAACACTCTCCACTTCGGTTATAAAAACCAGTCTCTTAATGTTTTATAAGGCAAAAGTTGCTGTTTGTTCTGAGATCCGTACAAAACACATAAACGCAATGTGAGCACCACGTAGAATTTTTTAATGTTAAACCTGGCGGTACGTAAAGTTACCGCTAGGCTTTAAAAGGTTAAGCGTCGAGCAGACCAAAGGATTAATCTTCGATTGTTTCAGTCTGTCTTGCCGTACGACGTAAAATGTACGTACCGCCTACTAATCTGTGTTTAGATTACACGCCTCACAGACAAGTCAGAGATGTTGCCGCGGCTCCACGGCGATTTGTCTGTCGGCAAAGCAACTTTCACAGCAACGTCGCCTCTTGTTGGTATACTTGACACTGCAGCAATAGATGTTGTGATGCTTCGAAACGTCGATAACTATATAGCAAGCGACACGATTTAACGTCTGACAAGATAAATCCTAAGCAACAACGCGGTGCAAAACTCAAATCTCGCAAAATCACTGAATGACTAAATTACTCGTATTTGACAACCGACAGACTAAATGAAGAACTGACAGGCCAACGGGAAGACTAAGTGATTAACTGAGCGCTGTTTAACCATCTTAATAAGTTATTGCCCAGGGTGCAACAGCCCCCCCCCCCCCCACCAGTTGGCCAGGGCCTCCTCATTATCCAGGCTTCACGTTCACACTCAGACACAACAAACTCGGTAGCACTCCTCTGGACGAGTGATCAGCCCGACGCAGAGACCCCTACCTGACAACATACAACACTGGCAAGAGACAGACATCCATACCCTCAGCGGGATTCGAACCCGCAATCCCAGCAAGCGAGCGGCCGCAGACCCACGCCTTAGATCGCGCAGCTACTGGGATCGGCTAACAATTAGTATTAATTTAATTAATTACCTAAATTCATAATGCATAAACGATATACCGTAACAGTGGGAAAATAAATTACAGGAAAATAAAGTTTATATATAATAACTGTGGTTGTGAGGGTTAAATCCATATGGTTCAGATGGTTATGAAACAATCAATAGAACAACAAAGAGTAATACAACGCTAGAGAGAAAGACAAACGTGCAGACAGACGGAAAACAAAGCTTAGCGGCGTACGTAGTTGCCCGAACATGGTTCAGATGTGGCTGTTCCAGCCTGGCAGTATTGGGGGTCTGTTCATTAGTATGCTGTTACATACAGTAGGCATAACAATTACACATAAATCATACAGTACTGATTTTCGTGGTAATATACACTAGCTGCAGACCTCGTACACGATGCGTTATACACTAACGAAGAAAATTACATTAGAATGTGATCCAGTTATCCAGATACTAGTGACATATTTTACACATTAATTCTCTGGCTTTCATCTACGCCCCATCATAATGAGAGGAGCCGTGGCCCACCACTTCATGCACTTCAGTTTCATGGAGTACAATAAAGTGGCAGAAGCTGAACACTGTATAGCTAGACGGAAATGTTAAACTGTAAGACAGAACGCCCGTACTTATACAGGAAGTGGCTAAACACAAATTGTGGTTGATATACAGAACAATAACAGACTGCTAAAAAAGAACGAATAAATTATAAGGAATAGAGGACTGAGATTGACTCAAGTGTAAATGGGAAGCAATGCGAAGAAACTGCATATTGATAATAAATTACGATATGGAATAAAGAAAAGCAAAAGAAAAGTAAAGTCTCCACTTCAAATTAATCAGATCTAAATAATACATACACACTTAGTTACTGCTCGTACCTCACAGAAAACACAGAGCACGGCATTTATAACGTTCATTCCTCTCCCGGACATTCAGGCAAACAAAACGAAACTTTCTAGAGTTATCGAGTTACTTAACTCTAAACCAGATAGCACATAGGAACACAGCTGGCGGTTAAAGGCTTCACGCCCGGCTGTTCCAGAAGAAAATGCCTGTCTCTGCAGGGGTAGAACAATATCTGGGGAAGTCTGCGTTTGTGGTAACCATCACACGGCTGGTTCAGTCTGGAGACACGGGCACACAAAGTTTACAAACTTTTGCACGCAGAAAATACGTCTTCTGACACGTCAGCTGGACGAAATGATAAGATCGACAAGTACGTACCACGTCACGTACTGCGTCACATTTTGCGTCATGCTCTTCGTAACACACAGCAGTACGCAGGATTTGCACCAGCGTACTGTGCAGTTTAATTGGCTGACTAAAATTATGCAAAAATTTGCACTTGCAGTTACGGCGGGCCTAAGTGCTGGTCATCAGAGCCGAATACAGGCCAACCGGCAGTTGACGGTCAGTCTGCTGCACGGGCGTCTTCAGTACAGCAAACCAGTGTTTCGGCACGGCACGCGGCGACTCGCGGGGAGCGCTTTGCGAATCGGCAGCGGCGCAATGAGGCCTTCGCCGTGTCAAACAGGGCAGAAATGAGGGACGAAACCGCCCCGTTGCCAGGTTTCATACGGTGCTGGCAATGGCCCAATCACTTCCGACGGCTCCTCCTAATTTTAGGTGTTGTGAAGTAATTGCTACAGCCGGTTTGCGGTCGCTGTCTTGCTACGTGCGTTAAGTTCCGCACCTCTCATTTTCTGGTGTCTGTCTACAGTCGGCTGCTGAAACTGTTATGTCTGTCAACAAGGTACCCTAAAGAACGTCCACTGGAGTATCATGACTGCTTTGACGTTCTGTTGACACTAAATTCTCACAACCTGACGTCACTGTTCAAGTATTTCGTATCACTGCCACACCCCCTGCACATGCCTCTTGTAACTACTGAACATTACGATTGCTGCCGTAATTTAATGTAGTCATGGCGTCATCGAGTGCAGCTGTCGGGAAGCGTCCCGTGTACAGATACAGATCTGCTTCCCATGTTTAAGACATGCGTTTCGCGCTACCTATTGGACTTGAAGTCTCCACAATTCAGACAGGTGCCGGTCAGCAAGTGACTTCTCTTTCCATTACAGCCCTCCATCGTCCTCTGATGTTTATGCAGTTTAGATGTTAGTAATATCCTATCGTGCACGTAACAGCGTGTATTTATACTCAGCAGTAGAGCCTGCTGCATGAAGTTCTGAGACGTTGTACGTAGAGGCTATTCCTTTGGAATTAGGATACTTGTTCTTTATGGAATGGAAATACTTACAAAATCTCTTCCAGCTTCACTTTTCGAAAATGTTTCTCTTCCTACTCCGAAATGCAAGCGTAGCGCCCGGTCCTTCGTCATAGCTTCCTGCAGGCCGTCCAGTCCTGTGCGTGATAGCGCTACAGACGAACAAGTGCGAGCACAAACAGGATACGCGACGTGAGGCACGTTCACGTAGTCGCGAAAAGCGTCTATTAGCTACGTCATATCCGTCCGTCCGTCTGTTCGTCTGTCCGCACTTATCAGCGCAGCGCTCACTGGACGGATTTCCGTGAAACTTAATATTGGCGATTATACGAAAATCTGTCGAGATAAACCAAATTTGGTTAAAACCGCACAAAAATATCGGACAATATATATAAAGACCCAAGTGCTTTTCACAATGTTGGCAGCAACATATATCGCGCAACGATACGTACAAAGCACTGTTGCCTTTCCATGGCACAAATGTTTAGGCAACACAGTGCTGCGTAGTGCATCCACGGGCTGTCTTGCTTCATTTTCAATTTTGCCATTTGTTTTTAGCACATAATTTGGCCTTATTTGAAAACCTCTACATAAATTCTGCTTGACTTTGGAACGAGTATGGTCTGTCTGCCATGCTTACACAAACCCAAGGCCTCTGTAGGAGTCGCCTTCCCATAAAAACTGCAAAATTTATTATCATTCCACTTCCAAGTACAGAGTTCAAACCTCTGCACTTAACCACACAAAACTCCATTTTGATATCATGTACAGACGACTGCACAGTGTTTACCAAATGTGTCACTTGGCACTTTGTGCTAGCATATAATGTTATGTCGGCTGTACGGTGTGCATGAAGGCCATGCAACAAATATGCAGATCATGTTGTGGTCCTAAAACGGACCTACAGTGTTTCTTAACTGCACGGTAGCAATCGCCTTCTTATCAGGAACGGAAACTATTGGCGAAACGAATGAGACGAGTAACAATCTGAACTTGGGTCATCCCGGTGTGTTACTTCACTTACAGTAACAGCAAACAGTCTGACACACCGCGGCATATATTATTCTGCACACTACACTATTTTACTCCAAGGTTGTGCCAATATACTACATGTTTCGGCTCGGCCGAGCCATCATCAGGTACGTGTACAAACGTTAAAAACACAGATCCTTAATCAAATAATATAAAAATAGTATAAAAATAGTACAAAAGCATTAGTGAAAAGTTCACTAATCCACTGTTTTTAGACTGTAAAACCATTCCGAGAAAACACTGGAGTAACGTAACCCGAAACATGCAGTACATTGGCATAGCCTTGGAGTAAAACAGCGTAGTGTGCAGAATATTACATGCCGTGTTGTGTGAGACTGTGTTTACTGTTACTCTAAGAGACGAGTAACGCTGTAAATATTGGTGGATATCGCCAAGCAGTGTCCTGATGGGACCAACAGCAGGCTCGCGTTCGGTCGGACATTACATCCAGCAAGTGTCACTGACACTGTACGTGTCCCGCGAAGAGCAAACTAAATTAATCCGCCTCAGGATAAGGACAATTAGCAGCTCTTGTAAAAACGGTAAGTAACAGTCAGTCTGAGGATTCAGGTCTTCTGGGATACGACGCCGTGTCGTTGCATGAGTGGGTTCTGACATTTCGAAGTATTATAGTGCCTTCATCTTCAAGGGTTAAGGAGGACGAAGCGATTAAACCAACACACAGACAAAAACTGTTGCCTGCAGTAGGCAGCCTCCTCCCCTCATCGTGTCGCCTAAAACTTCGGTGAAATGTACCGTTAACACTAATCGGAACGTGTCACCTGCAGAGCGTTAATTGCACTGTGAGAGCGATCCGTGCGCTCGAAGAAGAAACAAGCAGGTCTGACCTGCCCATGGACGGAGCGATTTAACTCTCCGAGAACAGTTTGATGGCTGTGTGACGTATCTGATTCATATCCGGTTATGATGCTGGAAAGTGGCCACTGCTGGGGACACTAAGGTGTTTTAGCCGGTCCCTCAAAATGTCTCAATGACAATTAAAAAACGCCACTATCGCCTCCTTCCACACACTTTTGTAGCACTCCCTATAGCCTTTTCTTCTTGTTTGAACCTACATAACCCCTTAAATTGAAACACCGTCGCCAAACAACCCACCCAATCGTGGCCGCTCAGCACTTCGCAGCTACTACCATGGCCTACTGCCTGCGCAATATCCGCGCCACGTACACACCGGTCCAATTCCTGCATGCCAGATAACCTCTCTACACGGCTGTTTCTTGCTGTGCCTCGGAGCGTCATACAAACGCGAGTCGAATTAGTAACAACTCTTCCCCTGGTGCTGATGTACGACTCAATAAGTCTTGCTCAGTCTTTCCTCCTTTCAGTTCGCTCCTCTCGCTTTCCGTCTCGCACTTGTAGCCTTCTCGCTGTTCCCTAATTGTGCAATTACCGGGGTAATTACTTTCAAACTCGTGACTGGGGTCGGAATAAACCCACGGCGCCCGCCTCCCTGCCATTACCCGCTGCACACACACCGACACAATTCGAATTATTTATTTTTCGCCCGAAAATTCTTGTTGTTTGTTTCGATGCCTCCACTGAACGAACAGTTTGACTTGGAGGAAAAGTACAGGAGAGCATTTTGTGTTAGAACTCCTGACACTGTAGAACACGTACGAAATTAAAACCACGAGCCCAACGAATTAAATACCCATTACCGGATGAAAACAGACAATTTCCTTACAAAACTCGTTGAGCGGTACGACTCTCCGGATTCGCCAAGAAGCTACGTATGCCTGTGTTCCACAGTTAGTGTCAACGGTTATCCACAGATTGCTCCATTATGGTGTCATTACAATTAGAGTGGTTACAGTGCGGACGACACCGGTTGGCTGTCAGGAATTCCCAACAGTGCTACCAACACAAAGCGTGCTCCCTCCTCTTCGCGACGAAGGTAGATTGTTTAGCAGAGTTGAAACCTGCTGGACAGTCCACCTGTTCACCCACCTCTGTCTAGCTCCAGCGTAAAGAGCGCATGGCTCTTTACTGGCACTGCCCCCTTACCACGTTGAAGTATCCACGTTACTTTGTACATACAGAACACAGGAATCAGTTCCGAACTTCTCACAGAGAAAACGCAGAGAGTGTAATAATTATCAAACGTAGCTCCATGAGATGAATCTCTTGCCTATGACTGGAATCAAACTACGTTCCTCTCTGGTTTCCTCCATGGCCCAGTCACTATACCAACTGAGCTATCCCGGCTTCGTAATATTGGCACATATCAGGCTGGTCGTCTGTATGCAGTTTCCAGGCTCTGCATGCAGAAACAAACCCACGCAAGGCATAATAACGACCTAATTGACCACTGTATTCCCGGCTTGTCACCACATTATGGGTAAATCCTGTCACACGGACGGACGGACACGGTCAACCCTCCTGTGATTCACTTTAATGGACAGCCAACATTTGGTCCCAAGCACACTACTTGCACCCCATCACTTAGGATTAAACTGTCGTATTACGCATACTATACCGCCTGTAATAAGGGAGAGGTACAGTACAAAGCAGTATTTGATCTAATTTGTACTTACAGAAGTTATTTATGGCTGGGCAACGATGTGTCTGCTGAATTTGAACGCAAAATGTATTTCGTTTGAGATTTACACTGAAGAAGATATTAAACACAGCAAGCCAATGAACTGCCAGTTGCGTAGATCGTATCAACTTGTTCTGCAATAGATACCATAAAGTCGTTCAGTACAGGCGTGAATTTAATGTCGCAAATACGGCCTTCCCACAGCCGCTTTCCGCGACACTCACAAACTCTGCTACACAGCATTGCGTACGTAATCCCCATACAAACTTCACCCAAATCAGACAATAAACATGTAGAGCACGGGTATAAATTCGTTTACGTCCGTGAGTAAATCTTGACTGTCACTGGGCAAATTTTCATGAAACTCTCTCACTCGGCAACTTCTTATTAAAAAAACTCCTACACCGAATTTCATAAAGATCCGACAAACCCTTCAGCTGCTGATAGTAGTCACAGACAGGCTGACGCGGCTGGACAGACCTAGTCCCCACATAAAGCGCTCATTCTGTCTACTTCGTACACGACGCCAATAACGAAACAGCCGACCAACAAGGAATAACGAAGGCACGGACTGAAGACAGCACGGAAGAACCTGAAGGCGTCCAGGCACCACGTTGTCCGCCGGCAAGATACTAGGCACAGTACGTTATCTGAAGCGTCCTGCAGTACCTCAGTCTTTACAGCGTGCAAGTAAACTTAAGGCTGCGTCAGGCAACACGACATACGTTCTCTGCACAGCCCATGGTTTCAATACAATCATATGCGTGTGCCAAGTAACTGAACAAGTTTTCTCCGATGGCCACGTGATAGACGAGATTGCGCACGAGAACGAAGGCGGCAGTATTGAATCCAGTAGCAGGTCTCTTCGTTTTGGGCGGGTAGATAAAAAAAGCAGCTGGCCAAAAGTGGATGACCACAGTAACGCTCGCTTGTCCACGGCTGCACTGTGCTAGAAATGGATAGTTACACGCCTGATGCAGAACACAGGCCTGACGCAGCGGAAATGAGTACTGTAACTGATTATAAAGGGTTAAACTGAATACAAAAGCTTTCAAATGTAGCCTAAAAACGAGTAAAGAAACAAAGACCCGGAAAAACTTTGAAGATAAAAGAAAGGAAGGCCAGTGACATGGGAGTGTTCCTGTCCAGAAAGGTGAAAACGACCACCGAAGTACGATGCGTGTGAAAATATTCACATCCGCAACTCGACCCATTCCGAGCAGAACGTAGCGGAATTAATTTATACGGCAACTGTCTCTTAACCCGTAACAAGCAACTGAAACCTGAAACAACATTACTAGGAATTCTGCTGCGTATTTTGTGCCTTAATCTTTGAACTAGGTGCTTGAGGAAACATTAATGCTTCGTAATGAGTGTCTGTGAAACACCCTTGTGTCGAGTTCTCAAGTATCAAGCCGCCGGTAGTGGTCTGTTTGTTACCGGAGTGGAGACTGAAGAGCATTGGTCCGGCGGCGGGGCTACTCGTGTGTCCCTTACGTAACTTCAGACTCCGGCTTGCCTTTGTGCTTGGACCATAACCAGCAAAGTGCGGGCGGTGTTTTGCTGCTGAGAGGACTCCTTTGTCAGATGTTTAGCTCAGATCGCGTTATCACCAACTTTGTATACAATTCTGAAACTGTTACAAATTTGGGGCCATGTCTTGGACCTGGCGATAAGTCACTGACGTCTCAGGGTTCAAACTCAGGCCAGTCCATGCGGGGTTTATAGCGAAAAAAAAAGTGGCACTGGGACAGGTGTCTGTCCGAGTGCTTCTGCTGTCCTGTCAACATAATTCCACTAACGCTCGATACTCACTCGTCTGTCACCGACGATACACATTCTCAGTAATTTCCCTGCAAGACAGTATGACCGTCATGCCTTCGGGGAGTGTGAGAACTAGTGGGAAGAGCGCACGCAACACTTGCACCGTTCACTGCAGCATCCTGAACTTCTGTACATTGAGATATGCATCCTTTTGCACCTATCTGCCCAGTTTGTGACACGATTCATTTTGTGGTTCAACAACCTTAACTCGCCACAAAATTAAGTACCGATATTTTACACGTGAACTGCAGTAGCGAATCCCGATCCGGACGTCAGGTCTAGCGGAACGGTACAATACCGCATTGTGTAGCCTTCCGCTAGACCTGAAGTCCGGTTAAGGATTCACCCCTGGTTAACAGTCTTGAAATGGTGGCCTCTTTGGAGAACAGTTAAAGCTAAATAACACTATAAGATTCATAACAGTGAACTGTTAGGAAGAGTTATGTGACAAGCATCCAATTCTACGTTGAATTTAAGAGTCTTGCAACGAAATAAGGTACCAAGATAACTGCCAGGTTTTCTTTATGCACTTTTACCAAGCATGGAATGTTGACAAAATATCCGTACCCATAGCGCATCTAAGCGTGTTATTTACAGACGCTGTCAATTATTAAGCGCATACGCTGCTGCCGGGACGTGAAAGAAATAAGAGTGCGAAGCACCGGCCAAATGACAGTGAGACGAAAGCTGAAGCAAACTCTTCCCCCTGCCACACTGACCACCACCAGCCCCACACGAACTGTCCGGGAATGGAACCCGTATTTTTGATATGACAGGCAACTTTGCCAAAACATTTAAGATGAACAATTGCAACTTGACATAATGGAATTTGCATGGTGGCATCTTTGAAACAAATCCACTGATCACTATTCATGTTATGGCCTGCAAGTTCCTCTGTTGCGGTGAAATTCTCTACGAAAGTGTCAGAAGTGTACTGCCTTGCTGCCGAGGCTGTAAGAATTATGATACGCCCTTCTGATACACTCAGGAGATCGCAGCTTACCTCTTGGCTTAGCGCGCCTTAATGTGCTTACGGTGTCGCCACTGCGACTGCTGTTGTGCCACTTTGTACTCGGCAGCGGCTCGTAGTCTCCAATCACAGCACGGATTGTCTAGCCCTGAATTTTTTATAGACTGTGTGGATGCAGTCGCTCGCGGCTTAGACCCTGATCAGCCTCCAGGTCGCCCAGCTCTGTCACTAACAGTAAGCGGATTGCATCTTCCTCAGCAACCGCCCGAGCCACACAGTACAGCTGCCCGAAGGAGAATACAAACCACTTGCTAAGGTCGGCACATATATCGCCTGAGTTCTGTCTGTGACAGGTACGTTCCGTGGTTTTACAGCCGTTTCAAAGCAGGCCAGCAAAGTGGGCTAAATACGCTTTTCCTTTTTCCATACTTACTTATTTACGCCATTTTTTATTTATTTAACAAGGCTGCCAGTAGCTCAGACCAAACAACGTCGACTGGTAGAGTGATTAGTGAATAATTAATTGGAAAGAATGTGAAAATGAAGAGACGGGACCTAATTTAAAATACTATGCTTGTATCTGCTTTGAGTGAGTGTGGTGAACCACTGACAAATTTGTATCTGGCACACCTTTCGAATTCACCGTTCATGTATCTTCTAAATTATCCACAAAACGGGGGAATATTTTGAATGTTGTAGACCTCAGTGGGCTCTGTACATTACGTCACAGCAGAACTGTTTAAAGCCCAGTGGTCAATTCATGTACCGCCAGGTTTAACATTCACAAACTCTACGTTCTGCCCGCACAGTATATTTATGTGTTTTGTGTGGATCTCGGAACAAACAGCGATTATTTCCCTATACAGCATTAACTGGCTGGTTTGTATAACCGAGACGGAGTGTGTTTACTGCGCGGTACGGACTCAATATTTAAATGCAATTCAAGTTAATTTTCATTGTTAATCATCTTTATGACACAACGAGTGGTCTTTGTACTGACACACAGAAAACATTCGGCGAGTTTTGACTTCAGTAAATGAAGCAAGAGATAAACACGCAGAGAGTTGAAATGCCATAGTAACTGGTCCACCTCGATAAACTTTAAAACTAAAGCTTATATTCAGAATTAGGTTTAAAGCCCCAGCTGAAGAAGTGCTGACTGTGTAGGCCTGCAGCTTATCTCATGGGCCGTGATCGACAAACGTGATGCGGTGATTGACAGGTAATTATCGCACTGTCCGGGGGAAATATCTTCTCGTGCCGTCTGTCGAACACAAGTCCGACAGCCACTGCCCACGGACTGAATTCGCGGGGCTTGAAATCGTCATGACAACTTATAACCAACGGTAACTGCATGTACCGCTTGCTTTAACATTATAAATCCCTTCATCTTTCCTGCACAGTGTGCTCATTTATTTCGTTCTATGCTCACAATAAATACGACTGTCTTCCCTACATTAAATCGATCGGCATTCTTAGTCGATGGGGAGTATGTTCACTGTCAGGTAGGGACTGAACTTATGCATAATTCAAAAGGGCCTTCCTCTTTAAAGCCGCAGGTTTTCCGTTGTTTTCCTCGGTCCAAGAACAAATTCTGAGTCGGTACCTAAAATCCACGTTGCACTGCATGCTTTTCATGCATCCCTCGCCAAAACTAACTTCAAAATTTCAGCCCAAAAGGCAGCGGGGGGGCGCCCCCCAGCTTAATCAACTTCTCTGTACAGTGGTTCCCTCCAAACAAAACCCAGCCCAAATGCTCAGCTTCTTTCCCCTGCTGCACACTCCCAACACTCCACGTCCCATCACCTTACCTTCTTCACTTCCCAACGTTGCACCTTCCTGCCAGCGTACTTATGCCACAAGGACAAGCGGGCACTGCCTGGGAAGCTGCACAGCAGTAAACTTTTTGACTTCCCTCCATTTCCCTTTAGAATAATAAGTACAGTGCCTTCTCGGTGTAAACCCCCCGGCCGGCTTTTCTTCTCTCTCCCTCTCCCCCCCTCTCTCTCTCAGTCTTTAAAGCGTTAATTTATAGCCATATAGTTTTGAAAGTTAATTTCTATAGTTACACCATACATAAAAAACGCAAGCTTACGAAGTATCGAGACAAACTCAAAATCACCTTGAGAAAGGAACATAGTGCTTCCGCCGTTAATACTGCATTAACCTTTTCTTACAAGAGTACATAATGCAGTATTATACGAAATGCTGTATTTCAAAATAACATTACGTACATTTTATTGTGTCTGTCAGCAGGACAGCTGTCACGTAACGTGCCTGTGGATGTACGCTTCCTATGTGATGCAGCAACTGTGTTAAAGAATACGATGAAAGAGACGCCCTGTACACCGTATACAGTAAACATACACCATGCCTCGCTGAAAGAAAGAGAAATAGCTCATGTGAAAAGTGTTGCAGAACTGACGCACAAAGCGTTGTCAGTGTAGTCCCTCCTGCCTAGAGATGTTTATAAACACATCACATTAATTAAAAAGTCCTGTTTTGTTTCTTAACGACAAAGTTAAACTGGTACGTGGCACTGCGTAGATTAAAAAACTGTCTGCAGAACAGCTGAACGTGCTGGAGTAAAAGCTCTAAAATATATGGCACCAGATTTGTCATATCTTCAATCCGTTGCGAGCACTGAATATCAAAAGACACGGTTATTCTTGACGCGTCACCTACACCTGCATCCCAGCAATTACATAAAGTTCGCCTTCGTGTATAGTTCAGCCGATACAGTCCACCACACGCTCCTCATTCCGCAAGGTGCCTCCTTGTGTGTCGACAGCAGCATCTGTACTATTCAGCATTAAGGTAACGGAGTCCCTGACTTGTAGAAATTAATTCTTAATCTGCGAATCGTTTACCACAATACCAGCACTCCTTAGGTGGGGGAACGGCAGAAGTAGCAACTTTCTCACCGAATTTTGTGAAACACAGCATGACAGCATCAAAGGTACGCACATTCGTTCCCATCTCATCTCCTGACAATATGTGCTAGACAGGCAAACTTCTGATAAGCCACATTGCCAGCTTGTAGCTAAAATAACTTTTAAAAACGCTCACCATTTGTCAGTTATTCTTGTATCGAATATAAAGAGTGTTTTACCTACTGATAAGGTAAAGTCTGCGATCCGTACACGAAGGAACTGTCCACAGTCTGACTGCACACTGCGTTTCAATTTTTTGCTCCTACAGCCAGGCGAACTGCCAAACGTCCCGATCAACTGAGTAGCGTTCCTGCTTCATACTCCGAACGTCCCGATCAACTGAGTAGCGTTCCTGCTTCATACTCCGAAGGTCCCGGGTGCAAATACCGATCCAAACAACTAAACTACAACGCACAACCTCTCTGAGGTGAGGGACTGTCACTCTGTAAATGGAGTGGCTTACTGCAGAAGTCAGGAACCGCAGCATTGCACGTGATGACGTTACCGGACACACCTGCTGCCACAGTGCAGTGCTCAGTTGCAGTTGTATGGTAAGGCTTACAGAAGGCGGTCAGTGAGACTCGGCGTCCAGGCTGATAGGGACTTACGAGAAACGGTCGCTGGGGGCGGAATACTGGGAAGTAACATGGCGGCCCTCTTTCAGAATCTACAGCGGCGCTCTCACGTCAGGAGCACAAAGTTGTCATCAAACTGGCTGTATTAGGGCTGCTGTGGATGCAAATGTGCAATGTGAAGCTGCCGCACTTTCTAAAGCCTATAACAGTATACTGCCTTCACAGGAAGAAGAAAGCTTTGTCGAAGAAGAGTTCCTTTCAGGGCCACTGTGGAGAGGGAAGTGGGAAGCAAGAAGACGACCTCTTTAGGGCCCTAGTATAGTGTCGCCACAGGAATAACAGCCCTCCTGTTGGGCCCGCAGCGGACAGAATTAGGGAATGAGGCAAGAAATCTTGTGCAAAAAGCAGGCACACTAGTACTTTCTGTCTCTCCGACGGTGGACCAACGCTGCTAGCGTCTTCGTGTTCAGATGCAGATGGAGTGCGCTGCTTCCCTTACGAGCCGGTTCCTAAAATACTCACATATCCCATAACCTATTCACTTCTACCCTAAAGAAGGAGGCAGAACGTTCATCCGAAACAAGGTGTCTACCGACAAGACCACACAGTGTCATCACCAGAAGTCTATATCAGGGATGCATAAATCTCCCAAAATCTAGGCGTCATCTCAGAATTATGTGCGGCATAAGGCTGACGTGAAGCACGTTCCATACTGAGAACCCACAAACAAGCAAGCGCCACTGTACAAAATTTAGTCGCCACCGGCGACCTCACAGCGCAGTTTGTGCGTTCTGGTCTGCATAATCCGAACTCACGGCTGTGAAGACCTGAATGTATAAGGAAAGTAGGGTGATGGGATAGTGAAGTGCGTCTGTGCGTTCGTGCGTATGTGTGCCGGCTATATTTTGCAGCCTTTCGTTCTGTCGTGCAGTTCTTTGAATTCTTCGTCTGTTGTTATTCATGAAACGAGACGGTGACTCCTGTGACATAGCGGCAGTCAGTCAGGAGCGAGGTGCGAGAAACACGTGCAGTATGTGTGGCCTATTTGTGCCTCTTTGCCGGCAGTCCTTCTCATTATCAGCTGAGAAAAAATTCACCGATCTGAAGCCTGCGGTAAAACGACATTAGTAAACAAATTTCTACTTGTACATTTAACACTGCTAGAGTTGCTTGCACAATGGCCGTATGCACGTACATACTGACCTCTCGTCTTTATATCTATAGGAGCATTCTGTCCGTTGTTGCATTTATTCAAATGTATCCACATAGCAAACTTCAACAAAGTGTAACTCAGCCTCACAGATATCTTCACCACGTAAGATACACTATATGAAAGGGATTTTGGTTTATTTTTCGTTTTTCAGGATTTCTGCGGTTCTGGAAACAAGGAAGGGATTACACACGGTCCTGTGCACATGTTTGGTATCTGCAGATAACAACAAAAACACTATCGTGCGGTTCTTCTACAATAGGATTGCAGGGAGAGGTGCATCACTGAACAATTGTTCAGATCTGGAAGGTTTTGAAAATCGCGAATGCGAAGACATCAAGGGGTGTCCCTCGCTATGGTCAGTGGCTCGCTGCGTCTTTATTCTACATTTCATAAAAAGTTGTACTGGGTTTCACTGCTTCTCTCACGTGTGTGTATTTAAATGAAGAAACAAAATTAGCTAGAAATAGCAATCAACATTCGATAGACCAAGAAAGTAGTTCTAATAAGAACACGGAACCGGTCGTGCGAAGGAATGACCACAGAGTGACGGTACCGGACTCTGTTGTGGGTCGCAAGTGGTCGAAATGAACGGCTGGGTGCGTACGGGCGGCGTGCAGATTTGTAGTTTGCCGAGCCGTAAGTTCTCGCACTGAGGACGTTTATTGAAGCTGACTTTTTTGTCGGGATGTCCTTCACTCACACCTGGGGCGGCCCACCGACAATCTTTACCAGCTTTGCATATTTATCCTCTGTCTCTCCAGACGTATGTTATTGTACAAACTTTCCGACAAATTATTCATCATCAACTCATCTTTCAACATTGTGAGTCTCTGATAATAGATTTTCAAGATTGCTCACTTTCAGAGCAAGAAAACACACGCCATTACAGGAATGACTTCCTCCACAGAAAATACGTGAGAGAAAATCAAAGCCAGTGTCACAGGACATGAATCGAACTGACATCTTCAGGACAAAATTAGAATTTGTGATGCTGAGCGCCCCTCACAGAAGGTGCAATGACACGAACATACAATCTGCCTAACGAACGCCTGAAACAGATGGATTGATGGCAGATCTGAGTGGACGAAAACGCCGATCCGCTTGACACAGCTATCAGCATATTGACCCGTGAATCGCGACAGTCTGAAGCCGCGGGGGAGACAATTAAAACACGGCAAGGGGCTGCCAGCGTCTGGAGACAAATGTTGATACATTCACTACCTCCCTCGAGCTATTATTTTCAATTTCCATTCCCTCTCCCCTGCCTTGCGACATTTTTCCCGCCTGTGTTGTTGATGGCGTTGCTTCTACTGGCATCAAATGGAAACTAATGTTCCTCGGGCGACATCAGCTACAGCTGCGTACGGACACGCTGTTCCGAAAAACACGTCTGCTTGTCAGGTATAATTTAAAACAGAAAGAAACCTGAAAAATAATGAGGAATAAATAATTCGAGGGCGAGTCATATAAAACCCTTAAAAATTGCCGCACTGTGTGCAGCTGTAGGCACAGCAAGCCATCAGCATGGGTTAGAAGCAAGTACTGTGTATGGAGACACTGCTGTGTGCAGCTGTAGGCACAGCAAGGCATCAGCATGGGTTAGAAGCATGTACTGTGTGTGGAGACCGTACTGTGTGCAGCTGTAGGCACAGCAAGTCATCAGCACGCGTTAGAAGCATGCACTGTCTATCGTAGACCCGGCAGCTTGTCGGAAAGTGAAGAAGATGCATCGAACCGTGTTCAGTAAATTAGCGGAATGTTTTCACTGTTATCATCTATGTACTAAAGAAATATAATGTCGGTAGACTGCCATTAACTGTTCCACACTTAAATTCCGACAACTTTGCTGCCAGACTTCGGGCTTAACAACTTTACAAACTGAATATATCTGCACTTCGTCCCGGTACCGTGAAGTCTGACTGACTTTGGACATGACGCCGAAGTAAGAACTTATGAAGGAACAAACGAATCACGTCCAGTCGCGGCTGTGGGTCTGACGTCCCTGCCGTTCTGTCGCAGATGAGACGAGGGACCAAGGAGCCAACCGTAATGAACTTCGTGTAAAGCTCCTGTGGCCCGGCCTAGTTAAAATGTAGAAGGAACTGCGACTGCTTTCCGAGTGTCCCGTGTGTTCTGTCCTAATAAATTATGCGAGTGCTTCATTATTTTCATGAGCCCCGGTAGCGAAGACACAGCATTCAGGTTACAGTCTATGAATGCTGCCTTTCGTCTCGAGTTTCAAATGTTCAAAAAAGCCACAGTTCGAATATTCAAATTTTAAGGAACTTGAGTGCCATTTAACACACCTATGCACAAAAACGTTTGCGTTATTCAACTATCCGCGTGGTCAGACACGAACCCCGCGACGTTGGAAGTTCGACCAGCCCGACAGACAGCCGAGATTTGAAGCTGTATCCACCAAATTACGGGTCTGAAGCGGAACACAACCCAGAGGACCTGGAAACCTCTAACATGGCACGGTTAGGTTTCTGGCGAGAGAGTTAACTGCATCAAGTACACCCGCTACGTTATGTTTTGGCGGCGTGAGTACCAGGAATACTTCCTGGGGGGGGGGGGGGGGGGTAAAGGCGGCCGGTGCGTAGGGCTGACAACCCTACCACCTTCAGGTGCCGACTGTCTTTAAATCTGGGAGCATCAGTCTCGTCGAACCCTCAGGGCCTGTCCAGGCCTGGAAAGGGATTGCTTAACCCTGTTTTTATATTACGTTTTATAACAGTGTTATATCCGATGAAGGAAGCAGAGCCAGCGTGCGAAATGTCGTGCTTTTAGGAGAAAACGAGACAATAAGAAATTCAAATATGCGTGTCATGTGTCTGAAAAATTATTCTTACATTTAATTGGTAAAAGTGAGGAACGCCTCCTCAGTGGGTTCGCGTGCACCTGTAAGAGTAGCCTACAGGGGGCAAGAACACAGCAGTGGGACTGTACCTCGGACAGCAGTGTCCCTGCAGTACACGTACTGAGGCTGTTAATTTGCACACTTGATAAAATGTAGATAGCAGTATGTTTATCACAGAATATTCGTTTCATGATTAGGTAAATGTAAAACAAAAATATGCTATAAAAATACACCCTTTACAAACTGATCATGGGAAAACAATGAAGGAGTTATTGAATTTTTAAATTTGAACACAATAAAATTGTTTGGTATTTTCATTCCAGAGGAGGCACTGCAAACAGCGCAGCGGAAACAAAACAATCAGTCTCAGTACAGCGCCAGGCACACAGGGGATATTTTAAAAATAATAACAGTATCCTGTTTCCGCTAAAATGGGAGCTCCCAAGGCTTGTTTGTACTGCAGAGCCCTGTAGAGGCAGCCCTGTTTACGGACATATCTATGTAACAGATTCATAACAGCTCGGGGGATCAATGCATGTCATCTAATTCTATTCTGTTTTTAAAGCACATCTCACTGTCACTTCGCGTTACCAGGCCGTCACTGGCTGCCAGCCACAGCCCTGCACACAACACGGTGCAGCTCAGCAGCAACTCAACGGGCTCCAGTGGTGTGTTTTAGTGCGCCAAAGTTTATACATTGTAGACTTAATATCACAAGAATACTCTCAATATTCTAGGTTCGACTGTCGGTGTAGAAGGCGGATATCCTCAGACGCCTAAGATTCTATAAAGATCCAAGACGCCTTACTTAGTCAAATTCTAAAAGGTTATGACGATGGTGTATAATATAGTGTGGTGATGGGATTATGGACTTCATCCATTGTCCGAAGAGTAAAATATTAAAAATATTAAAAATTAAAATCACAACGTTTCTGAAGTTAGCTCTGCTTGGAGCCAGCTTCAGAAACGTTGTGATTTTAATTTTCAATATTTTTAATATTTTACTCTTCGGACGATGGATAAAGTCCATAAACCCATCACCACACAATGCCTAACTTAGTGCCTATTACGCAAAGCCTACAAGCCTAGCTAAATGTCTAACTGCATGCAGCAGAGTCCTTCTCGTTAACAGTTCCTCAGCTGGTCAAGAAATGTCCCACATTCCACATAACACGACAGCTCATTGCCGTGTTTACAACATCCCCCCCCCCACCTGTCCGTATTCTGAGCCAGATTAACCTGCCCAATACATTTTAAGTTCTGTAGACCTACGCACTACAACAGCCGTTCACACAAAGGACACTTCATTCTTCACTTCGGCCAAAAATGTTTGCACTTGTAGCAACGTGTTTCGGTCTAAATGGCCAGCTTCATAGTCCCTGACTTCAGTTCGAGCCTGCAGGTGCACAGTGTGCTGCATCCTGTCACCCAAATTCGTAAGCACATATTTATTCACCAAGTCCTACCGAAGAGTCTAACTTTATGCCGTCAAACTGGGCTAAATTAGTTTAAAGTGTAATTACAGTCACTTCTCGCAGCCCTGTTTGCCTCTTCTTTTCTTGCACAAGGAACTTGTTGGGCGTACGTCTGAGCAGATACAGTAAGGACACACGCAAGGGGGCCTTACTTCCCCAGGAGCTTCCATTTTGGCGGGAACGGGACATCAGGTAGGCGTATTGTTTTTAAAATATCCCCTGTGTGCCCACTGCAGCACCGAGGGTCGCTGTTTTATTTCCGTGACCTTGACACTCAATGCAGGCATTTTCTCCGTCTCACAAAGCGCACGAAAACACCAGTTTCATGCAACTGTATTTTCACGATGCACGAAACTAATTGTATGAAGCAAGTATATTCGGTGCGTGCACCACGTACGGTTTCAATACATGTTGAAATCGGGATAGCTAAGCGGTATAGTGACTAGGCTACGGGCTGCATGACCGAGGAATGGTGGTTCGATCCCTGCAGGGGCAAGAGGACCCCTCTTCTCGACAATGCCCAGACCGGCTCTGGGACCTACCAACCTCCTCTGTGGTGGGAACCGGGGATACTAGCGATCATAGCGCGTTGACACTTAAAATAATGTCCCTAGGTTACACACTACACGAGAAAGAGGTCTTGATACTCACGTGGATCTGACTGTCCCCAGTCCCCCCCCTCCCCCCACACAGGGCCGACACGCACAATACACGCAGACAGAAGTATCAGCAAACAGTGAAAAAACAACAGAAATACCACCGCCTAACTTCCGGTCCGTTTCACTCCCAAGTATGAGCGTATGATGCAGAACAAAGCGCAGTGCAGTCCAGTTCACCTGTACGCACACATACACTTGATATTTCTGTGGCTGTGTGCTGACCCACTGAAATATTACGGCCCGTGCTACGACTGTGCACCACACCTTGTCACAGATAATCTGTTCAGACACCGGGGTTTAAATCACAGGCAGTTTTGATATGGTAATTGAGTTTGTTGTTGTTCCAAATTCGACAGAAGTAAATGGAATATATTCTGACAGACTTGTAACGAATCTATGTATTTGAACAAGAGATTATGCAGTAGGTACGAAATGACACAACATTCAAGTTGACACATGAATCTTCCAACAATCACCACATCGCCTATCACATTAGACAGCTTACGATTACACTTAAAGATTTACACGCAATCCAAAGTTAACGAACAGTCCTGTTCGTGTGGAACGCGCAACGCACGTAACACAACTGCACGTTGAGGTCTCCAGTCTCCTGGGATGTGACACCGCGTCACCAGACGTTCCGAAGCAAAGTAGTGGTCTCAGTGCCAAGGTTCAATATGGCCATGAAACATGCACTTGTGGATGGAAACTGAACACTGAAGACTGCCTCACTCAAAAACCAGGCTCAGCGTGCAATCTGGTACGTTCAGAGACGTAGGTCATATCAGTTGTTTGTATGGTTACGCCACTGATGTCGCTGTGTAACGCTTCGGATAACCGCAGCCGATTTCCCACAGCCTACACCAACTTTGTCACAAAATTACGTATCAGTATGAACCACGATAGCTCAGTCGGTACGGACTCCGCAGCCGTCCAGACCGGCCCTGGGGCGCACCCAGCCTTCTGTACGATAGGTATCGGGTCTCTTTCCCAGGGTAAAACGGCCGGAGCGTGGCGTTGATCACCCACCAGCATCTAACGCGAGGTGAACGAGTAGAGCTATACCTCTACACTCACTCTAGGTCTCCATGGCCTGTTCTAGGGTGAAATTTTCCTTTACCTATTCATTATGTGTCTGTTACATAACTGTTTCCACATAGATGGCTCCACTGTCGATACTAAGCCGTCGCATTTTCTCTCCGTCGTATGCCTCGTAATAGGCCACGACACCTTCTCTCCCAGTTAGTCACGAGCAATGAACCTGTCGCCTCTTAACTTCTTGAGCGGTAAGAGCGTCATTAAACAGATCGCGACAGGGCCCCATGTGATGGCAGTGTGACACATAACGTGGGCCGGTCTTGACATGCTCTTGTTAAAAGTGAAATCGCATAACGGCGAGTGAGGAGCCGTGACGCTTTGATCTGCCGTGCAACTGAGTAAACGAATTTTCGTGACGACTTTGTGACATGACAGACGCTGCAGGGTAACGTCTCGGCTTATGCGGGCGTCTGTATTCACATGGCCTGCAGGGCGAGCTCTGCCATTTGCCTGCCAAGTCTTACAAACAACGGATTTGTCTTAAAAGAGGCAAAGCCTTGCTGGAATGCATTTACTTCACATTTTTCCACAGAACAACATACGTCTGTGTGTTGCTGCTGTCGCTTCTCGCATGTTGCCGCACTCCTTTCTCTGCCCCATGCTGCAAGACAAAGTCCTTATAGCTGAGCTTCTTAGACGGCTGCTGCGTGTCTCAGTGCCCTCGTGCTTCAACACGCGACGCATTCCTGGCCGCAGACGACGGGTACTTTGAAGAGAAGGTTGTAGACCCTGCTCTTGCAACGTTATAAAACTAACATAAACCTTGTTAACAGTTTGTTAAATGTCTTAATTAACGACGCTATCGATTGTAAATTCCACACAGCGTCGATGATGGAGCATTGGTGGAATGACAGCAAAGTAGGAAAGCCGACGCACGCGGACGAAACTTGTCCTAGTGTCACTTTGTTCACCACAAATCCCACATCAATTGGCCTGAAACTCCGCTACATAAGCGGGATCTGTATACTGATTAAGCTTGAAATTTCGCACACATGTAGCTCAGAGTCCTCCGTGTCTGCCGACAGTCTTGCAGTTACGGGGGTTTACATTGTGCCTTGCACCTTACGAGATGTCATGGTGTAATTAACCTAAAGAGGACACTGCTTGGTTCCCGAGATCTTGTTCCTCCTGTGTGAATGTCGTTCGATTCCGTGGCAACCAAGTAAAAATCTCACTTACTTAGAATAACACTACCAGAGACAGCAACAGACATTACAACGTACGCTTCAGTTGATATCACGGTGTCGACCCTTCACGGGAAAAATTTGTTTCTCCATCACATAACAAGCGGTGCTCAAAGGCTGCTTTAAGCAGGTCGGCCGAAATCTGAGTTTGAAACGTTCACTCTGCTTTTAGATAGTAAAATAAAAATGAATTACATGACACAGTAACGGAAAGAGTAACAGTGAATCCCTACAGAAAAAAGTTACCTCTAGGCCATTATTATTATTATTATCATCATCATCATCCCCTTTATGCAGGGTATTCACACTTATGTACCTGAAACAAACCATGTTTCTAGGGTACACAGTGTCGCAGCTATTCTGCACGTACTCTTAATGGTGCATATAGCGCTGTCTGCAATATTAAACTCTGTTGTGCTTCTACATTAGCACTTTCCGCAGTGTGTGTGTGCTGTGCCCAGTACAGCTGTTTTCTGCAGTTCCTTGATATCGTGCTTTCCCGTCATGTTGCTCGGGTATTTTCTGAGGGATTTTGAAATGGTTCTAGTTGCCCCTATTATTACTGGCGTCACCTTTGTTTTTACATTCCACATGCCCTGCATTTCTATTGTAAAGTCTTTATATTTTGTAATCTTCTCGGCTTCTTTCTTTATCACATATCTGTCTCCCGGGATTGCTACATCAATTAGCATACATGTTCCTTTTTCATTATCCCGGATTATGATGTCCGGTTTATTGTTGGGGAGGTTCTGTCGGTTTGCACTTGTTGATTCCATAATATGGTTACCTTGCCCATTTGACTTCTTTCTACTGTCGCACGGTATTTTTTTTTTGCAGTGCTTGGTCCTGTGCTGCCACTATTTCACTTTCTGTTTCTGCCTTCAGGTCTCCCTTTGACAGCCAGAGGAACGTGTCTTCCTCGCTAATGAGATGTTTGTCTGTGCTTCTAACGTACTGGCCATGCATTGCTTTGTTTTCCCATTTTCCCTTTAAGGACTCTGCCAATCTTGCCTTTGTGTTTTGTATCCCGTCTTGTTTCATGTCACTGTTCTCGTTTGGTTGACTTGATTCATCTGCTCCGACTGTTGAATTCACATGTGGCTGACTGCTGTCGCGGCTCCTTATAATATTTACAAACTGGTCTTCTTTATACGTTTTGTTAAGATATTTTGCAATATTTATTTTCTCTCTTTTGTATGCTGCTTCAGTTTGTGACAGGCCTCTTCCTCCCCCTTTCCTCTCTGCATACAGCCTATCTGTATCAACTTTAGGATAATGCATTTTGTACACTGTTAGTATCTTCCAGGTTTTCCAATCTTTTCTTTAATTTCTTGTAATCTCCAATTAATTATACCAAAACTGTATCTTAATACCGGGACAGCTAATGCTCCAGTTGCTGTAATTTCGTTTTTGGCATTTACTTCAGATTTCAGTACCATTCTCAGTCTCCTGCTGTGTTCCTCCTTCAGTCTTCCTTCCATTTGCTGACGCTGTATGCCGTCACTTTCCTCAGTCCCAAGGTACTTGTATGTCTTTCCTTTTCTAGCTCTTGTATTTCTCGGTTGATGTCCACTACCAAATTTTGCGAGTGGACTAGTTGTCCTTTCTCTCATCACTGAAGGTATTATTATTATTATTATTATTATTATGCTTCCTTCATCAAGCTGCTTTTTCAGGACTTTCCAAGCTCGCAGCGTGCAAATTCAGTGAAGTGACGATATCAAAACAACCCTCAGGCGCCATAACGTACAAGAATGGATCAAATGAAGGATCGTTTATGGAAGCCGTAGAGAGACGCGGGATTTGCTAAATGCTTTCGATGAATTTTCATAAGATTCTGCACTATTAAGTTTTCAGTTACATAAGCACTGGCAACACATCGTTGCACTTTGAATATGTGTATGGCTCTGCGGCACAGATTTAATTACATGATAACACTATAATCCGGAACAGTCTTGAATTATTCCGCTCGATCGCAATGTTTCCACAGTGTGAAGCTACGGCTGGCCTAGCCATCCCAGTCAAGGCCATGAGACAGTCTCCCTAAACTTGTCCTCAGAGCGCACAATGCGCTGTCACTGTCGGGTTCCACACTTGCGATTCTGAACCACTCGCTGTGCACGTGTATTCGCCGTTGGAAGGAAGGGGGCCCGCTTCAAAGTCGCAGAGCTATAACTGCGCAGTAGGGCCCGGGGTAGAGTTGGCTTTCTACGTATATTTTCTGAAGGAAGATTACTTCTTGTACCCCTTCTGTTCTTTGAAGTAAATTAGATCTTCTTTCGTATATAGAACTGTATGTTTATATTTCATTTCGCGTTCTGTTCTTCTCTATCATTCGTAAGGAAAACGGATGGATGGATGGAGAGACAGATGCATGAGGGAGCCCATTTTCTGTAATGCCTTCCAGCATCACATTCTTGTCTCGTCTCAGCCATCTGCTCGCGAGAGAACAGTGTTTGTTAGATCTCTGACTGCACGCCCAGCCACGTCTACACAGACATAATCTGCCTCCTATCTGCGGCGCACAATGCGCCTCGCCAATAAAACACAATCGCCTATGTCTGATTACTAATTTTTCTCAGTTCAGACAAACCAACCAACATTCCCGCAGACTGGAACAACGAAGCCTGCATTCTTGGTTTATTTAACTACGCTAATCCGGATGCCTCAGACAGAAAAGAGACTGTAGGCAGGCAGAACGCGGTTCAATTCTCGACAGAGACAAACACCATGACTCATGCCGTTCCAGCCCACGCAGCCTTGGGCTGTACCACATGGCATATGCCACTGGTCACTGTCAAGTGTCACTGGGATCGGGTGCCCGTGTGCAGGGGCCCGTCACGTCTGTCACGTGTTCTATCACCGCCCGGACACTAGGGTCGTGATTTCGAATGCCACTTGGAGTAATGGTGCAGCGTGTCTTTCTGCAGAGATACGGGCTGGGGAGTGGCCGATCCCCTCTGCTAGGGGTCCTGTCACACGTACATTAACAGGAAACAAGGAAAGGCCTTGGGCCACAGTGGCATTAGCGCTACTGCACAGAACAGAACAGAACAGAACAGCAGTGGCAAAGAATGCGGTGCGCCTAAATACGTTCGAAATCTACTCAGGCAAGCTCATAAAAAATTCCGATTTTGCTGTTACGTAAATTAGATATGCAGTTTTGTACATACAGACTTATAAATACAGGCTGAAGAATGTTGTTTTAATTACCAAAAGAAATAAGACATATCGACCATCTTCGCTTGTTTCAGAAAACGGTGTTTATGGTTGAGAAACAAGTTAGGAAGCGTACATGTTAATTACTTCGGAAAATCTAGAACGTACCGGAAGAATAATTAAAAAATTTACTTACACGTTCCTCTACAATTTTGCTTCTGGAACCCTTCTTGCTGCAAGCAGTATTGGAGACAGTACGGTACAGTGTCACAATATGGTTACTTTGCCTAATTTGTACCGGAGTTGGAAAACATCGAAAAACGTTCGTACATTTTGCGGAAGTCAAACTTCACGAAAATTCAATCTGCGGCTCTCGACTTATTTCATGCCTGCAAAGACACGGATGGACTGAGCTGTTTTAAAAGCCGTTTCGATGGGATGCAAACGCCACTGGATCCTTACCTTCTAACAATATACCGGCTAAAGTGTAAAAAAGCGGTATTGTTTAGAAATTACAGTAAAATTCTATTGGTGAAACGTGGTTCCATAGACACACTGTCATTTTAGCTGGTGCTTAACAATGGCCTCGCACAAACAACTGTGACTCCACAACAAGATAATGCACAAACACAGCAGCTGGTCGCACACACATTCAAACTTGCTTCCGCATTGTCTTGGTCAGACCACAAAAGATTTTACACTGTGTGAGACATCCTGATGGTTTTCGCTTTCTTGGTCTAAAACAAACTACTGATGTCGAAGACTGGAGAAGACCTGTGCATGTAAATAGGCAGTATTTGTACAGAGTTGCGAGATGCAGCAGGGAGACTTCAAGCAATTGCCATGCAGAAGCACGCATGGGCCACACAGCGGGACTGAGCCCGAGCAGTCACTGTGGTGGTGTCGCTACTGTGACAAGCAGTTGACGTGCTCAGGTCACACTTCGGGTGACACTCTGTACTCAGGTGACGCAAGCATGGTTTCAACAAAACAGCGTTACTTCAACCCTGAAAATGGAGGCAGTATTTTCCCGAAACGCCTCTAGCGACTTATCGGACTGCATACTCCCAGAATAGCAGTATGCATCTACATATATAGGCCTATATATACATACATATAAGTTATAAGCACTTTAGGATCTGAGATTCCTGTATTTCCACACAACTTAAGAAGAGTTAAAAAGGGCAAGCCAAGCAGGCACCGAGGGGAGGTAACGGTACATCTCGACCCCGGAGCTAAAAGGGGTGGGTGGTCAGCGTCACTCCCTGGCCATCTTACCACCTGGAAAGAGACCTGGTACACACTGTACAGTTAAGAAGGGGTTAGCACCAGGAACCTGAAGAAGTGCCAAGCACACGAAAATAAGAAACAACTTTACACCGTTTCCCATTCTGCTTCCTTCACTTTATGGATTGCTTCTCCTGTCGCTTATATTTAGGTGTTCAATATCCTTCACAAATTCGGTAAAGCCTGCCTTATATATTAATAGCATCTAACGTCAAGAAATGCAAGTTGCGAAATTGTGGTTCAGTAAAGCACGCAGCAAGGGACTGCGTCTGTAGTATTCAAATCACGGAATTACCGCATAGCTCAGCAAGTACAGTGACGAAGATACGGACTGAACTTTCGTTGTTCGGCAGCGGAAAAAAATTTATGTCTTTTCCAGAGCCTCCAGACCGGCTGTGGGGCCCACTGGGTACGGCAGTATCTCTCTTCGGGTGGGAAGGTGGCTGGAACGTGAAGCTCATAACTCATCACTCTGTCGTGCCAGGGTTAAAATGAGTGGAGCTATACCTACATGGTGTGCACAGGGTCAAATTTACCTTTAATTTGCCTTTACCCGCTACACATTTCAAACGTCAAAAGTGTGTCTGTGTGTGCAGTGCGCTTACGGTCCAAAGGTGGTAAGCTAGATTTATATTGCTGTGATCCTGAAATGAAACTACACGAACCTTGTGAAACTGTGCGGCTGTGTGAGGGGGAGACAGCGGGGGGGGGGGGGCGAATTGAGTTTTACGGTCGAGACTCTTGTTTATTCGCATCGGCCCACGCGGCTTATCCTTCACCGGTGCTGCAGTTCGGGGATTTTGTTAGGCTAATGTGAGGAGTAAATAATCTGATTATTCCGAGTCCGCAGTGCTGCCAACTACAAAGCTCGTGATAATATTAATAGACATGTGTGTTCCCATTTTGTGTGTACTTCAGCGGCGTACGTGGGAGATCACGCGCCAATCCGTACGATACTAAGTCTGTGTGCCTCAGATAAGTACATGAACATTCCCAGAATGCATAAAAATGCTTGCGGTCTACAACACCTGTTCATATTCAATCACTGTCGGCAACCGTCCCAAAACCTACGCGGAAATATTCCATGCTCTTTCACTACGTTTGAGCACATTTATGTCCCAACTGAGGCCTACACAAAGACCGGCCTAAACACCGCCTGCACGCAACGGAGCCCTTGATTTAGAACAACTATCATCCGTCGCATTCGGCCCTGCGTGAGGACAGTCGGCTGAGTGGGCCGACAGCAAGTGGAAACCAGTAGTTGACAGATAAAATACGGTTCCTCGTATCGTTTTCCTTACGTCACCCAGCGCGCACACACGTACACTCGCCAACACCTCGCTAAACAGCTGACAGATCAACCCTACCAAGCTTCCTGCTGCCGCTCTTAGTGACACGTCACTTCTGTGCTGCAAGACAATTTCTTTCCCTCCCTCCCGCCCTTCCTCCCTCAGTCGTTCTATCTTGTCATGTTCGCCGCTGCTATATATTCATGAAATTAATTCGGACGCCTCTGTCTAATAGCACCCCGCTTCCCCTGTCACTAATCCCGTTCCGATGAAGTCGAACATCGCCGCCAGCAGCGGTTTCCATCTCACATGTCTTCACATCTTCAGTTGCGCTTTCTATACGGCAATGTTTCTGGCTGACGGGTTGACTGATTGCTCAGCTTTGGACCTCAGTATTAACTGCCGAGCCGTTCAGTCGCTAAACAGCAGAAGAAGAAGAAGAAGAAGAAGACATGAAGCGTTTCCAGACGTGACTAGGCCTGCCATCTGGACGAGCAACAGAAACCGCCTCAGACTGCGGTCGATACAGGGCTTTCAAAATATCGTGAAAATTGGGCGCCAGCTCGTGATTCTTCCCGAGATGAATCTGTGGCGACATCAACTGACTGACAAACTAACTAACGAACTAACTCCAAAGATCGACGTTCTTTAGAAGCTGACAGTCGTACATCTACCCACGAAACCCAACGCCATTTGTATGGAAACCCCAAGTTTCATCTTAGTGTTGACTGGTCTCTCTCATGATTCAGTCCATCCAGACCATACCCCGATATCGTATGTTCGTACGATATATTTTAATATTATTCTTCCATTTAAGTCAAGGTCTTACGTGTGTTTCCTTCAGTTGAGGTTTTTTGACAGAGTAGCCTAAGCACTGACCTTTCTCCTGTAGTATTCTAGCACAGTGCATATGTAAAACACTTTTATCTGCGGGTGATTTTGCGCATCGTTTAACATTTATCCCACAAGTCTTTTTTCAAGTGTTTATGCAGCAGCTGGATAATCCAACAAAGGGCTGCCATTTGCTTCCTGAACAACTTGAGACGTACGACTATGTACTGCAGGGTATTTCTTGTATGAACACAAGTGCCCGTTAGACCATAATTCTGTAAGTTTATAAATGACGGTTTCGTAAGAAACACAGGGAAGTTAGAAAAAGGGGGCAACAATTTCACAGATTTATAGTGAAGTACGCAGTCAGTCTACCATGAAGCGATGTGTAACGTTTCTTAGTTAATTACAAGAAAAACTTCGCGAGTTTTCTCAACAAGTGATACACATCCCGTCACTGTAGGCTACACAGCTACTTCCTTACAGACACGTGTTACTTTCTAAGTTGCCCTGTATGTTACTTTCATTGCAGCGGCTTCTATGAAAACTCAAAGAGTAAAGTTGTAGCCGTGCGTATGTGACATGGGTATCACATTCTATGCCTCAGGTGGGGACTGTTTAGAAATTCTGTGAGCCTCAACTTCCTGAAGCCCTAAGGGCCTGTCCAGGTCTGTAGAGGCATAGCTTTACCATTACCTTTACCTTTACCCTTACCTATTATATCTTATGTTACGATGATAGAATAAGTTGAGAAAAAGTCGCGAAACAAAATATCACACGAATGGAAGATTTTGGGTTCCCACAGCGGTGTTAATCATAACTGGAGTCTTCTAAGCAGTGACTTCATCTTCAAGATAAAGCCGTCCAAGGCTTCAAATGACTGATTATGAAGATAGAAGCACCACGTTCTTCCGAAACGTGGGTAGCAATTTACCAACAGACATGTAGGAACATGCGACGAGAATGGAATCTTTCTGTCACACGAAATTGTTTGTTTGACAAAGCAGGAGAATGGAGCTGCTGGTTTGCTCGCGCTTGGAAGAGCCGCAACCTACACAAGCGGAAGTTTTACATAAGATAGATGACACCGCGCCACCCGTTCTGCGTTCAGGGCTGGTGTCTGTGCATTAACAGGGCAGCTTCGATAGATACAGCGGTCGCGGCAACATGTCAGTCCCTCTAAACCTACATGCTGTATTCGGAACACTGAAAGCTAACTTTCTTCCGAACAAACGAACATTAAATTTTATCACCGTTACCTTATGTTATATATTTCCAGTCAGTGCATATAATGCCAAGAAACCTTACATACACGTCGTGCCACTAGGGAGGGTTTCGCGTTTCATGCTTTCTGGCTGTCGATACTAAAACACACATCCAGTGTAAATAACGGCACATACCACAGCGCCCTAATTACTGCATGTTGCTGTAAGAAGACCATATGCGCCATCTGTGGGATAAATATTGCACAAAACACGAACACAGCCAGAAGTACATGCAGTGCGTAACAAGGACCGTCACTACTGGACCGCTGAGAACTGGCGCGTGAAATTTAGTCTGCGGACACACCCAGGCCAGCATCCGAATTTATACGTTGTTTTGTGCCTTTAAAATAACAGACTGCGCAAAGGTGCGAAATTTCGGGATTGTACCACTGATAACGACATGTTGTCACGGTTAGGATCGCCATTACGTAACCTCGAACAGGCAGGAGGGCAGACGAAACGTCCCTGCTTGAAAGCAGCAAGCACAGTAAAAGTGTGGGCCAATGGAAGTACCACCGTACTGCATTAGCTGCTAACTGCTCAAAACACTCCTTCTTGAGAAGCTGATAGTTCCTAAGCCAAACAAGGAACTCCCTCTATTTTATAGAACACGCAGTTTCATTGCCGTATTTACAGCAGTCTGCCATTTGTCCTTATCCTGAGCCAGATGAAACCACTCCGCGCAGTCCCACCCTACTTCTTTAAACCCATTTTGATGTCTTCAAACCACACAGTTCTCACTACGCACTTACGCACTGTACAAACATTCAGGGTGTATGCGACCCTTAATGGAGAAGCACTGTGTTCTCTGCGAGGTAGGAAATGAATATTTTACATCCTGTGTAAACAAATTCAGGCTTCAAATCACACACTTCCAGATGCAGTAACTAAACACCCACTCTTTGTAAAGAAATCAAAAGCCCATACAGTGTACTAGCAAACTGGGTTTTGCCTGAAAGAAAGGTGCCACTATGCTTCACACACTGCGCTTTCAGGCTCCACAATTCTCTCTCGGTTCGTTTCTTCAGAGGCAGCACATAATGGTCGGTTTTGTTGCACCTCTGGATCAGTTCATCATGACGGTAGGGGTATATCTAGCGGTTTACCCCTTCTTACATCAGAAGTGCCCACATATTGCCTTGCCGCAGATATTAATAGGAGGGGGCAGCACAGCAGCTCCTACACGAATGTCAAGTTCACCCCCTCAGTCTTTGTTGAATATAATCCCTAACAACCCCCTGCCCCGAGGGGATAATGCACAGTTACTAATGGACGTGGTATTCAGAACGAACGCTTGGTGCAAGGCAAAGCAGCGTTTCAGTTTGCCAGGAAACTGTGTCTCAGAGGACGCTTGCAGGTATTGAGGTTTTCAAAACGAGGTAACGACATTTCTACTTCGTCCGTCTGTAACATGACCAACTGGCCACAATGGGCATTGCCTTGTAGGAATGAGGGGTCACGTTATTTCAGGGCGTCTGAACGCCACTGTGTCACACACTTACTGACCTCAGCATACCTGTGTAACCAGTGTGGCTGAACACCACTGTGTCACACAGTTACTGACTTTAGCATATCTGTGTAACCAGTGTGGCTGAACACCACTATGTCACACAGTTACTGATTTTAGCATATCTGTGTAACCAATGTGGCTGAACACCACTGCATCACACAGTTACTGACCTCAGCATATCCGTGTAACCAGTGTGGCCGAACAAAAAGCGGAGTACATTGTTTGATGTTCGTTATTAATCTGCGAAAAATAAAACTCTCAGGAACAGTGGAATCACGTATATTAAAACTAGTTTTCAAAGCACAACGCCTCTCTGCCGACTCCAGTAATTTGAAAATACCCTTAACGGTCTCACTGCATGCAGCATGGAAACTACCAACGTCACTTAATGCAAGACAGAGCTTCACTGAACTGAGAGTGACTTGCGCAGTACCAGCAAAAGGGAGATGCCGATTCGCCAGACACGTGATTTTGTCTCATAATGTTGGAGTCAGTCACGAGGGGCTGTAAGAATTGTATTAAAACGAGTGACCACGAAAGGTTGAAATATCGAACATGAAGGTACACTAATACCGACAATGAGACGTTTCACCGCCATTGCTTTTCCACCTACCTTTAAAAAATGTCATTAAGAAGGTTATAAACAGGAAACTAATGAGACAGATCAGATTCTGGTCAGCGCTGGGGAAAGCATCAAGTGCCTTAACCTTTTAAAACCTAGCGGTAACTTTACGTACCAACAGGTTTAACATTAAAAAATTCTACGTGGTGCCCACATTGCGTTTATGTGTTTTGTACGGATCTCAGAACAAACAGCAACTTTTGCCTTATAAAACATTAAGAGATTGGTTTTTAAAGCCTACGTGGAGAGTGTTTACAGCGCGGTACGCACTGAGTCCTTATATAAAACAGATACGCTTCGTCTTTAAAGGGTTAATGTTAAAGGTGCAGCAGTCCAAGAAACGCAGCGAATTTCTAGCCAGACAACACGGCGTCACACCAACCCTGAAGCCGGTGCAACCTGCGCTATGACAGTCCTAGGCATACATTGTAGTATGTAATCAGCATCTCGTCCCTAACTCCTTCCACAAGTGTCCAAGCCCGTGTCATTACCCGCGCATTACAGCGTATACCTCTAAACGCTGTCCGTATTCATGAGTGCTGAATCCGTCAGCCTATGATGTGACAGTCCGTGACTGATGTGTGATTGCATCAGGTCGCTTTGGACTTGAGATTAACAGGTAGCAGACACTTGCCTCTAACAGGCCACGCGCTGTGATGGAACAGGGGCTTGGGCCGGTAAATAATGCAAAATACTGCGTAGATGCCAACAGCGAATTTTGTGGGTGACCATGTGTTACAGCACCGTTACAGTTTTGTTGCTTTGCGGTACGCTGCTGCACTCTAACGGATGTTTGCAGCACTACATCACCCTCTACCCTTCATCCACACCCCCCAAAAGTACTTCCACCGCAATGCATCATGGGATACAGCAGTGTTGATAGCAAAGTATAGTCTGTTTTGGTTTTATAATGAAACCTGAACACTTCCCTGTCAGACCGTGATGAAGTGTGTCCTGCATAAAACATCGCCAGAACTGACATGAATTCCAATATTTCACACGTACGGCCCACCCCACAACGTTATGCTCGTTATACTGTCAGTCCGATTTATCACTGCAGCAAGAAGTGCACGACCTATTGCCTGCGGCAGGGATCTCAGATTCTAATCGTAAGGCGGCCAACGAATAATTTTGAACATTTGGGCGGGCCGCACGTCTTTATAAGCAACAGACGAGTTAAATACTGTCTAAACTGAAGCATGTTGTTAATAAAATTCCATACTCTTACTAACACAAATTACATATGTTATAGCGAAGGAATTTTACAATTTACTGCATTGCCGTCTCCCTGCCGATGTACGCCGTACGCTGCCATGCAGGTGCGGCAAGTGTCTTTCAGCATTTACAGCTCCTGACGAGACAAACATTTGATCTTTCAATCGCAAACAAATGTTCTACACCGTGCCGGGCCACATTCCAGGATTAGAATGAGATCTGGGAGGGACGCATGCAATGAACTAGCGTGCTTCATGCTGCCTGAGGGCCGCATCTTACAGACCCTTGGCCCGAAGCAACTTCGCAATTGCACTGAGAGCATCGACACGTCAGAAAGTGTTGTGGCAGTTCGCAGTGTCACACGCACACCACACGCATATAATTTCGTACCGATCGTGATGACGTTCACTTGGACACCCCGCTGTTGCGCGTGTGCCTACTGACAGGTAATCATCGGTCGCCGTCAACACAACTATTTATTATGTTTTATGAGACGAGTTACATGACCACATGTTTCGACCATTAAGAAGTCATCTTCAGGCCATAAAGTACGTAAAACTACAATTAAAATTGCAACACCGCTTTTGTGTGGTTAGACTGAGGTCTCAGCCTTTGGGCATTACAGTATCCATGCCAATATAGAGTGTTTTGATAGGACAATACAGTGTGTGTTGGGATGCTGCAGTCTAGGGTTCCTTTCCTGACTGCAGCATCTCAACACACACTCTATTTTCCTATCACATTTCTTAACATGTATTTTATAAGTTTTAACGCTCTATATTGACATGTATATTGTAACGCCCAAATATTGAGACCTCAGTCTGACCACACAAAAGTGATGTTGCAATTTTATTTGTAGTTCATGTATTTTATGGCCTGAAGATGACTTTTTAATGGTCGAAACATGTGGCCATGTAACTCGCATGATAAAACATAATAAAGCGTTGTGTTGATGATGATTGATGATTAACTTGCAAAGGATAATGTTCAATCTTGACGGTTCATATGCCGAAGAAAACATGTGATGATGATGATTTAAATACTACAGGCTTCAAAGAGGAAAAGTTTCTTACGAAATTCCACGGTAAGAACACTGACGCCACAACAGACAGGAACTCATAAAATCAGTTAAGCAATACCGTATGTTACGGACTACTGGCTGGGTTAATTTCCTTTGAGTACGAGGAAACGCAAAATCTGGGTATAAATGTAATCCCTCGTTAAACAAATGCTAATGATGCTTCATAGAAACTAGGCATAATGAGCACAAACTGGTAATGATGCTTCATCTGAATGATACATAATCACTACAAATACCTACATTGTTGGTGCTCCTCCCATGCCATTCATTTTATTAAGTACAGCAATTGTGCCAGTCGTAATGTACCGGAATGCCGTACTCGAACAGCATTCCGCACTGCATTGATATTCATTTCGTCAAGCGGATTACACCCCCCATCCCCCACCCACCCCCCACCCCCCCAACCCACCTCACCACCTCGGCCACCGCTTTTATTCCGATCCTGATCCGCGCCCACGTACATGCAACACATCCTGCACAGTAGTTCAAACCACAAGTGACAGTGTGAGTAGCACTGCGGAGCCCGATCGCAATCTTACGGCACCGCGCGGAGGACTGATTTGAGTCACTCTATTTACACTCGTTCACAAGCGGTACCAGAAGGATGTCGGCTTATAGTTGGTAACAAGCAGCTATAGGAGACACATCGTTTTGCGGAGCCCTCTATTAACTGAAAAATATTACCATCATCGAATACTCTCAAATACTGATGCACCGCGCTAAGACACGAAACAATGGAGTTATCCGCCACAAATATCGAAAATTTCTGTTATCACCGGACTCCGACTGAATAAATGGTGTAGTGATCTCTTCTTTCAGAAACAGAGGTGACACTGCTGCAATCATGAACCATATGAATCCTACGGAACCTAGAAAAACAGCGCTTGACCCTTGAAGAAGGTAATAAGTTCTCTCGAAACGTCGGTAATCAATAACCCCTCCTCAGCGTAACGGCACAGAACACCTCACGTGACTCCTCAACATGAAGCCTGTGGAAACCTCAAATCACGTACCTTACTCATTGCTGTGTACAGTCTTGAACAAAACTGAATGTCAACCCATCAATGCATACTTGAAGGTAAAAACTGACGGTTTTACAACCAACACGTGCTTAACTCCGTCAAGGCTTGCTAGTATCTAATTCCTATTCGGACACTTTAGTACCCAGCAACCCACAGTCTCAACTCGCCCACACGGACCTATACTTTACATGATTTGTTTTATGGAAGTGAAAATTAACCTTTAACTTTCAATGAAGAACTTTGACAGAGCGAGTGAAAACACGAGTGATTCTTGATTTAACTGACAGCCCTCTCTCACAGAGTTACCTGAGCTGTACGGTGCTGAACAGCAGGATGATTGATTTATGAACTAATCTGTTCACAGGAATTGTGAAAGGCGTAGAAAAGAGGGCGTGTCCTACTAAGAGGAGTAGCATCTCGGCATTTACCTCGAATAAGAAGCAGAGGCGCCAGCCACTCGGATTCGAGGTGCCGTTTGCATATTTGTAACTAAAATTACGGAGCGCCAAACGACTTGAGAAAATTACATACTAGGCCTACATTGTTGGAGATGATTGTGACTAAACGGGCAGAGCGGGTACGAAATGTGGCACAAAAACAATAAACGTAGAGTTCATATTCAGGCTGTTTGCAGTTTATTTGACGTTTTCAGGGGCTGTAGTGTTGAAGGGTAGAATGATTTAATGAACAATGATACGGTAAGGATGCGAAAGGAAGCTGTTGCAGCATAATATTAGGTAGCACTCTGACATTTGTCTGTGGGGAGGGGGGGGGGAGGGTGGAGTAGAAAAACACGAACCCGTGTCACTGCCGATATTCTAACAGGACATCTACCGAATACGACGCCGCTTGTTCGGTGTAACGGGTAATATGTTGCAACAGAAATAGACACAGAATTGAGTGTTGTTAAGGTATATATATTTAGACTGACTGAAAAGACAATGTTACCAGAAAACGATGACAATAGCAGAGCTGTGCAACGGGGAACAAGCGAAATCAGGGAAACTGCAAGGAAAAGTTTCTTCCATATAGGTTAAATATGGACCGAGAAACCTTCCACAGGACACATGCAGACAAAACGAGGAAGCAGACAACCAAACAATAGTAGTAACAGGTATGGAATATAGGCACGGAGAACTGGCTGCAATCGAAAAACTGCAAGAACATACGAGGCAGGCTCTGTGCAGTGCCGTGACAACGACTGCGCTCCCTGCAGCACAATTACACTGAATCTGTCGCGCGAGCAAAGCAGGCTCTGCATTCGCGTTTGGAGGGTTGCAGTGCTTTGCTGGTCAACATAACAGCCAGGGTCACACCGACAGACGCCTGTACGTACATCAACTGGAATATGACCACTCACAGGCTGTGGCCGAGTCTTTCGTTCAAGTCTAAACCGTCATCACTGATCTGACAACAGAATCAACACAAAACCCTCAACATCATGGAAACCTGAAGAAGGCAGCAGAACCCACAACTGAAGGGTCCAAAAAATGGCGGAGTTTTTTAAATCGTGCATTGTGCCTTATTAGTGACACGGAAAGGCGAGAATCGAGGTAGTTAGACAATGCGTAACACACAAACTAGTCACGTGTTTTGGTACGTGTTTTAGGGTCTTCCATCTCCTGTAAACGAGAGGGCTGGCACAGCGCTATCGCTGATAATCCGCGCTGGGGCTGGGGACCGGGGTTCGTTCCATTGCTCCGTACAAACTGGACGTCCGCTTCCTGACACACGTCATGCCATGCATCATTCACGGTAAACTGCAGCTCGCCTCCACACAGACGCACAAGTTAATACAGCAACAGACGTAAATATAAAATGACCGAAAATAAATACAGAGTGCTGCTTCGAACAGAAGGTAGGCACAATGAAGGTGCAGTATTTAAAAGTGCGCCAGTTCGACTGTACAGTAAGACAACTTGAGAACGTGCTCTAAGGAAAAAGCACGGATGACATTCAACGAGTAACGTTCCCCATGTCACAAAAATCAAAAGCTAAGCCACTACCGTGTCAAATGGAGCTCAGTGATTCTACTGAAGTATCGTTATTTCTCAACATACTCCCCAAGTACATCGATGCGTTTGTCCAATCTTGGCTCGAGTTTAAGAATTCCGTCCGTGTACAAATCGGGATCTTGGATTCGCAACCGTTCACAAACAGCCATTTCCACGTCCTCATATTCTGGAATCGGCGACCTCCCAGGTGTTGCTTCAGCGGACCAAACAAATCACCTGTTGCACGTGAATCCTACTGTAAGTGCTGCCTCCTACCGAAAAAGTAAAATGCTTTATTAAAACGAAAGTTTCAGGATAGGTCACCCTGGTGCCTGCCAAACTAACAGTGTCATCGGACAGATCATGTAATCGTCATGCGGATTATTCCCCTTTCTGCCAGTTGTCTCCTTTATGTTAGCTAGGAACCGGCATAGTGTTGTCAGCACAGTGACTAGGCTACGAGCTAGACGATCCGGCGTTCAGTTCCCGACACAGGCAAAACGTCTAGACCAACTGCAGGACCCACCCAGCCTCCCACTTACTGGGTGCTTTCCCTGGAGTAAAGCGGCCGAAGCGTGAAACAGACCACTCACCTACATCTAGTGCTGAAATTACGAATGGGCATTGCTATAGGCCTTTTCCGCCTGTACGCCTTCATCGAAAGCACTGGGACAACTGTACGTCTACCTTTACCTTTACCCAAGCTTGTAGGCTGTATGAGGTTGTCCACGTGGATGCGGGCTTCTCATGCCATAAAGTTGAAATGCTCAGAGATAAGATAAAAGAGACAGCATGTACTTCAAAACACACCCTTCACCTGTCTCAAGAACGAACAGGACGTCGGTCACCAAATCACGTGGTCGTCAGCAGTTTTGCGTTTCATGCAATTCGGAAACGAACCAGCAAACTGTGACTCCCAGAAAATCATAATATAATCTTCAGTGCAAGTGAATAGCAGCCGGACAGGTCAGTGGTAACAGTGACAGCAGCTGTGGCGATTGAAGAGGATCCACTTGTTAACAGCAGAGTGCTAGAATGACGTGACAGTGCGAGTGGATATGACAACATGTCAACTTGACGTTTAAAATATGCTGCAGGCTGCATGGCAAGTTGAATGGGGCACAACGTTAAAGCATGTGCACCAGAATTACAGGATCGTAAACCTCAGTAGGATATTCAGCCAGTTTCTTTAAAGTTACAAACATTCTTTGTCTGAATATTCTCCACCCATGTGTCAGACACTTCACAGCGCTGTGTGTCAATACAGACATGTAACATTACGTGCACCGGTCCCAGTGGCCGCGCGATCTAAGGCGTGGGTCTGCGACCGTTCGCTTACTGGGATTGCGGGTTCGAATGCCGCCGGAGGCATGGATGTCTGTCTCTTGTGAGTGTTGTGTGTTGTCAGGCAGAGGTCTCTATGTCGGGCTGATCACTTGTCCAGAGGAGTCCTACCGAGTGTGGTGGGTCTGAGTGTGATCGCGAAGACTCCATTATGAGTGGGCCCTGGCCCACTAGGGGCTGTTGCACCATGGTAAAAAAGGCACGTGTTTCGGTACGGCGGTACAATCATTAGACAAGCGAGCATGCGGTATTACTTCGTGTGCAGCGTTACATGAAAATATTACAGTCATAAAAAGTGTCCAATTGAGATAAGATATTGAAAACCTGCAAACAGGCAGAAAACCTTCTACATTCACTCCATCCCGCTGGACTGTTCAACCAACAGGCGCTGTTCATTGTGTAATACAGCCGCTATATTTCTACTGCAGCTCGTTAAATTGCGCCCGGAACCTTCCAAACCACCTGTTTCATATTTAGGGGCTTCCTTAGGTTTATAGCGAGGATTTTAACAGCTGTTTCGATGGCCACTCAGCGGCCACGGTTTATGCTATAAACAAGCCGACAGTAAGTGACAAACAATGCAGGTCAGACAAAATAATGCCCCTGTATATAGCGCATAGCAGCAGGCGACAAAAACAATATCGCTGCTATAGGAGAGATACGCCATACCCTGAGCACAGCGTCATGTACCAGTGTTACTTTGGGTCAGTACAATAGACCTGCCCTTTCCGATGCACACTTCAATACAGCTAGCTGTCATACTTCTGCGTAAGACTAATATGAAGTCACTTACTAAAGTCTCAAGTGTTGCTACATATGACACTCTTGTCCGGGAAGAACGAAATAAGAAGTTAAAATGTCAATCCTTTGCGTCTTTTGGCACCTTCACCTTTCACTACAATCTCAATGTAAGTCCACCAATACAGCTCAGCGTCAATCCCGGTATTTATCTGGAGGGGTGCGGAAAAATAAGAAAGCGTCAATCCCGATAGCCAGTTCGCGCGCCAAGATGTGAAGCACGGACATCTGAATGCGACGTAAACGTGCTAAACATGAAACTGCGAGTTCCAGTTTAAAAGTGGGGAGAAACACAAGGCATGTATGTGCCAGTGGACAGGAGGGAGACAGACACTGCTAAGTTACACAGAACCAGCAACAAACTGCTGACAGAGCAGGTAAGCATTACCAAGTATAAAGTCGCTTCATTACGCGCGTGCCTAGAGCGGAAATCCAACTCGTGGTCCCAGGTTGTGGGCAGCACAGTTTGGTAAGACTGGGCATTGTAGTCGGCTGACAGTACAATTAAAAGTAGTGACCTAAGATTCAACGATGCAGACGAACTCACAAAAGTGTGTCCAGTGAAACGCAGCAGCCACCGCACCATTAGCACTTACATTCAGTCTTGCTGTCACCTCAGCATGTTTCGGCGGGCGACCTGGCCATCGTAATGAGGTCCAGAGGGCGTCACCCAAGACGAACTTGTTGATTTCAGCTACGGGGTTTGTATCTGAGGACACTCGGGACACCGCTTCACGTATGCTGTTCTTAATATGCGTGGTATATGGCGCGTATTTATTTTTTATTTGGCACTTTTCCATCCGTTTTCCCGTCACGGCTTTCCCCGCTCTCGGTGCTTCACGATGACACGGAGTTACAGACAACACACTCAGTTGGACTCCTCTGGACGGGTGATCAGACCGACACAGAGACCTCTACCTGACAACACACAACACTCACAAGAAACAGACATCCACGCGCCCGGAGGGATTCGAACCCGCAATCCCAGCAAGCGACCGGCCGCAAATCCAGGCCTCACACCGCGCGGCCACTAGGATCGGCGTATGACGCATATAGATACATAAGTAGTATAATTTAATATAATAAAAAGGGACATGCCGAGCACCGAGCGTGCCCTGGGACATGCCAAGCGCCGAGCGTGCCCTGGACTACTAGACAAGGGTGTAACGTGAAGGTGATGTTGAAGATCATATAAACATGCAAAATTCTTGTACTGTACTGTACTGTACTGTCCTGTACTGTACTGTACTATACTGTACTGTACTGTACTGTACTGTACTGTACTGTATTGTACTGTACTGTATTGTACTGTACTGTACTGTACTGTGCTGTACTGTACTGTACTGTCCTGTACTGTGCTGTGCTGTACTGTACTGTACTGTGCTGTACTGTACTGTACTGTACTGTGCTGTACTGTACTGTACTGTACTGTGCTGTACTGTACTGTACTGTACTCTATTGTACTGTACTGTGCTGTACCGTACTGTACTGTGCTGTACTGTACTGTACTGTGCTGTAGTGTACTGTACTGTGCTGTACTGTACTGTACTGTGCTGTGCTGTGCTGTACTGTGCTGTGTTGTACTGTGCTGCGCTGCGCTGTGTTGTGCTGTGCTCTACTGTGCTGTGTTGTACTGTGCTGCGCTGCGCTGTGTTGTGCTGTGCTCTACTGTGCTGTGTTGTACTGTGCTGCGCTGCGCTGTGTTGTGCTGTGCTGTACTGTGCTGTGCTGTGCTGTACTGTACTGTACTGTGCTGTACTGTACTGTGCTGTGCTGTATAGTACAGGCTTTTAGGTTAGTCTTTAGGTTATTTATTTTTAAATGTATAACTTTTTATTACACTCTAAACTAAACTTTTAAAAAATGTCAGAATGAGTTGCGAGTTTGACCATCGGTTTCAATGATGATGATGAGGATGATGATGATGGTGGTGGTGGTGGTGGTGGTGGTGGTGGTGGTGGTGATATGACGTTTATATTTAACGTGTCATTGCACAGTGTTAGTGGCCTGATCATTTACAAATACAACACAAAATCAGACAGCACAAAAAACTAAACTGCTATAGCGATAACTACATTTCGGACGATGCAACAGAGACCCGCTGACAGGCTGTGCCGGCAAGTGTGTACCTGTGCTGCAATGCCTGACACACAGCCGTACAGCTTACGGCTATTCACATTAAAGTCACAAAACTGTTCTTACACTCCTTACCAGCACACACCTTCGTATTCGAGGGCTCTTTCAGTTGGGAACGGGAGCGACCAAGGCGTGAACATGACCAACCAGAGTCATCTCCCCCAGCGATAAGAATGAGTGGAGCTGTATCTCCACCTTCCCTATACTCTTTCATGGCCTTCACAAGGAGAGCTGCACCATTTATTACTGTTATCAGCATCACTAGATGTACTTTCCCTTCAGTAATTTTCTAATTTTCCGTTCCCGCGCCCCCTTCCGTCCCCGTAGCCCCCAACGAGGGCTGTGTCTTCGTGTCTTTGTTCTGCCATCGACACATAGTTTTAAATAAATATTTTCCAAACGCTTTTAAAGCCGTTAGATGTACAATGTTAACAATCGCTGACAAGCCAAACCCTAATTTATTCTCAACTATTTACTACTTCCAAATTCCTCTATCCAGTTTTCCGTTACGAATATTGAAGCAATACATGGCCATCAAGCCCCCCCCCCCTTCGCAAATAGGGAGCGCCTTCCTTTCTCACAAGCTCTCATGAGGGGCTCCAGTCAGGAGCTCCAGAAAACAAGCAGATGGCGCCTTGCTCTCAGAATGCACAACAGATTTAATAGAACGTTTGTTGTTCGTTTCGGGTTCACACACATTAAGTTACGTACTTGGGTTACTAATTGTAATTTAAATACGAAATCGAGTTTTATATCAATTTGTTGAAAACTATTTGTCAAATGTTTTCTCTCACACAACATAAAACACAGCAAATTATTTTCTGCACAATGTGGTGCATGCACGTCTGTACGTGTGTTCGTACGCACGACGCCACAACAGTGTGCAGTACCAGTAATTCATACTTCCGGTGCTAAAGCCATTTTTATTGCCTTTTCTAGAGAACAAAAGCAACAGAAATATTTTGCAGTAGAGACTCGCAAAGTTGTCTCCAAGTAACGCAACCACACTAAGTATTAAAAACCTCTTAGCAGATTACTTCGAAATTATTTTTATATGAAAACGTTTCGGCTGTTACCTTTTCCAGACTTACGAACAGAAAGTAATTTACTTAGAAACGCTTGGGCGATGCGGGCAGGTGGCATCTCTGCACAGCAATACAATAAAGTGGAACAGCCACGCTATGGAATTTCTCTGCTAGTAGACGGAATATGGCATGTTTATTTTGTACGAAGTACATAAAATATACGCATAGTGGGAAGGTCTTCTGTCTGCCAGCCCGCCTTCTTTCATCTCCCAGTCCAATAAAAGTATTTCTATGTAATTTGGTGTTAAGCGTCTATACAAAACGTGTAGACCTATACTGGATGCTATGTGTGCTCACATCGATCCACCGAACAACCGTCCACACTGTACAAGCACATAAAAACAAACTGCTCGACATCTCTCCAGAACAGCCCGTCACAAAGAAACTCACAGGACAGACAGACATGCCAAGGAAAGCGTTTCACTTTTAAAGTACGTTGACGTGAACATATGTAGTCTGTGACGCGCCGTGACGCAGGCACCTAAGATGACGGATGCCGTCAAGGAAATGACAGTGCTAGTCAGTAAGGCGTTTATGACTGAGGCAACAAAAATTCAAACTACAATAGCATTCTGCCCCCTGACGAGTCAGCACGCCAGCTTACGTATTTCTGCGATGGAAATGCAGTTAGGCCTTTCCCGTCTCTTTGCTGTCTTGTGAAGTCAGAGGCCTTGCGATGGGCCGATTCCCCGTCAGAGGCCCTTAAGTGTCTATAAACAGACTTATGAACCCAGAAAATGGGAGACGTTGAGCTCCACTGGCCTTAGGCGCTGTCGAAGAAGATGTGACGCGTCTAGTCAATAGTCGGTACATGTCAGGCCAGGCAATACTGGCTTTTATACAAGCGAACAATAGCAACAGGACCCAGAATTCATTCCTCTTTTTCTCCTTTCAGAATTCCACTCCTGCGTCTCAGTACTTTAACTGCTCCACTCAGTGCTGAGTTCCTAGGCACACGCTGTTTGAACAAGCAACGTTACGTCACTGCAGCTGACAAATGCAACCTGCGCTAACATTTGTTTACATGGCCTCTAAAGTACAACAATCACAAATCTTAAAATAACTCGAATTCCCCACCCGCCACTTACATCTTTCACGAATAAACAAATTATAAACCTATCTGACGGACAGCTGATTGCATCTGAGCTACCTACAGGACCGCTCTGTCGGGTGGTTCTGAGACAACTGCAGGAGGATGGGGGGAGAGGGTAGTCCCTTGTGCCGGGCGCAAGATGGCGGTGGGGCTGTGTAATGAGGTCTGGGACTTGGAGGGCTCGTGGCGGAGCCCCCCCACATAAATATTGATAAGGTGTATATTGTGACTGCAGGTGAGGGGAAGTGCTACGGCATAGCTTGAACGGTAGGCACGTAGAATGGTTTCCGCCCAGAATTACAGGCGTTTGTCCTGTGAAATTTATTTATGCATTTGCATAATTCAGACGCAAATATAAGCAAAAATTCATTCATTCATTCATTCATTCATTCATTCATTCATTCTTAGTGACTCCCCATATATGTCACTGAACAATGTACATGGATTCGCCATTTGCCAGCAATTTGATTTGAAGTAAACATGAAGACAACATGAAACTTCACGCTGCAGCAATGGCCGTCTCTCCCTCAGCATGCTTGATATTTATAACCGTTATACCAATCTATGCGAAAGATGTTACAGAAAGCACAAAGCAATATTTACCAAAAAAACTATATTTCGTTCACATTGTAACATTAAAATGTCAACAATGCACAAAAATGTGAAAGGTATTTCCTTTGTTACGGACGCACATACAACTCCGTGGTACAGAAGCTGTTAGTCACCCAGCTGTTCAAACACTTTACCCCCTTTTGTGGAATCCGAAATTTCACTGCATGCCAAAGAACTTGCCTCCGGTTCCTATTCTAAGCGAGAAGCCTGCAGTTCTTCTCCGTTTAGACCTACTTGTTGTGTGGGTCCGAAGAGTTGCCAACTTAACTCTTTAAGGCCTAGCAGTTTCTTAACATACCAGCAGATCGTTCGGCAAAATGTTACCATTTCTGCCCACACAGTGTGTTTATGTGTTTCGTGTGGATCTCAGAACAAACAGCGATTATTTCCCTATACAGCATTAACTGACTGGTTTTTATAACTGAGATGGAGTGTGTTTACTGCGCGGTGCAAACTTAATATTTATATATGTACCGCCAGGTTCAACATTCACAAACTCTACGTTCTGCCCACACAGTGTATTTATATATTTTGTGTGGATCTCAGAACAAACAGCGATTATTTCCCTATACAGCATTAACTGGCTGGTTTTTATAACCGAGACGGAGTGCGTTTACTACGCGGTACGGACTGAGTCTTTAAGTATAATTCAGGTTAATATTCGGTTTTAAATGGTAAAAGACATCAAAAATTATTCATCGTCCCGCTTAATGCTTATATTTCACACCACTGCCAGTCGCACCTTCTGTCCGTTCAGCCCGCCTGCCACATGCAGTCCAGTCGCAGACACTGACGCCTGTCCCACCCCAGGCGCTCCACAGTGTGTCTGCAGGACGTATCATCACGTCCACACAACGCAGTCCCGAATACTCATTCTTCTAGCCCTCACCCAGAGCTTGACACACGGTACCCTTCCAATAATGTAATTAAATTGCATCTATTACTTTCTTCTAGCATAAAGTTCACATTTTCACAATTCCATTTACTTGTAAATAATTCACGTCCGAGGAAAGTGTAAAATATACTCGTGCTGCATCCGCATTCTGTAAGTGAATATGTGCAGCACACAGGCGCTTCAGCTTCCTCGAAACGCTTGGCAATATACGTAGGTGAGCGAATTTAGATTTATGGCTAAACCAGACAAGAAGAGCTGGAGATTTATACTGCGACACAGACCAACTATTTCTCCAGCGTTTTGTTCGCTTATACACGACGGAAATGAGACGGTTTAAAAGCAGTTCAATGTTTACCCCTGATGTATAGTGTTTCCGCTCAAGTTCCATTTAGAAGTCTGTTGTCTACTGCAAAGCAATGCGTCTTAAGGACAAACACGGGTGTGGCGTTGCTATGCTGTTGTTTTATGGAAACAGCTTCACTTAAGCAGAGGAAATTATTCTTAATGTCGTCGATATATGTATATATACGCACACACACACACACACACACACACAGAACTGTGCTACAATTTTGTAAAACGAAAAGCAAGGTCTTCTGTTTAGCAGATACAGGCTTCCCACCATAGTGTAAGCTGATCTTACAGACATGCATCGGAATGAGTTCATTTCCATCTTATTCGGCGTCCTTATTTTACGCGACAACTATCGTTTGTCACCACCCATTGCTACTCTGCCGCGCCTGTAGGTTCATCCTGTGAGTCAGCTACCGCCGTACGACAGACGACCCAACAAGAAGGGCAAACTGACAGTTGTGCGATAAACTAATGACGCTATATTAAACCAAGCAGAATGTATCTGACGCAGCAGTGCGGTTCTTCGAGCGCCCAGACACGTACAGTGTGTAGCCTAACCAAAGAATTAATCGCGAAGGGGATCCGTATCAAGAAACTTACTGTGACGCAGTTTCCAGGTGCGAGTGTCGACGCACTGCTTCACATAACAACACTGTTATACAAACACAGAAAGCCACAAATTTATTGTTTGTTCGTGTGTCGTGTATAAATGTTCCTACGGTGTAGCTTGTTTATCAAATGTATTCTGACAAAGGTAATTAAACAAGGGATATAGGACTCTCATTTAACACCGACTATTAACGATTAACGTCAAATGTTATGGATTACTGTCGATTATTACAGACTGTTCATTACTACCGATTATTACCAACCATGACTAATTACTGTGTATTATTACCGATCAGCATTGACTGTCATAGACTTGGATGCAACACACCCCACTCCTGCCTCCACCGGAACGCCAGCGCTTACCTAGCAGAGTAAGTACACGGCGTCCCGTGCCGAAGGACAGAAGCTTCATATTGAAGCCCAGTCAGCCAGTCGATGCTCTATCACAATTTACACTGCTACGTTCCGAATGTATCAGAGTGCAACGTTTTTTCCACCCACAGCGTAATTGACCTTTTTGTGTCTGTTGCAATGCCTCAGCACAGTTTAGTGGCCGCTAACCTGCAGTATCGCTGAGCGCCACTTCGTAAGCTATTTGTACGGCCGAGATCAATAATAAAACCTTTTCAATAAGGTCTTGTAGCCCTTGAGAACCTGCAGCTCACAAAAGCTATAGAAACCGTAACGGCAGGGTACGTATTCTCGCCCTGTGTCCCCTAAGGCTGAAATACAATATTTGCTACAAGAAAGGCCACCGTTATATGATGGACGATGAAGTCCACCTCCCCACCCCCCAAAGGATGCTTTCCCCCGCGTGTCTTAGCAAAGCCAATTCAACACATAAGAGCAACTTCCGCCTGAAATTGATGACTGTGGCTTACAGGCGTCACAGGCAGTGTCCAAACGTACCGCCCGGCGCTCGGAAAGGTTTGTGCAGCGGTAATGAGTTATGTGTAATGGTGAGCTGTGCTTGCCTCCGTAGTATGAGTTATGCTTGTTAATGATCTTCCGTCATCTTCATTATGTTGGGTAGCTTTTACTCTAGACACATGTCACAGAACGCTATAGCGCTGTATCCTTCTACTGTGTGGCCGGCCGCCTCCGTACCCAGTGCCTCCTCCAGGAGGCTCTCCCCAGTTGCAAGCTGCCATAAAAGCAACCCCTGTACACACCTGGACAGGCGCTGAGGGTTCCAGGAGGTTGAGGCTCCCAGATTTCTAGAACATCGGCACTTGAAGGTGGTAAAGCTGTCAGCCCTAAGCACCGGCCGCCTTTACCCCCCAGGAAATATTCCTGTTACTCATTTCTGTTAGAGGCTGAGTCGACCCCAGGGCCATAGTGCGGCCAGAAGGATTATGCCAATGAAAAACTGCAGGCTGCCCTGGTAGTGTTATTCCTATTCGAGGCAACATTTCGCGACTGGCCGTTCTGACACGGTTTCAGTTTGAGTGGCAGTACCTGTAGGCTGTTCATACAGGCCGTAATACAGTCTTCTTAACATTCACGGTTGAGACACGGTAACACATCCCACCTGCACGTGTAAAACAAAACATCGCGATTTGTAGAATGCAGGACGGTACATAACAACGGGTGGGGCACTGACAGTAATACAGCGGCCTGTTAATGTCCGCTCTTTCATTCATGTCTCCATCCACACACTCAAACACTACCGCGAAATAAGCCATCGCCGCGGTCTCTTCCACATGACCTCACTGCATCACAAATTATCATTCCCATAAACCTGATGGCGATGCATACTCTCTGCAGTTGATAGAGTATCGTGAAGTATCATAAAATCCTACCAACGTTAACTGTCACGTGACCCATCTGTGTGTGCTATCCAAACCAAATTTGTTCGCACTTCTTCTTCCTCCACCCCTGCTCCTTAGCACGTACCACGTGACGTGTATTGATGACGTACTGAGCAAGATCCTTCGTCGTCCGTCCGTCCGTCCGTCCGTCCGTCCGTCAGCAAGGGCGACTGCGAATGTACAAACAACGGCAAGCTTTCACGTCGCCATAAGGCCGGTTTCTATTTGGAGTCGAATTTCAGCACTAATCCTCAGTCAGGTGTTGTTCAAACTTCTTGTCTAGAAGAGCTGCTCGGGCGCTGCTGTGTGCTCCAGTCACTAACTGCAGCGGCAAAGTCTCCACTGAACAGCTACCTGCAGTCGTGGCCCACTGGATAGCTTGCGTTGAACAGTAACCTTCAGTGTGTTTCAGTTAAACCGCTGCCTCCAGTAAGCGCCTCGGGCGTGGTTACGTCGGAAAACCTTCTTGTGACCCGGAATGGGGCACAGAACGATTAACAGAGTGCCAGTTTTCCTGGAGCGATTTGAAAAATCGCGAAAATCATGTACCGTTACCCTGTTCCCAAGTCACCAGCGGTGTTCCTTATGAGAACAGTGCCAACCAGCACTCCGGCACATTCGCTGCAACACCCACTAGATGCAGAGCAAACACTACTCTGCAATTAAGTTATGCCACATGAATGAGGCTCAAAAATCAGACGACGTCAGCTGTTCAGGACAGTATGATGTGTTGCTCATGTTATACTGTATCTGCCAACTTGCACGCACTTCACTACAGACAGTCTATGCCGACTGCGCCATTCTTCCAACAAAAGGCAAGACGCCTAGCAATCAGCACATCACGTGCGACGCTGTGTATTTGGGCGAGGGGTTTCCGGTGCTTAGAAAAATCTAAGTGTCTCATCTTCAGGGTCAAGGAGTCCAAGAATAACTCCTGACTTTGCATGTGAAGACACGACCATCCTCCCAAGTACTGGGAACGACTCACCAAACGACACAGCGTCACATCCCAGACGACCTGTTTCCTCAACAACAGCGGCCTGTACGCCACGCCATGACTCAGGCGGTCGGTCTGTCGCCAAGGAGAACCGGTTTCAATCCCAGGCCAGTCCAAGTGAGCTTTATGGTGCACAGAGTGGCGTACCGCAGTTGTCCCCTGTCAGTATCATTGCACCAATGCTTCATACCTATTCACACACCTACCACCGACATTGTATAATCTTAGCAACTGTCAGCGTCGTTCAATAAGACACATAAAGAAACCATCACTGTGAAAACTTCAGATCTCTCAAGACAGTCCAGTTACATGCACTGACGCCTGTGACTGCTTTCCACGGCGTAACAATCCCCAGTGGGCCGGGGCCGCCCCATTATCGAGGCTTCACGATCAGCAGAGTTACCCACACCACTCTCGGTAGACTCCTCTGGACGAGCGATCAGCCCGACGCAGAGACCTCTACCTGACAACACACAACACTCTCAAGGCGACAGCCATCTATGCCACCGGCGGGATTCGAACCCGCAATCCCAGCAAGCGAGCGGCTGCAGACCCACGCCTTAGACCGCGCGGCCACTGTGATCAGCCGCGCCTGTGATTCTTGACTCATTTTTTTGTGTTTAGACCAGCGAAGTGCCCTAACAACACCTTCTCAAATAACGGAACAAGCAGGCAGCATGCACATGCCTTACCGTGGCTGTCGACTCGTCATTAGTCGTGTGCCGGTGCTGTCCCGTTCTAACTAAATCTCTAATGAGATCTGCGTTCTTCTGGGATATTACGCGCGTAGAATGGGAATTGTAATATCCCAGAAGAACACATATCTCATCAGCATCGCGGCGGAAGCCTCAGATCTCTAACATTCACCGCTGCAATGCCGGACTGTACATGTCATCTCTGTACAGAGACCGATATGACCAGACAATTGCGTCACGCTATCTCATGGCGTATCTTTGCTTAGTACTAATTAATATGCCAGGTTATTATGAAGTTAACAGGCTAACACAGTTGCTGCGACTGACAATCCAGTGCTTAAAGGTGCTTAGAGACAGGACTGGCTTTCGCCATGGGATTACTTGCTTAACGGGGCTGTACATGGTACTGCAGTAATCGTGCTACTGACCTACTAACACAAAATGTCTAACTGCTTAGTTATAATGAAGGAACCTTAGTGTGGCTTCCGGTTTATGGCTCCGTGTAGTCTGGTAGAAATGTGCCGAGGTTTCGGAGAAATATACGGATGTAGATATGGAGATGAAGGCAGTACGTTACGCCATAAAGTTGATACAAGCTGAGTGACATTTCACCTCCCGTTACTCAGTAAATGGTCAACGACCAAGAACGTACAAACAGTCTGCAAAACTGAAGAACTGTTTATTTTCTCCCCAACATGTGTCGCCGTTTTCATAAAATCTTCTTCAGGCACACGTCGTCAGAGGACACGAAGCACCAGACATCACGCCAGTAAGTCTACAAGAGGCAGCTGCTCTACACACACAGCAGTGTAGAGCACACACACACACAGTCGTTATCCTCACATCTGAACCAAAGTTCCTGCGCCCTTGACTTGTCAAAGTCCAAGTTTAAGGCACGTGCAACAGCGCACTTAACAACCATCGCTCATGGCCCTTTCACAACCTTTAAGAGTACAGTCTTCTAGCATATGACGCCGTGCAGTTTGTTGAGGAAAGAGCAGCCCCACCCCTGTGTCTGCTGCACTATATCACACAGTATCCCGAAGCACCCTGTCTTCATACGGCCATTACTAGCTCCAATCTGCATGTCTGTCCACTTTGTGACAAACTGTCCTCGAGTTCCTAGGCCACGTGCGAAACAGTAATATTCACCTGAAGCTTGGCGTGTTGTGACAGAAAAGCCGCATTTGTGAGGCCCTGACTAGGAGAATAGGCAGCTTCCAAGGAGGCGGCAAGGTGACAGGCTGAAGCACTGAATGGGAAGCGGCGGAGCACCTGAGCGGGAGGCTACGGCCATTAGCTTGATTGTGTCGCACGTGCAGACACCAGCTGCACCGACCCACTGCTCCCACACTTAGCATGATTGCAACTTGCGGCACTATACAAGATTAGGCTATGTGACAGCAGGGGGCGCTATGAGACGTCAGTAAGTGCAGGCACATCAGTCTGCGCCTCAGCGCGTCAAAAGGCACCTGACAGCAACTGCAGACAGCTGCAAGCCTAATCGCTACTAATGATGTATGAAATTAACAATAAAAGTGGACAGTCTGGCTTAAAATTTAATGGCATGTATTAATGCAGAAACAGTGAATTACCAACAGTTGTACAAATAACCCTTCAGACACAAACATTAACTTGAATTATACTTAGATTCAGTCCGTACTGCGCAATGAACACATTACACATTGGTTATAAAAAATCAGTCAATACTGTGTAGACAAATAAGTGCTGTTTTTTGTAAGAACCATAGAAAATACATAAAACACGTTATGAAAAAACGAAGAATTCCTAGTGTTAATACAAGTATGTACTGACCACTAGGCATTAAAGGGTAAAACAAAATTCTAAGAATCTACGATTTAAAGAAAAATAGAGAGTTGAAAACTAGCACTGTCACAACTGAAAAAAGAAGAAAGGAGTGTACAAGACAAAAACACGTTACTTTCGCTGGGTGTTATTCTTCAGAGCCTGAAAATTTGCTTGTTTGACTTCTGTTAATTTGAAACTTCCGTACGTCAGAATTTCCCGCTGCGTAAAGCTGCTTATGCGCACAACTAAACTCATGTGACTGATACGCTGTTTAAAGAAACCGTCCGTTTTTATGAAAGAAAGTAAAACATCCACAGCGTGAGGCAAATTGCAACTGATATTCACCACTTTAATTGCACTGGGACAGTTGCTGTCATTATGTGTACCGGAATATCAAATTTCGTGCTACATTTTTAGTACTGGTTAATGAGCGGTTCAATTTATAATTAATTTGTCTAGACGTTTTAAGGTCCACACTGAATCCAACATTAATTACGGTAATCATTATTATATATTTGCTTTCCGTAATTATTTCTATATCCAGCAATTCTATATTTAACGGTATTCTGTCACAATAACTACCTGCTGTGTTAATTAAAGCCCGTAATTATTTCCCAGTGCCCTCACAACATTTATGACAGGCAGCACAGACATCTGCACGCTGGACTGTGGCCCTCCTAACAGTATCAAGTCTGCTTCTGCCGTTCAGTCGGGTTGAGGTCAACGACTTCTAAAACAACTTCGATGCTCTGAAACGACCAATCTGTCAGTGGTGGAACACAGACAGCAAGTGTTTTATGAACGACGCAGTTTATGCATCTCAGTGACAGATTAAAGTAATAGGAGTATGGAGCATTGTTGGAATGATAGCGACAGAGGAAAACCGAGGGACTAGGAGAAAAACCTGCCCCAGTGCCGCTTTGTCCACCACAGATCTGCAATGGACGGGCGGGAAATTTGTTGACTAGCTGAGGAATTATGAGAATAGGAAGCAGGACTGTTTTTCCAGGACGTTATTCAGACAATGGTGGTCTCTTATGTCTGTTAGAGGTAAGTATCATTGACCGTTTCAATCCCAGTAGTTACGTTACATACCGCCAGGCTTGCAACATGCAAAAATTACGAACAAGTGGGTTTACATGTTTTGTGTGGATCTCAGAACAAACAGCGATTATTTCCGTATACAGCATTAACTGACTGGTTTGTATAACCGAGACGGGGTGTGTTTACTGCGCGGTACGAAATAAATACTTACGTAAATTTAGATTAATTTTAGTCTTTAAAGGACTAAGTATCTTCTCTGCCCGAAAAAAAAACCTCTTCATTTCGAAAAGAGTCCAGTCAGTTCAACTTTGTCCTCTGCAGCAATCTCCCCCGGCGTGCAGGCATGCTTTAAAACTTTCAAGAACTCGGATTGACACTGTCGACTTTCACCCAACCACTTTCATTCCCGGCGGTCTTCAAAAGAAGAAAGGAACTTCATTCTATTTTTCTCCCTCCCAGCGACTGCGGTTGTCTCACATGGAAGAGGTGGAATGGAGCACTCGTGCCTCTGCGTCACTGCTACCAACTTCACTTCTGTGAAATGTAACGGAACTTTCGACATCAACAAAAGCATGTAGTCTTTAGACATGCCAGGATTCTTTTATCACAGATTGTTGCTGATTATGGCGGTCTGCTGTGGGGTTCAAAGTCGATCCAATTGAACTCGTCGTGAGCATCGTTGCAGGCCCACCTTAAACTAACGTAGTCTAAGCTTCGGCAGTGAAATTTGCAGAGCAAATATTCTGTCGCCCTCTTAAATGGAAACTGCACGCGACGCTGAGGGGGCCTCAAATTAAAAAAAAAAAAAGCTTCGCATTATTTGATGGCGATGATGATGATGATAATGTTAACAACAGGGAAAATGTTATAAACGTTGACATTAACCATGAAAAAATGTAACATTTTACAGCTAGTTACAGTTTGTGAACTCATCGCAGAAGGTGACAGCCTCAACTAAATACTACCACATCAATATCGTTTCCGTTTAACTTGATCCACTACAAATTACATTTCACATTACAGCGTTTGTTTGCTCTGTTAAATACAGTGTATATGGAAAGTTCAATATTGGGAATGACGTCGACACCACAGCGGATCAGAAAACAAAATGGTGTCAGCGCGCACCAAGGGCAGAGTCCTATCATATACCGTACAAATCTGCGTATTGCAAGCCGAAAAAGAGAAGAAATTTAGGAACACGCAAAAGCGATGGAAGGACAAGGCCAAATGGTCTAAACACGATGGGAGTGGCGGTGAGGTTTAGCCTACATAGAACCGGATACTTCAAAAGAGAGACAGTACGAACATAAGGGCTGGGCACAGGGAACGTGGTGGGTACAAAAGTTACGTACCCACTCAACTTCCAATCGTATGGCTTGCCAAAGCAAACATCAAACACAGTCTGAGTCCAGCAGCATTCACACTATCAAACTGGTCTTAAATCAATCCTTCCGCAATATGTAAACACTATACACGTGCCTAGTGGTGTGAAGTTAGGTGAATGCGGAGGCTGCCTATGCTTTGCAGGGTGCAGTTACGTTTCAACGACACTTCTGTCTGCTATTTGCCATTTCACTCTCAATTCCGGTACTGCAGGTCTTTGAGCACATTTTAGTGTCCATTCCAGGAACAATGTTGCATGCATAAGCACCCAGTCACCTACTGCCATGACTCACGTAACTATGTTGTTCTTACCACTAAGGTTCTCACTTTGCTTTCTCTCTGTTATTCCTCCGCTTTTTGCAAATATTCATCACGTAAACTTCGACACTCGTAGGCCGATAACTGACTTTCACTATGATGCATTACAGTGCAAATCTCCTGTCGAATGTGTACAACGAAAGGGTCAATGTTTTGACGACAGTATGTAGACTGCAACTGCTATCTAGAACTGGCAGCAACAGAGATGTTTTATGGGTGTTGGAGGGAAGCTTGCACAGAACGGAACACACGGCGACACCCGCGGCAGCTTCCTGTCTGCTAAAAATTTCACACGAAGTGACTGGTGGAAGTTAACATTCAAGCCTCGACTGGAACTCAGTGGCCAGAGCTGAACACTGCTGCTGTTTTAGACAAACGTAACTTGCCGCAAAGCAGCCCGTCGACCTTCATGAAACATGAGTGCTTGCTTACAGGGTCGCGCTGAATCAGGTACCGCGAAATTCCGATCATTTGTAACCACTTATTCCGGCTAACCTGATTCAGAGAAAGTTCTCCAAGCGAACGGTGTGTAGGCAGACCTCGGGGCGTTAGACTTCAATGCTGTGTCGAAGAACAAAGCAGCCAGAAGCTAGGTACCTTAGCCGACCAAGTTGCTACTGTTTTGACGTTCGGTTGGCAGGCAGCCACCCGACAAAGCTGCTGCTGTCACTGCAGCTACCGCCAGCGTTCGCAACAACGCGCTAGGCTCCAAATCTTGACGTCAAACCTGGCTGTACCCTGCCCTACTCCACGCCCCCTGGCCATGTCTATTTTTTCCCATTGCAATTCATCGTATCAACCATAAAAATCGGCCGGCGCCTCCGTAAACTTACCAGGTAACACACAGTTGGGCCTGCAGTACAGCATATCGTAACTTCACCTGATAACGACAGGGTGATGGGATGGTACTAGACTTACTACAGGTGTCACTGGTACGTTAAAGCACACATAGCAACAACATACAGCATCTTTCCTCGTCTCTCCAGTGTATTATACACGCAGTTTCAGTTCACAAACTTCGCAAGCTTCGAAGACATTTCTTGTCTTCTTATATCTTAATGTTACCAAATTTATTCAATTTTGTATAAAATTTATCAGGAAAGATGCCCGCTACGCGGTTTATGTTATTATCAAAATAGTACAATTATTAACATCTTAACAGGTAGTACCTGCTCCTTGCTGTCCTACGATACAAGAGGATTAGTTTCGCAACTTCATACAAAATATACGCGTACCTGCCCATTACGCTCAACTTATGCAGACAATATGTTCTCATACACGTGAGCAGATTAACGTGAAACAGCTCTGTACCTTCCCCACACGCCACCGTAGACTTTCGGACAACTAAGAAACATTTAGGCCAACAGACTTGCAGGAAGCAGCGGCGCGAATGTCACAATATCTGACACTCAGTACCCGGAATTACACACTCGCAGAGCGATGGAAGTTGATACGAACACAGATGATTACGAATTGGACGACGGGGCTTCGACGCTGGCAGGCTACTGCGACTTCTGTCTTAACCCCTAGGTCTGCGCCTACGAGATTCATGCAGCTTCCTGTGCAACGGGTACCGGTTGAAATCCACTCGGGATTGCCTGAATAAACACACGTTCAGTCGGCACAACTACACACCTTCTGTTCCCAGCATTCTCGCTATATGTATAGATTCTAAACAGCCATCTTAGGCAGACGATTAAATTACGTGCCAATCGGTACCCACTACAGAACTGGCACTGCAAAACATGCCGACTCACGCACAACTCCCGCCCCTTTTGCCTCACCCCGCCGGTTTCCCTTACCCGGCCAGGACTGTTTATCAAAAGACAACACGCACACCTTCGGTATCACCGCCCGACAACGATAACGCGGCTGCTGAGTCCCCGCGAGACGACCGTAACATAACAGCAAGGTCTTTAATCGTCCTAGCCTTTACTATTCAGTATGGCGAAAATGGCAATATTAACAATAAAGAGGTCTGTGTTTATGCAGAGCAAGTTGCTGCAGCTTTTGTGCAGCATACAGCTAAGTACATTTCCACATTATGGCACAAACCCATCAGTCCGTACCGTATTGACAGTACGCTGACTGAACAGAACAAGTGGAAGAATCTAGCAAATGCCAACATAAAAAAATATTAAAGGTACAGAACATGAAAAACTGGAAGAAGCACTAGCGATACGGACAGGCAGTTAAATGTTAACACGACAGTCAATGTAGGTATATTCAGGCGCGTTCGCGTAACCACTGTCGCCGTGGAAAAGCAATAAGTATTACATATTCTGAGTGCGAGTGTGTAGCCTTAGTTATCCACCATGCAAAGCGCATGCGCCGTATTATATTGTCATCTGTGGCCTGCGTGGCTCTACCATATTTTTCCACATTGCATCATAAACGGCACGATTTTCCGGGAAACAGTATTGAAAATAAAATGTGTGTTTTGATTTTCTCTACAACGCTTGTCTGAAACACTTATTCTCAGAAGAATTCAGTGAGATATTATCATAAATGTGCACAGGTCTTCATGTAAAGTACCCGTTATTCTTGTCAGATTTTAATGAAACTCAACTTATGTCGACAGAGTTTTGAAAAATGCTCAAATGTAAAAGTTCATGAAAATCCGTCCACTGGGAGATGAATTACTCCATGCGGACAGACAGACACACATGGCGAAGCTAATATTCACTTTTCGCGATTTTGCAAAGGCGCCTAAAAATTTTTCAGCAACGGACGAGGTCATTAATGGAAGGGTGAAGGTGAGTTGTCAGTGCTGTACACTGCTGCTGTACTGAGTGTTGTGATACGGTGTTATGCTTTAATTAACATCTTTTCATCACTTTAATTAACTTCCTAGAGTTTAGAAAAGTTCCACCATTACGGTTTACCGGCGGCACTCTCGGTGTAAAGCCGCAATGTGCAGTGACCAAACGGTGGCGCTGTATCGGGAGTTGGCTGGCAGTACTGGGTCACAGGACAACTGGGTGCCTCAGTCAGACTTCGCAGCGAATCTGGTTACGTGAAGACGAAACGCGCGACACTGCATGCCCGCCGCAAAATGCGTCCTAATCAGAGGACACTTAGGAACAGGGCATGCTTCACCTTCAACCGCGAAAGTTCCGTTCCATATATCCTCCAGTGCAGAACTCATTCCACGTTTCTGGAATGTTATTGTCTCTCCTTCCTTCTTAACCTGTATTTTATTACTTTCCCTTCTAGTACGGAGTCTTCTATCTCCCTTCCCATAATAACGACTGTTTTTAAACAACAATTTTGCTCGTTCATGCAATAAAAGACGGCTCCAATTTCGCTTCTCTTACAGCTGAGGCCACAGAACTCTTGAACGGCGCCTAACATAATGTTGCCTTGCGAAACGCAATCCCTCCGGTGCAAACTTCGACAGTGAGCGTGTTATTTTATCCAGACGTGTTTACTGTGTAGTACTGTGTAGTGCTGTGTAGTACTGTGTAGTGCTGTGTAGTGCTGTGTAGTACTGTGTAGTACTGTGTAGTGCTGTGTAGTGCTGTGTAGGGCTGCACAGAACAAGCCCGCATTTCACAACAATTGCCTACCATTATTGAAAAAAGTCTCCAAAACAAATTACCAGAGTTTACAATGAACCTTGAAAAAGTGCCTTTCAGAAAGGGTCTAAAAAGTAACGACATCTCTGGTTCTAAAACATATTAATAGCTTATAAAATTTTGACAACTGTGCGTACAACCCACTACGTTGACGTTACGTCAAACCTGACCATATAGAGTTCGTCAACACGGAGTGTATGATTATTTTTACTAAGCTTCATTGTCAGGTGAGGCGTTGTTTAACTGGATAATGTGTGCAAGGGTACATCACATCCGCACCTTCAAATAATCTCGCCATTTGCAAACTGCGTCTAATGTAGCCCGTTCAGTGCTGCTCGTACTACTAACTAACTAATTAACTAACTAACTAACTCCATGGAGCAGAGGCCTTCTTGAGAAGCTAACAGTTTCTCAGCTAGTCAAGAAATTCCCCGCATTTTATGGAAACCGGAGGTTCATTACCGCATTCACAAGATCCCGCCACCTGTCCCTATCCTGAGCCAGCTCAATTCAGTCTATGCCCCAACCCACTTCTTGAGGATCCATTTTAATATTATCCTCCCATCCACGCCTGGTTCTCCCAAGTGGTCGCCTTCCCTCAGGTCTCCCCACCAAAATCCGGTATGCACCTCGCTTTTCCCCCATACGTGCTACATACCCCGCCCATCTCAGTCTTCTCGATTTGATTACCCGCATAATATTTGGAGATGAGTACAGGTCATTAAGTTCCCCGTTATGTAGTCTTCTCCACTCCCCTGTCGCCTCGTCCCTCTTAGGCCCAAATATCCTCCTCAGCATCCTATTCTCGAACACCCTCAGTCTTTGTTCCTCCCTCAGTGTGAAAGACCAAGTTTCACACCCATACAAAACAACAGGTAATACTACAGTTCTGTATACCCTGATCTTTGTGTTTTTGGATAGCAGCCTGGAAGGCAAAAGATTCTGCACCGAATGATTGCAAACATTCCCCGACTTCAATCTGCTCTTAATTTCTTCATGACTGGAGTTTCGATTCGTTACGGTTGCTCCCAAATATTTGCATTCTTCCACCCTTTCAAAGGATTTACTATCCATTTTTATGTCGTGACTGCTCCTGCTACAATGATGTTAATACCACAAACGGAAAATTAAAATCCGCAGAAGTATCATGTTGCCTGTTACTTTACACGAGTGTACAGCTCGCTCTCTCACAGTGAGGGAGGAGCAGCAGCTGAGGGTGTTCGAGAATAGGGTGCTGAGGAGGCCGTTTCGGCCTGAGAGGGAGGAAGTAGCAGAGGGACTGCAGAAAATTGCATAATGAGAACCTTCACGATTCGAACTCCTCAACACATACCGCTCGACTGATCAAATCCAAGTGAACAGGATCCACGGACATGTGGCACGTGAGAGGGGGCGGAGAGAAGAGGAACGTACAGGATTTTGGTGGGAAACCTTAAGGAAAGATACTACTTGGAAAACCTAGATGTAGGTGGGATGATAATATTAAAGCGCATCTTCAAAAATGACATGAGAAGACGTAACTTCCTTTGAACTAATTTTACCAGTGCTGGGCAGCATTATCGCTATGGACACCCTTCAGAGCAAGCAGCAGCGCTCTGCGAGCGATATAGAATGTTGCCAAGGCGGAAGGAAGGCTGTCGCAGAACTGGCATCTGTAGCTTCAATAAGGTGACGATACATGTCTGTCAAAGGGACTGCGCCCCTGAGGAATCGCTCGCGCTCTGGGACACAAGTCTTGTTTCATCCTGCTGGTGGACGTGCCCGGCAAAATAACCTCACGCAACCCCCGGAGTTTCTTTAAAGGAAAGTTTCGATTGAATTGGGTAAAGGAAATTTGTTTTGAGATGTAGACTGGCTTAGAAAGGGGGACAGAGACAGAGGGCTGTTGTGATAGAAAAGTTAAGAACTTTGGATACTCCTACAAAAAGGAAGTTTCGTCTGCCTTCTTTTATATATATATATATATATATATATATATATGTATAAATCCAATATCGGACGGCAAGAGTTTAACAAGTATGAAGTGCGAAGCCTTGCCTTCTCTTATTGTGGTCTGAATGTTTTCACAGAATGACCTCTTCAACTGGCTCATCAGTCAAAATTTATTTTCTATCTGACAATCAGCCAGCCACTTTTCAGGTAATGGAATTCAAGCCGCAAAAAAAGCATACAATTTTCTGAAAACCTTTTACGTCGTGTGAAAGTTGTAAAACTCTCAAGATAAAATATATCGCGACATTCTGCAGCAGGATAAAAAAATCGATTTATGAAGTAGTAAAAAACTGCGCCACATATGTGAATTGTGTGGCTTGCACTCAATATCCTGTCTTAACCCATGTTAACCGAAAGACTACTGTTTGACGGCAGCTGGGGCACACAACTCTTCGAACTGCACGAGTAGCTCAGTACACGCACCGGTACGCATGTCTCTGGAGCCTTGCCGGCAACATACTTTCTCTCTTACTCACAATTTTGGACTTCCTGTCAACAGCGAAGTCCACACTATTGTATAGTAAAAAAAAAATCTCCCAAAAGGGTTTTTGTTGCTGTAAATGCACGCATGCAATTTCACACTTACGGATGTAAATGCTGTCCCTTCCTACTCGCACTCCGACATGTTTTGGGCACTTCGAGCCATCATCAGCGATCACACTTATGCAAGTCGTTCAAACCCACAAATGTGAACTTTGTGTGATTTGCAACATAGTGACGGAGGTGAACTGCTGATCGCGGATGAACTGAAAATTCATTTTGTTCTGCAAATGGAGCCTCCCCACAACAAGAACAAGTCGTACGTGCGGCTCGCGTCTACCTGCCAGCCAGTCTGTACACGTGTGATACTGCGAAATATTCCAAGCATTCCACGTACCATTAACACATTCCTTGCAGTTCCATACGCGACGCTTTCACTAAGATGTTTCAGGCGGTTACGGTTTTGTGCCACATTAGCCCAAAACAAAGCCTAATCAGCGTAACACCATAACCTGACTTTGCCATGCCACCTGTAAGCCCTTTACAGGTTACATTCTAATTCAATTTTGTGAATTATTATGCTATTAATTACGAATTTTTCTTGTTTCATCTGTTTAGAAACTGGCAGCAAGTAATCTTAATCAGCTTCTGAGAAGGTCGTTGTGACTACTGCGTGCACATTACAGACTACGCACCATGAAGCACGCACTTTTGAAACTGTTTCCATACAGAACATCAAGTAATAACACGAATGCGGTACAAAACCGACATTCACCCTTCCGTTTGAAGGTGGCAGTTGATACGACGCACATAAAATACGCATACACTGTGCGAAACAACTGCTTAAAGCTGGCAAATTATGTAGCGAAACATTCCTGACAACTTTCAACCAGTGGAACACAACGCTTGAAGCAAATATGCACAGAGACTGTTCACGTGCTTGTACAGTTATCAGCTGACTTTCCACTGGACCCACTCATCTTTTAGACCTCGTCATGTCTTACATTCTCACTGCCTATCGTCAGCTTAAAATAGGCTACGCTTATTGGCTTATTTGTCACAGCGAGGTCCCGGGTTCAGCAAGCACTGACGTGTCGTTTATTATAAATTTCGGAAATTGATTCGTGTCCACGAACACCAGAGACTGACGGCGACCACAAGAAAACACATCACACGAAGAAAAGTAAAATACAACATTAACGCCACTGCAGCCTCCAACATTTCCTTCAAGCACATTTCAAGTGTTGAGTACATTTCTAGCAGCATATATTCCGTATCTTAACATGTATTTAGGTTTAGCATAAAATAGCAAACTAAGTTCTCAACTTTGTGTTCACACCTGTGAATACTCCATCCCATCTTTTGAAACTCTAAAAGCCATAAGCTTCTAGCAATCCCGCCGCACTTCAAACATCACCTCTGCAGGTACATACAGCTACACCAGCCACTGGACGGCCACGTCATTAAGCCTTACCTACTATAGCGACATTTGTCATTCTCAGAGATCATACGACTTCACGTGAAACGACAAAATGATACGGTTAGAAGATACGGTTTTAAAATAAGATGATGCTCATCAGTTGCCCGACTCGGCAGAAGTAAGCCACAACTACGCTGAATAGCAGATATCTCGGTCGATATTTTAAGCGGATACCTTCCGGCAAGAAACGAGTGATAACAGCGTGCTTATGGCCAGGAAGAGGATCGGAAAGGAGATCACACATCATTTTATGTACTGCCTGGACACTTGCACCGAGAAAGTAAAAAAACACGAAAGATTTCAGACTCTGAATCACGGCGAGGATCCAAGCCTGGCTAACAGAGCACCAGACTTATGCCAGGAATTCCACGGAGTCAAGAAAACAGCATCATCGCTTCACTGGTCCGCAGCTGAGGCCAGCCACGAACATCGACTTCACATTTCCACACATCCGCATGACTCATATCTACGCGAAAAACCACTGCTCAGCATTTCCAGTCAAACCTGCGTATGTGTTTCGCTTCCTTCATGCGTCCAACATTCCTCGCTCAGCCCCTTTCTTTGCATTGTAAAGCTTCTTGTCATGCAATTAGCACACAAACCTGCGTCTCTCATCCATCAAACGCAAACTTCTCTTTGATTCGGCTTCCCTTACATAACCTGTTGCATTCCGCAGTTACTTTGTGTCACATTTCGCGGTTCGTCAGTCTCCTTTTCATACGTTCTTTTGTTCACCGACGTCAATGAATTTCATGGAATGAGGGTCGAAAAGCGTATCTACTGAAACTTTAACATTAAGAAAAGGGAAGGAAAGAATCCACAGTCTTAAAGCCAACAATTTCAATTCAAAATGACAGGGGCTGATATGCGCCCTTCTTAAAATGTGCACACAATTAGTTCATAAGAGACAGGCCGTGTCTGTCTGTCCGTCCGTCCTTCCACATTTCATCTCCGAAACTACGTACACAGCATGGATTAAACTGGATATCTGGCGTCTACACGGGAAATTGTGTAGTTTAATTTTGTTTCGTATCGGTGTTAGAGTAAAGCCAAGATTTAACGCTATTAATTTCGTTAGGAAGGGCACACTGTTCATTAGCCTACGTTATGGACTTCTATTTGAAGTTTTCCCGGAACGGCAAGTAAGTGACGAAATACCACGTATAAAAGAAAAACATACTCGTTGCGGTACTGTTCATGGTATCAGGAAACGAACAGGACTGACTGGTAGTCGCCATTTGACGTCTTTATACTGTCCAGTCTACCTTATATAATACATCGCTGTGAGTGACTGAGTCGCACGCAGGTCGATAGTAATGGACGATAATCGACAACTGATCGATTCTTATAACCAATATGGACTGCGTTTACTGCGCGGTACGAACTGAAACTTTAACTACAGTTCAGGTTAATCTTACCTTTAAAGGGTTAATAACTAATCAACCGAACTCAGCACTGTTGCCAGGGCTCTGCGCTACGGTTTGTTGGCATCTACGGAAGATGCTGCCGATTGCACAATTAGGGTATATTGACGCGAATAATAATTGCGATGGGTCGCACGTGTTTTGAATACCAACCGTTCGCTGTCCAACAGCGTGCACACAGCACCAAAGCTGGGCGGTCAACACCGCAATGTACGAGATACCGGATCGGGCAGGCTTCATAAATACCTACATTCTGATTGCGTGCATGCGGCGTAGCTTACATTGCAAATACGGCTGTTTATTTCCAATAAACGAACAAGGAAAGACGGGAGTTATAAACCACTTTCGTTCCATTTGTAGCGTCACGTTTTTCCAGCCTGTTTGAAGTTTGTGAGATATCAGTTATTTGATATGCTCTCTATCAACCGGGCAAGCTCCCTGAAGCCTTGTATAAATGGGAGACTGCTGTGGTTCACGGGTGGTCTGAAGACAAGCGGACTGGCTGCAGGTGTACAGCCATGGCGCATTGAAGCAGCTTAGCTTCGTCACAGTCTTTCGAGCAGAAGTACACGGCAGTAACAAGATAAAGACAGAAGCATCTACATTCTATTGTACAACGCAACTGATACGGGTGCCTGTGCACAGAGGCACTGCAGGGACGACACTGCCAACCAACTAGCAACACACGGGCCATTCGAATCTGGGAGAATGTTGCCAGACGGGCCACAAGAGATGTAGAGAAACCATACATAATCACACAGGGTGTTTATTCTGAAAGTTATATGAAAGTTGCCAGACGGGCCATAACAGACGAAGACAAACCATACAGAATCGTGCTGGGTGTTTATTCTGAAAAACACATATAACTCATAAATTCACAATGTGGACAAAATGAGACTTCTTTTTGTTAAAACAGGCTGTACGTACCGTGCAATAAAGAGTTAACAAAAGACACCTTACATTATGTCATGGATTTTAGCGCCCATGCTTGTCACATTCTTTCAGTACAACACGGCCAATACGCACTAAAACGAATAAATAATTCTGTATCTATAAATAAGGTACACAAATCAAGAGAGAGAAGAATGAACATTGGGTGAACATTTTTCACCCTTAATTTAAAAACTAGATTTTGCCCGTCTGATAGAACACACTCCTATGCAGTGTGGACATTTATTTTTGGTAAGACGTTTTCGTCATGTAGATGTCTCTCCTGCTTTCATTTTGCTACTTTTAAGTATGGATGATCAAAGTTAAACTTCAACTGTTTGTGGGTGCGTCACTGCCTGCCGCCACTACAGCGCGTTAGGGACCTTTATTTGCAAACAGCGTTTAACTGGTCTGTTTAATGGCGTTGCAGGGAAAACAAAGAGCGCGAAACGTAAACAAACGAACGTAATTTCTGTAATAATGACGCAAGTACGGCCTCCCGAACACAGCACATGCACTGCTCATCAGGAGCGTTTAGATCTGTACATCGCCAAACCTGGGCTTCATGGATTTTGTGCAGATGTTTACAGCAGACAGTGAAATAAACCAAGTCTCTCATTTGTCAGCCATTTCTTTGTTTTACGCGCAAGGATTTTACTAAATTCAATTTCCAGTTCTATTGAATCGTAACTAAAATTGCTTACTTAATTACATACCTCTCTAATTAACAAATTAATGCTCTGTTAATTGAACCGTAAATTTAAAGGTTCACAAAAGTCTATTAAGACTTCATTTTGAATCACTTAATTCCAACTCAGATCCTCACAACATGGTTAGACCAGTAACAGAATTCGCTTATCTGCCATGTGCTCCCCGGCAGTTTCTCCCCAGTCTGACAGACGCAGTACGCACTTGCACATTTGTTCACAAACACCAGCTAACTGTCTAGACAGTCTCCATAACAGTACTGCAATTATCACTTGTTACGCCTTACGGCATGTTCTAATTTCCGCGTATATTTCCCTTTATTTAGACAAAACATCATCTTTACATTTAGTTCAAGTATGTCTCTACATTGCAATGTTTTCTTAAAACAATATGGTCGTTTCTGATGCCCATACAAAGAACATGTAAAGATTTTGTAAAAGTTTCTGCTGACTTGGACATGATATTAGCCGAGCTCTTTCATAAACGCACACAGATCCCATTGCAAAATTCAAAAGTTAGCAATTTACAAAAATAGCAACGTTTGAAAAAAGCAAAATTACTCTGCGGTTTCACGCGCCTAGGAATGTCGGTTTGGCGGAGGAGATACGCAGCATTACCGACTGAGCCAGTGCGACAGGAGAGGTGAGACCCACAATCCTCAGTGCCGTGTTGTGTTGCCTTCTGCTACTGCTGGAACAGTCACCTGTCGGCAGCGACGAATCTGCTGCTTTCTGCTTGTGTTTCCCGCTACAGGCCTACAACGGGCGGACCATGGAACAAGAACTCGCGCCACACGTCTACTAACGAGCCATAAACCCGGAAAGCGGGAGTTCCTACGTAGCACTGGCCTGTAGCCGCAAACAGACAAATCTCATCAGATGTATGATGACACATGTGATGATTTACAGGCAAAAATGATTCATCGTCTAATAAGGTCCGCCTGATGACGACCACGGTTGTCTTCCGTCGACTTGCAAACGCTGGTAACTACTGATCATTTGATCTGGTTTAGCAGCCCACATGGCGTCAGTCTTCACCAGCAGTCACATGGTTACGTTTGGCAGCGGTGGATGTTACGAACGTGACACACTGTGATCCTGTGTAACACGGTGTTTTCTTTACCTTGGGGTCTGTGATAAATTACGAGCGCAGCGAAGAATCGGCGTAAATAACAAATCATTTGAAAAGAGCAGTACACTTCGACCGTCAGTTTAAATGTGGGTAGACACTATACATTCAGGCCTAAATGAACAGCAAGTCACTGCAGATGGCCGTCTATAAAGTGCTGTCGTAAATATCCGAACGAGGCACAACAGTTATGAACCATTAGATTTAATTTACTGTTGGACTCTCATGGATACAGAGAAGTCGAGGTGCACCTAGAGGGCGGTGAGAGGCACACACTGCACAGACATGATAATAGCACGGCAGCAGCTCGCTGTGTGTTCCGGAGAATTATGGGACCGTGCTCAGTTCTGAAAAGCGAGTTTGATTTAAAGCTCTTTTCTTTTACGGTGATTTACACGAACGCGCTCTTTCGTGTTTTATACGACGATTCTATTGTTATTGTCGTTTTCCACGTGTACTGGGAACAATCAGTATTCATGGCTTCTGTCCATCTACCCGTATGTTATTACTGGCAGTACTGGAGTTTGATTCAAAACTGAACTGAACCGAACTCCTTCCTCGTCGTTATTTATGTTTAACCTTTTGAAGACTACATAAACTTGAATTATACTTAAAAGATTCAGTCCGTACCGCGCAGTAAACACACCGTCTCGGTTACAAAAACCAGCCAGTTAATGCTGTATAGGGAAATAACCGCTGTTTGTTCTGAGATCCACACAAAACACATAAATACACTGTGTGGGCAGAACGTAGAGTTTGTGAATGTTAAACCTGGCGGTACGTACAGTAAAGAGGATACTAAAGGGTTGACATTTCACTACCTGCTAACACGATCAACACTGTACGTATGACGGTACATTGTGGCAAGTTCGCCTAAACATTGTTGCACTGGTAACGAAACAATGCATTCTCTGTATATTTTTAAGCTGCACGTCACTGACAACATGAAAATACTGAGTGTTGCACAACGCTGCCATGTCGCCGGCAACGCCGAACCGTATTGCGGTCTTCCTGTAAAATGCCTGATATTTCTGTCCGTTTGTAACAAAATTTGTATTTCTCGACAGTTTCGTAGATGTCCCAATATCCATTTTCCCGGCAATCCGTCCACTGGGAGCGGATATGATACAAGCAGATAGACAGTCGGACGGACGGCCGGACATGAACCTACTATGCGCTTTTGGAGTCTATGTGAACGCGCCTAGAAATGACTGATAATACGTTCGTGGTACCGAACGTCGCGGTGTGGTGTTAGCACTTATACAGCGCTTACGTTTTGTACTGTGAAGGCAGCTAATTCCAGCAGCGACACACGTATACCGACTAGCCTGACCCACCGCCAGTTGTATCGCTTTCCTGCATCTTCTGATATACAAAAGCGAAAAAACGGCTCTCGCCATTGCTTTGAGGTTACCATTGCCTTGTGCACACAGTACGAGGCCAGTATTTTTGTTACTCAGTACATCTTTTATTGTTTGTACTTCTCTACTTTTACTTGTATACAAATAAGACACGTTACGTTTGTTTGAAGAAACGTCAGGTCGCAGTAATTCCATTAGTCCCGTGTTTCTACATGCGGCACAGCAAGACACAGGGCGCGGGCACCATCTGCTGCTATGTTTGGAAATTCCTTTCCCTTCCGCTAACAGCGTTATGTCGTGTCACCTGCACACAGGCTGACATTCTCCGCCGTTATGAGTATTTTCTCGTCTACCGCACCGCGTTCACCCCTTTACTGTACCTCATACATGCCACGTCACACTTACGCCTAATCCTTTGCAAATGTTTTATATTCGTTTCAAACAAGCGATAGTTTCCCTGCTCAAAGCAGTCGGCCACTACGGACTGTCTCAGCCGAATGGGACGAGCCAGCACAACGGGTTACCCCCACAGCCGCACATCTAGTTCATTGGTTGAACCACTCTTAGTTCTGGGCTCTAAGCAAACTGCAACTAAAACCAGAACGCCAAGAATTCGGAAGCAATACACCGATTTAACCCTTTAAAGACGAAGCGTATCTGTTTTATATAAGGACTCAGTGCCTACCGCGCTGTAAACACTCTCCACTTCGGTTATAAAAACCAGTCTCTTAATGTTTTATAAGGCAAAAATTGCTGTTTGTTCTGAGATCCGTACAAAACACATAAACGCAATGTGGGCACCACGTAGAATTTTCTAATGTTAAACCTGGTGGTACGTAAAGTTACCGCTAGGCTTTAAAGGGTTAATTACAGCGCGTCTCAGTGCCTTCCTGCCCTCTTACGTCGTACCGTGTCTATAATATCACATTCCGGAATCTCTGACGCGGACTTCCTCAACATTACGAAAGAGCCGCGCAACTGCCACCTGTCAGCCGACTATCACGCGACTTCCTGTTCCATCCCGTGACAGCCCACGCTCCTTTGCTATATGAAAGCAAACCGTTTGTGACTGCGAAAGTGTCGTCCCACTCGCTGAATTCAAGAACGACCTACTGCGCCGGCCGGCTTTGAGAAGTATGCCACGTTTGCATTTACGGCCGCCCAAGGGACGGTTTTCACAGCTTACTGTGGTATACACACAGATGTGTTGTGAACCGCTTCTACGAAGCCAGGCCAGAGAACAGAAAAATTTTGTCACAAATTATAGACATTTCTTAGCATATGTGCAAATTTAGAATTATAGCAGAGTGCTTTTTGTTCCTGAATTTTAAACGTACCTTAATGTACTTCTCTGCGCAAGCCTCTGTGAAAATTGACACGTATAGTAATTCACTTTTATTCTTTCTAAATTTTAATTCTAATTTAAATTTAAAACAGATCATAGCGTGAAAATTTCAGTAGTGTACCTGCAGGCCTGTATTTTGTCTCGAAATATTTTTCCTTCACTTTGCCCATACACCTCACTTACAGCGACACTCGGTTATAACGTCACAAATGTTTTGGCCCCTTCGATGTCGTTATAACCGAGTCCGACTGTACTCTTATATTGGTCCAGGGCTTCAATTTAAAAGATTCTAAGATAGATGTAGCGGAATTAGACTTAGCAAAGTCCGGTCGTGCATATACACACATACGGACTGTGCCGCAATGGCAGCCTGGCACCACACCCAGTCCCCACACATACGCAGTATCATTGTCACACCAACTCTCTGACACGAGCCGTTAAACCCAAGACACTCACATAACTGGCAACAGCGCCGGCCATGTTTCCGGGCGACAGTCATAACCCGCCCGCATCTAATTGCACGAAGTTTTCATCGGCGTGCACAGTAACAATGCACAATTACAATGCACAGTCACGGTGACGTCATTTATACGCAAAATAAATTTATATCAAATGGCGATCATACATTCGCAACAAAAACGGTTTTCGGGGCTGAATGCGGCCATAAATCTATGCATCCGGAGAAACGAGATATGAGACGGATACCAATCCCCATACCGGGTGTCATGCTTTGTGAGACTGCGTGGCAGAATATGGCAGTACAATTATGTACGCAAAACACGCACTTATCGTCATTCATTGCAACACCACTGCCCGTTTAGAACACACATACTGCATGTGTTCGAAACGTGAAGTCCATCGACGTCACAGCGACGTGTACACAAGTAGCCACAACCCTGCTTCGCTGCTACTCTCTCCCGTTTCTACGTACCATTATTATTACTGTATTAGGGACAAGCCGTGCATCGCTACAGGTTTCGGTCACACAACGACACTCCCTGCCACTCAGTCACGCTCATGTGTCTCGCGTGCAGTATATCTGTAGGGGCTACTGGAAACTGGAGCAGATCACTCAGAACCGAGACTGCGACTCAGCAAAATGCGAGTTTCAGCCTGTTTGGCCTGAAGAGGAAGAAAGTGATGTGAGGCCGAAGAAAACTGCCTAATGAGAAGTTCCATAATCTGCGCTGTTCACCATTATATTATTACGATAAAACAAATGACAAGATGGGCGGAACATCCAGCACGAATAAGTCAAATGATAAATACTCAAAGGAATTTCGGTTGGAAAACATGAATGACAGACTGTGACAAAGCACGTAATTGAATGTATTCAATGCACGGCCATCTTCAATCCTAGGAAAAACATCCGTGGCAAACCAAACCTTTCACAACTTACATTTGCGTCATCTGGTGGAAAATAACCAAATTAATTTAGTACGTACCAGCAAACTCGAATGAAAATTCCTTCTTTGTGGCTCTGAAATGCATAATAATTACACGTGTGTGTTTAACCACAGGACTGGTGGCACATCCTTTCGTTTTAATATTCGTGAATGGATTAACCACAAGAATGTTAAGGGGAGGGACATAAGGGCATTGAATGGATTCATCTGGCACAAGATAGTGACCACTGTCGTCTCTTTAGAACGCATTAATGAACCTTCGAGTGTCGTACGATTACGGAACATCTTGACAGACTTAATGAATATGAATTTCTCAACTCGACTTCTGCTCCACACAAAGTTGGTTGGTCGGTTGCTTGTTTAATTAGCTAGTTGAATGTTTAATTAATCAGTTGGTTCCACTGTTAGGATCGCTCATACGTCACATAGTGCGTCATTATGACTAAAATTTCCATTCATGTTAGTTTTTATTCCTAGAAACATTATCCGCAGTTCCACTGTCCCGACCAATTAAAACTTGAATACTGGAAATTTACGTCATGTGGTGGAAAATAACCGCATTGAATTATGATGGATTTATAAGTTGTGAAAAGCTAATGAATGTGTCTTTTTATACCAGTGTGAAATGCATAGTAACGACATGACATGATAATATTTGTGTTTAATGAGCAGAATAATACTTTGTTTCGTTTTAACATTCGTTATTTAAACAGATGCGCGTCCTATTGAAAAGTTCAGAAACGTTTCAGACGAGCGGAATAATAATGTTGTTACAGAATGAAGGACGCTGATGTGTTGGGCTTGTGTTCCTTTGTTCCAAATAACTCCCTGATGATGGCACCCGGGAGCCGAAACATGTGCAGGTTTAATACTTGTCATAAATTGCATTTCATTAAGTGCATATATTGGCTGCTTTATTAATTGTAAGAATATGGAGGGCACGAGTAACGTAAAACTTAAAAATATATCTTGGTTTATTAAGGCGCCACAAAACAAAGGACTAACTTTATGTGACGTTTTCAGCTATTGGAATTAACAGAGCAGTTTTCCAAAAGACATAATTTATAAGACGCATAAGTGTATTAGCCAATGCACTATACGAGTCGAAAAATAATACGCGTCAAAAAACAGTACCACAAGACCAGACCATGAAATCGTTAATCTCAGTGCTTCATATGGTTCCCAGTGCAACAAGACAGGAGCGAACCGCGATGTGACGTTCTCACAGGTGTTACTGAAAACTGAAGTCATTTGACGAGACGCTGAGTCGTTGGGTGTGTAGCAGGCGACGCTTCGAACGACCGCAGTTCCTTGCTCCACTTGAACTCGATCCCAGACCATCGCCCTGGTGCTCTGCTGGACACCTGGCGGTGGCTGTCAATCCCGGCCACTCCACTCTCCCTTATTTCGTATCAAAATCCAGCTGTGTACAGTCAACACTTGTTAACTGAACGCTCCTCTTCTGAAAACCCCCCCCCCCCCCCAACCGAGCTTGACAAGCCCCACCCAGTGCGTATAACAACCACAACAGCGGCTCGCCACCATCACCACAAACACCTGCACAATACAACCCACCTTCGCAGACGGGAAACCCGTTAGCCTAAGCACAATCCCCTTTATAGTTACACGGCTTCCTTACCACAACCCGGGCTGGGACAGCTCAGTCGGTACAGCGACTCGCTACGGGCTGGAGGGTCCGGAAATCGAATCCCGGCGGAGGTCTGATTTTTCCGCACCCGCCCAGACCTTCCTTGGAACCCTCATGTACAATGGGTAGACGGTCGATCCCGCGGGCAAATCGGTCTGGGCGTGGCGTTGACAACTCACCCCATCTCAAGCTGAGGTTAAAGAAGGTGTAGAGCTGTACCTCTACTCCCCTCTGCGCCTTCACGGCCTGTTACAGGGCGCATTCTACCTTATTTTATCATAGTCCAGCTACTGTTAAACAAACCGAAGGATGAAGCCTTGTGCGAGGCGCATGTCTCGGCCCGCGGTTAGGTTTTAGGTAGGTCGGTCCGGTCCGTCGGTTGGCGCACGGCTACTCTCCTTGGGCCGCTCGACCCCACAGCTCAAGGCACTACTATCCTTCGAAACATCATGAATTATTCAGACAACCAAGCAGCGTTAAATCCCGGAACACGTGAGTCTCCAGTACAACACGCAGTTCAGTCACGACGTCCTGTCAACGACGTCTAACGGACATGCGTTGCGCGTGAGGCGGTATCGTCTTTATGCTTGGAGAGTGTCTACAAAGTGTTCAACATCTAAACACATCGCTATGCAACTCCCGCAACTAACAAGTTTATCCCATGGAGTCTAACCTCCTGCAGTAAAAACAGCTGTTTGAGTCTTGGATTCTCTTTAAAAACGTTCTTTCAGCTACACTGGTTACATAATGCCGAACGAAATGGGTAGGGAATAAAACCACGCGTACGTTAGGAACCGCAAGCAAGAGCTCGTGGCCTGTTTCGAGACACCAGTGCGTGCCTTGTATCATGTCTCTTTTGACGGCAGTTCTGACGGAATGCACTGGCAGCTGCAGGCTTTCTGTGACAAAACCGCCGTGCTCAGATATACCATTACAGAAACACCCTGTATTATTACGGCAACAAGCAGACAGCGAAAATATAAGATAAACTTGTACAAGGGTAGAGGCTTACCGCAAAAGCAACCAAGTCGGCCGATGCTGGTCGGTAGTGTCTTCACAGTGACATTCTGCAGTAGAAGATAAACTGCGCCAGTTTTCAGTCCATGAGAAGGATCAGCAGTGTTGCAGAGTTATGGAAAGTTCGGGGATGATGGGATTTATGGTCCTGTATGGGAGAGAAAGAGAAAGCGATAAGGATGAACTGCCATCTGAAAATGATTGGCCACAAAATGTAATATGTATATTGCATATCTCATGAATTTCGCATGACGTTTCAATGAGGATTTTAAGCTGAGCATATACAGTGATACAGGAGTAGGTGGGAAGAAGGTGGGGGTGGAGGGGTTTCAGCAAAAAGTTATTCAGGTTATACAGGAGCCCGCAAGTGACGGGGACACACAAAATGGATCATCAGGCGCATGTGTGCCAAACCTTGCATCAGAAATTGAATAGAATGACCGATTTTTGCAGCACATGTTTCTAAGAATCCCTTGTGATCTGGGCCACTGGTAGACGGAATCTCGTCTCCTTCTGTGGACAGTCCCCGCAACTTGAATACCATTCTTATTTGGTCTCAGCAGTACGCAGAAACACGCGACATACAAACTGTTATATATCGTCCCACAATGCCAGAACACCGTCAGCACTGGTTACTGATTGTTACTCAAACAAGCTACGCCGCATTTAATTGCCTTCATGTCTTTGTATTGAGAATACAAAATTATCCTGCAGCATTTGGTAGTTTAAAATGAACATTAGATTCTGTTTCTGTGTTTACGGATCTCATAGCATGACGAGAACTAGGGCGTACGTTAGTTACAAATGGCACTAGCGCAAAAAGAGTAACTACATTCTCTAGACAAACAAATAGTTTACACACATGAATATTCAAGTCTTCTACAATACTACGCCGTGTAGACTGCTAGGTAGCTAACGACATTTCGAAGGACCGCAGTGCCTTCGAAACCTCTGTAGCTATTCTGCCTGCGATGTCTAATTTATATTTTGTTTGGCTGCATAGCTGAGGTGCGATGACATTTTCACGTGCTGTATTTAGTGTCATAACAAGCATCGCAGGACGTGCCGCACACAGCGACTGGGACAAGCAGTCTCAATGAACACGGGACGCGAGGAGTGAACTGTTAACACAAGGAATGAATACCTGAAAGAAATTCGCTTTAATTTTCCTTCTCGTACCGCACTGCTGACACTCTGCACCACAACTGGGAGAGAAGAATGCGTTATTCGAAGACACTCTCTGTTCTCAAGATTATATAGTGTGGTAATGAATGAATGAATGAATGAATGAATGAATGAACGAACGAATGGAGTATGGAGCTCTGGTGGAATGATACTGTCAGGGGATAACCGAAGTACTCGGAAAAAAACCGTCCCAGTGTCACTTTGTCCGACTGAATGGGGTGTTCGAGCTACTGACACAGCACGCCCTCAGTCTCGACGTTTTTATACAGAAACGCACAATCGTAATTTGGATGGGACAAATGGAGCACACGCACCATACGCAGTGTACTTAGGAGGTCACAATTTAAAAGTATAAAGTTAAAACATACGAAATTATTATATATCATACTAATAGCAAAAAGCACAAAAACTGAAGAATTGTCATTTTTCGGCTGCGGACGCCGTTCAGTAGCTTGCCCCACATGCACAAATGCTGAGTTACGGCTTGCAAAAACACACTCAATTTGCCACGTACACGTAGCTACTTAATTCGATCCGTCACGTTCATATAGCTACCTACATTCAATTTGTCACGAACAAACAGATACCCGTACTGAATTTGTCTTGTACCTCTATTCAGTTCTCTATGTGCGCACAGCTACCGATATGTACCTCTATTCAGTTCTCTATGTGCGCACAGCGACCGATACACACTGCAACGTTTCTTGGGTTTTATTTTCCTGAAACATATAGAATTTCGTTACCGGCACCGGTTCTAAAAACGTCACAAATATCCGGCAAAACAAACATGACACCAGCCAATGAAATCAGCTGTCTGTGCTGTCGCTCATTCGTCACACCTGTGCTTTTGGTCGCCCACAAATAACAGCGCACCTGTCGTGCCCCAATAAAGCAGTAACGCATTCGCTGTGATTCTCTGGCGACACGGTCATAGCGAAATGAAGAACCGCTACTACTGAAATTCAGAAAAGACAAAGGAACGTAATTTACTCTGAAGCACGTACGTGTTGTTCCGGTCGCGACGGACACCGCCACAGGCACATCTTCAAGCCCACTAGCCAACAGCGTCAGTGACTCATAGAGCTGCAGTCTGAAGTGTTCACAAACGTTGGGGCGAGCAGCGTCTGAGTAGCGAATAGCTCGATGTTAGTGGTGTGACACCAATCACAACATACAGGTGCACTAATATTGTAACAGAGATTTGAGGAGTGTACGAAAACTCTTACGTACGGTCTGGTACACACAGGAAAGCCAACTGGGAAATCTAGCACTGCCAGCAGAAAAGCAGAGAGAAACATTGCTGCGATTAGAATACGTACTGTATGGTACACAGCACTGTCAATCAACCTACTGTAACACTGCAAAGCCTGGTGTTTGCGGACGCAGTACTCTGTTCACCGTCACTGAACAAGTAACAAACAAACAAACACTGTATTCTGATATTCAAAAGAGTATTACATGTCACAGTATCCGGAAGTCAAGCAATGTTCACATTTAACAAATGAACACTTCCTCTGGCGGAACGAGACTGTTTATATTCACGGCAAAGGACAGTGGGTCAGGAATCGGTCACTGCCTGTGTAAATGCTCTAACACAACATTCGCACTGCCCGGTTCTTGGTTCATTCATCGTCTGTACAGATTACAGTGCCTATCAAGCCAAAGTCGCGTTACAACTGACAGTCGGTTAGTCCTGGTGTCAATCCCCTCCTGGGGTTCATAACTGTGTTTTGGTCTGTGTATTGAGTACTGCTGTCTCACAGCGCTTATGAACAGGGCAGACTAGACTACCTGCCAGCCACTGGCGCCCCAGGCGAACCATGCACTCACTCAGCACCCCAATTGCCCCCCCTCCCCCCAGGACAGACCGGATTTCAAATAAAATATATTAAGATGTTCGCTGAAATTTGTACCACGAATTTATGATAATCATACAGTTGAATAATTTGAATCTGCTACTTCCCCTCTAAATTTACCTCATTTAACCTGACGACCTAGGCAGTCGCCTGCTCGCGTACGAACGACAGCAACCGAAACACGTAGCCACAGTATATGGCGGTTATCAAATATAACCTGAAAACATGTCAGTATTACAGCTGTGTAAGAGCTGCAGTTCACTTACGAGATAACTCACAAGGGGCTGGATCACACTAATATTATTGATAGGGGTTGACTTATACTGTGATGAACACTGAACGGACTGAGATGCTCCCGCGCTGAGCATTCCTGCAGTTGGTGCCGTCGCGTTAGCTGGTGGGTATTGACTCTGTGTGAGGACACATAACACGGAGGCTATTTGCGCTATCTGCTAGCCCACACATACATAAACCCGTCTGAATGTCAGCACCGCTCCGTCACTGACAAAGAGACGTGCACCAACTCATTTCACGCTCGCTTTAACTTCATTCTGTTTGAATTGCGTTGATTCAAAACGAACAGCAGAGTGGCAGACACATGCGTAGTGCAAGGATGCACCGTCTCCACGGAAAGACCCGTCCTCCATCAGCACGCTTCTTACTGCTGCTCCCCTAGTTAGTTATTTTAAGTTTTTGTAACCATAAAAATGTGGTTTCATAATCTGAGAAGACAAAAACAGTGACGTACTCGGTCATATGACAGGTGTCGTCAATGAGTCAGTCAGTCAGTCAGTTCGTTGCTCATCTCGATAACTTGCCACGAATTTCGTCACTCCACTGGGCAAATCGCCTATCTTAGAGTACCGTACACACACACACACACACATCGTTCACAACCATGAATGTTATGTGGAAATCAGTTCTAAAATGAAACACGAAAATGATGAACGAGAAACCAAACCCTATGCACAGGATATAATATAAAATGTGGGATAATGAACACACACGAAAGCAAGATGGCTAGATAATGAACTGACAAGCACCAAACGTGAGAATACCACAACATGGTGGTTACAAAGGAACAATTAAAAAAACTGAAGAAATGAGAATGCAATGCACTAATTTAGTTACTCGAGAACGAAAATGGGGAACTTATGAAAATAGGAAAACTTGAATGGCATGAAAAATTTGTAACACATAAACTCGACTGAAATAAACTCTATTTGCTTAGCAACCTACACAGTTTTCTGTACATGGAAGACTTATTTACTATAAACAGACAATTTACAGTATTCATACAGAGTATAGCCCGCATTTAATCTTCCTGCAATTGCCATAATTTAACACTTTGTGCCTATAATCCCAATTCCAAAATTTCAGCATTAACTTTCCTCATATCAGACCTTCTTCAGTTTAAAGCTCAAAGTCACCGATCCCAGAAAAACAATAAACGGGGTTTTGGCTGTACTGAGAAGAAAGAATGTCTCTATTAGTCATGAAATCATTACACTACATGGTAGAAAGAACTGTAGTTGTTACAACACTGGAACTTCCCCAGTAAACATACGTATTTTGGTGGGAGAAGGGATTTTTTTACGAGATCTTCAGTTACCCAATAAACTAATGGAGTCTTGTGGCCATTAAAATTTTCATAAATAACCAACTATCATTCATTATTACACTTCGAAGATCTGAACAAAGTATCCATGCAATATCTTAACAAACTGTTTATATATATTAAACCTAAACCTCTTAAATCTCACTCAAGAATACAATCCGATATACCGTTATAACCTACGAGTCCATCATAATTCTGTGTACTGGACTCTTTCCCCTGTCACACACATCCCTGTGGACTTGCCATAGTGCTTTCTACAAGAAGACCTTCCCAGATTACCCTTATTACTTAAAATTAATACACTGCTGTGACAGGCTTTGTATGCATTCACTAATTTAGTTTGCTGCCCACAACATTTTGATTCAGTTAATTACGCACTTATAACTGATTTTTTATATCATGTCCAAAAAACCAATTTCAAAAACTAAGGTTAGCTGTTGTACTTTAAAATATATGACACTTTCTTTTAAAACATACTTAAATATGGCCTTGGTCAGGTTATCACTATGTAATATCCAAACAAATGTTTAAACACTAAAACACATGGGAAAAACAAATATAAAAGATTTACACAATCTACACCCCAAATTGCACCGAAATATCAACACACTACATTGTGGAAAATTATTCAATTTCATTTTTAATTTAAGATTTTCTATTCACCTCTACTAAGTAAGTTAGTAATTCTACTGGGTCAGAGAGTGGTGGCACAAAACCAAGGAACTACAGAAAACAGCCATACTGGGCACAGCACACACACTTCGGAAAGTGCTAATGTAGAAGCACAACAGCGCTTAATAGTGAAGACAGCGCTATATGCACCATTAACAGCATGCGCAGAATAACTGCGACACTGTATACTCTACAAACATGGTTTGTTTCAGGTATATAAGTGTGAATACCCTGCATAAAGGGGATAATGAAGTAATAATCACAGCGTATCAGACATACCCTCCCCATTTTGAGCAAAAGAGTAGACAAACTGAGTACTTGGGCCTGTCCTTCCTTCACTACATTATAATGTGTTACAATGTAGACACTCCACAACTTGTGCAACAGCTGGTGAAAGCTGAATTTTGCACCAGTCAGAATCGAGAATACAAACGGACAGTTGTGTGTGCACATACAGGACAGTCTAGCTGAAATTCAAACCCCAACACACCGAAACACGATCGACTGCAGCACAACTGTGGTCATCACTTGTCTTGTCACCCACCAATATTCCTCTGCCACTTTCATCTCTTTGCGCTTTCATTCCCACAAGTAAAAATCAATGTGTTTCAAAAATGTTCTTACTTAAATTTTTTCACTTTGTTTAAAACTGTGAAGATTTGAAACTGCATAACTCAAAAATTTTGTAAGCCGAGGAGTGTCTGTAATGTGTGGCTTTGGTTTTGCACTACTTGTGAAACTTATTTGGTACTATTCACAAAAATGATGAACACTGGGATTCCTACTTTTGCCTCTACTACCAAACCACAATCCAGCAGTACTGCACTGGACACTTGTTCTGAAATTGCTATTAGGATATTAAGGTCAAGCAAAGGTCAAACTGTCCCTATGCTTAACTAACCAGCACACCAAAACCTCATGTGGGACAGTGGAGTACTGCCACATGAATTCTTAACACAGCTCACACAAAGAGTTCACGACAATTAAATAAACAAATGATTTTTCATGTGTGAAAAAAAATCAGAAGGGCCCTATAGCCGCATCTAGTGACTAAAGCAGAAATTGCATGGTTAAATTGCATTCAAAAAGAGCTACCATTGTCTTTCTTGCATCTTGTTCTTATACAATCCAGTAAAAAGATCCCCCGTCCCCATTCAAAATAGGATGCTGGGTAGGTCCCAAACCTGGTCTGCAACACACTGGGGGCTATTCATAGTAACGAAAATATCTTCTTAGTCTTAACAATGTGAACAAACATAAAACTAAAATCAAAAAATGAAGCTGGGAAGATGGGTGACCAGAAAAATCAGTGTCCATAAACAAAATAGAAATTTAATGCAAGTAAAAAAAAAATAGATAATAGGGTAGAACAAAAAATGAACCAGTATAGCTGATATATTGTCCTTACAGACTCAAACATGAAACAACTCAATTGAATTATGAATCTGAACTCTGAAATTATCATATTTCTGTACATTTAGCAAGTCTAAAGTGATGTTTCACTTTAACAGTGATGTATCTAAAACAACAAACATAAAAAGACTGTAACCACTTATGCACAAACAGGTACAATAATTCGATACAAGATATGTCACAATCTTAAAAAATATATATGTCACTCTACACACAGTGACAACACAAAAACTAACGCAGTAACAATAGCAGATGATTTCCACTTCAACCTGAAACTGCCATTCATGCCAACAACAGCACACACAGGACAGTGTGATTGTTAACAGACCATAAAACAAATATGCATACACAGTTCCTGGATTGGAAATCTATAAAAATTATTGTGTATGGCACGTATTTAAACAGTGTTTTGTAACACCAAGCTGCTTTTCAATCTTATCAACAGTTCTTTGTATAGGAAGACTTTTATAAATTGTGCATGGAACATTCAAAAATACTACTCCCCTTTGAAAGGTAAACTCTGCATTAAATACAGTACGTATCTTCTTTTTCTCAGAGGGGCAATTAATATATAAAAACCTGTGGAATACACAGTACAAACTGCATTATAACATCTCCTACTAAAACAAAAATCTAATGGTGGTGAAAGACATGGTGTGACAGTTGACAGGCAGTACCAAACACAAATGGTCTGCAGTGAAATATGATGATGGGTGAAGATGAGACAGACAATATTTTTAAACAACTGGCTGTAGACTAGTAATGTTATGTGCATGATTTACATCAAACTTTCAGTTCGTCCAAAAGCAACGGTGTAATGATTTGGGAAAGAGAAATATTTTCACAAACGAGGTGTCTATTCAGTAACTGAAATTTATGAATATGCCCCTGAATATAAAACAACAATGGACTGGAGAATGAGAACAATCACTAACAGATCAAGCAGACCTTCCTCAAACACTCTGCTCCATAAAATAAACAACCCATGAAAATTGTTTACACCCTGATACAGATAAATAATCAAGTCAACACTCTGGCACCAAACATTTCATATACACCTAATGCACAGTGTGATGCTCAACTGCCAAACCTCATATAAAAATATCTACTCTTATTCAGCCCCAATTAAATTCCAGTCTTCTGCATAACACTACAGGCATTTAATTCTGATGCCAAAGCTTTAATGGAAGAACCATTATACGAAATCAAAACATAAAGGAGCAAATCACAACATTCCACTGCCTATGAAGTCAGGCTATAAGAACTGGCAGCCAGTACCATGTACCATATTGTGGCTGCATGTACACATCTCAGTACCAGGTTGTGCTTCTTCAGCTAAATATGGCACCATGCTTATGTGAATAACAGTCCTAATACAACTTCGTCAACAGGCTCAAGACTGTCTTACAGTGCGCATAATATCACTGCACTTTAAAATAACAAGAAATAGACGAACTGTGACAGCAGACATCACTGGTTGGCATCAATTTCCTCCCTGAAATAATTTTGATAGATTTTCATTGGGAAGAGGTTCACAAACCTGAATGGCCAAAAAGGAAAATTTATGGCTGACTGAAAGGTTTGTTTTGTTGTTCACTCATATTTACTTATTGAACTCACTTAAATCCCTAGAATAATATTGCCTCACTCTATCTCTCAAACTGGAAAGGTTTGGTTTAAGCTGTTTAGCGTCTCTTTAATTTGTAGTGTGTAAATTTGTCACTGTGACATAAGGTTGCCGCAATAAATTGTTGCTGCGATCAAATGTTGGTGTTATAAAATTACACCATGATAAACAGTCACCATGATAAAATGCCGGTGTGATAATTGGTCAGTGTGATAAAAAGTCCAGGGTAAATTATCACAGGATAATATGTCGTGACCCCTTCTCTCAAAACCTCAGTCTGATTCCACCCTCTATCCTGAGGATTGCACAAGTGCGACAATAACATTTTCCCTGAGCGATTTAAAAGTATTTTTCTCGTGTCCAACAAGTCACCTTCTTGCCAAAATAGCTTTTGCTATATTTGCAGCAAGGTGGTATTAAAATCACAAAGGAAGCCACTGTCAAAACTCGTGAGAAAAGCTTATGAACTGTATTTTGGCTGGAAGGTCAGAGATCAAGATAAAATTTGGCCACCGAAATTTGCTGCAGCCCACATTCAAGGACTTTGGCAGGCTGGCTGAAAGGCACCCACAAACCAATGCCTTTTACTGTTCCGATGGTGTGGCGTGAGCCTGAAGACTGCTTAAAAGACTCCTACTTTTGCATTACCAAGATCACTGGTTTCTCCCAATTTTCCAAGCAGAAAATAAAGTATCCTAACATACCCTTTGTGTTAAGACCTGTTTGTCATGATGATTCAATGCCACTGCCCAAGCTACGTAAGTCTTCAACTCTTGGCTCAGATTCAGAATCGGAAGAGAATAAAAAGTGGCCACTCTGTTCAGAAACAACACCAGGTCAGAAGCATGTGGCACATCTGGCTTTAGTGAATAAGTAAAAAGTTTATTTACCTCCACTACATGTCACGCTCGCTTTTATAAAAGTATTTGTGAAATCAACGGATAAAGAAGGCGAAGATTTTACCTATTTAAGGAAAAAAATTGCCAAAATAAGTGAGGCCAAATGAAAGTAGGAATTTTCATTGGTCTTCCAGTTAAACAACTATTCAAAGACCACGACTTCAGTACAAAATTAAATGCTACAGATAGAACAGCCTGGGAGGCATTTGAAAATGTCTAAAGGACCTCTCAATGCAATGAAAAAGCGGAAAATTACAGTGACATCGTGCAGGAGCCAATTTCATCAGACAGTGCTATGGGGTGTATCATGTCATTGGAACTTCATTTTCTGCATTCCCATTTGGCCTTTTTTTTCTGCAAACATGGGAGTCGTCTCCAATGAACATGGAGAAATGCCATTAGGTCATTTCCAACATGGAAGAGAGGTTCAGTGGAAAATGGAGTCCTGACTGCCCCAGGAGTCTTAAAACGGAGACACCAACTGGCGAATGTAAGAGGCAAAAGACGACGAAGTGAGTGCTTTATGATGAATTTGTTTGTAGTCAGGATACCATATACAGGCAGTGTTCATTATTTAACATTGTATATTGTAATTAAAAACCAGCATACTACTTTCTATTGAAAACATACTTTTTGAATATAAGCCCTCCTCCCTTAAAATTGGTGGGATGGAGCAATTTGGTTGTCATATTCGGATTCAGCAATGTCAAAACTATAAGAATCACCCTGAATTTTTACGAGGGAGCAAAAAAGAAGTTTCTCTGCCGACCGGTGTAATGCAAGCGTTTAATAAATCTGTAAGGTTGTCTCTATAACAAGCCATGATGGCATGAATGGGAACTGCAGGTACAGCTCAACTCATTAACCTCAGTGCTATATGGAGATGAGTCGTCAAATTCACACCTCGGCCACTTTACTCCTGAGAAAGAACCTCAGTGCCCACTGAAATGGAGGCTGGGTAGGCTTCAGAGCTGGTCTCGATGTTGTGTGGAAGAAAACATCTGTTGCCACTGGCCAGAATTTGAACCCTGGACCATCCAGGCCACAGCCATGTCGCTATAAAGACTATGCTACTGTGGCGCTAATGTGTACATACAGTAACGTCAAGCAGTTCAGCTGATAACACAATATCAGGCAGCAACAACAGCATAAGTTCCAACTTAATCACAATGTAACAAAAAAAATCTGTAACTCGGTCTCCGTTATTATGTAACCTGGTTTCATAGTCTTGAAGGCAAGTGCCAAACACACTCTCAGTCTTCACCCTGATTAACCTGAGTTCTTGTATTGTTCCCCAAGGTCACAATGGGGGCAGCAGTGTCAACACCCTTTACTCTTGCCATATCTGAGGCTGTAACCACCACTAAGGGATTAAACTCACCAGCACTGGCACTGATATCAATGAATGTGTCATGCAGGCACTGCAGTGGGTCTTCCTGGCTATTGCAAAACACAATGAAGTTGTTTTCATTTTGTGTGCTACAGCAAATCTTACTCACAGGAGCTGAGTCATCCTGATCATAAACATCTGACATGTTAGCTGAGGATTTGTCAGTGACTCCAATATCGGGCGCCTTCTGCAAAATCACTGAATTCTCACAGCTGTTAACATCAACACCATTCTCCACTATAAGTTCACCTCCTGTTTCACCATTTTCAGAACTTGATATGATATTCAGACGTGACATATCACTGTTTACTGTTAATGAAACAGCACTACCAACCTGAGAGTTTATGTCCACTTCTTGCATAGGCTGTTGACTGGACAGGGAAACTCTACCAGCATTCAACATGCTAGGGGCAAGTGTGCCCAAGCATTCAGCATTACCTCTCAAGTCTGCATCCTCCAGAGCCACCACTTCTCTTGCTGAACTCAGAAGTGAATCCCTTTCAGATGGCTCCACACCGTCGTGAGCTACTAACCTGGCTTCAGGATTGGCATAGGCTACGTTTTCAAGAGAGGCATAAGGAGGAGGAGGGCCATCTCTGGGAGGAGTGGAAACAACTTCACAGTATGGAGGTGGGTCTACAGGCCGTCCCACAAACTGAACACCATTATTAATATTTAATGTAACTAAAGAACCAGACCATGGAGAAACTGATGATGCTGGTGGATATGAGGTGTGATTTAACAGTATATCCACATCATAAAGGGGCATATTCTGTAAACCATGGTGATGGCGGTGTGCAGCTCGGTTACCAGCATGTGTAAATCCACTTCTGGCACCAGGGCTACGTGCGACTAATGACGAACGTTTCATGCGGACGCGACAAATTGCAATAATAAGAATCATGACAATGAACAGGAATGCCACAGCACAACCTTCAAGTTCAAAGGAGGGATAAGGAGCAGCCAGAGAAAAAAGACAGAACAAAACCACACATTACTGTCGGAATACTCTAGCAGGTGTGAGTATGAGGATTCCACTCCTCTGCGAAGATGTGATGCTGTGTCATTGGTACAGCAGCTCCTGATGGTCCTTCAAACATCAGACACCACTCACCCAAGGACACAGTGTCACATGCCAGAAGATTGGAATCCTCAGTAACACCGCTGCAGAAACCTAGAATATTGCAGCTGTGAGTCTGATTATTACAAATGGCCAAAGCTTTAATCAAGAGAGCAGCAGCATGGTAGGAAACTGCTACTTAAAAGCAAGTCTTGTGGGACGTCAAGCTTCACCCTGAAGATGGAGGCATTACAAACCTTCAAAACATCAAGAACTACTTGCCCTGCGACACAGCATCACATCCCAGAAGACTTGCATCTTCAGAAATACCACTCTAAGAACCTCAAATCATACAAACTTGTACTTGTGTTTTTGACATAGTTGTTACTTGCAAAGGGCCATAATTTCACTCCTACAATCCTCACCTGAAATCCAAATGTTGCTACTTCAAATCACAAAACAGCTGTCATGATCCACATACACTGAATGGACAATCAGTAAAATGCTGTGCTAATGAGGCCACGTTCATCAAAACTAAAGTCTTTCATTCTCCCACACACTGATAAGTACTGCCCCTCCAGCATATCTTAAAAAGCAATATCATTACGAAGTTTATACTTAGATTTCTGTGCCATGCCAGGAGTTTATTGCTCACCGACATTAAATGCATACACAGACAGTTACCCCATGAGCAGCCGCCACATATCATAACGGGTAATGTGCCCTACTGCAAATTATCTAACAGGCAACCTATTGAATCCCAGAATTCGTTCTTAACAGCATCTCAATAGGCTAGCATCTTTAAAGAGTTTCAAGCAGACAGCTAACATGGAACAGATCTCAGACTTGTTTTGTTGATTTTCATAAAATGTGAATGGAATAGGTAAGATTCATTCATACCATGACATTAGAAGTGAACTGCTGGGATCATCACATGACACACAGAAGCAAAGTTAAAAACTTCACTAGTGATGGGACACTAGCCTTTAAAAACTTAGAAAATATTCATATACTGCAATAAGTGTACACAGTTATAAATGGAGTGCGGTAAACAGATTTTACAAGAACAAGTTTCAACATGCTCTTTGCAAAAAAGTGATAAAAACTGAGTGCATAACAAGGAAGTCCCATCTGAACTTTCAGTCATATATTTCATATTCAAAACACCTCACTAGATTTGACCAAAACCAGTAGAACAGGTCACTATTAAAAGCTGTCATGTAAATTTGATGTTGACATGTACATACCAACTCAACAAAAACTGTGCCTTGAACAGACATCTTACTTCTCATACATTCTTGAAGCTATCTCTCATCTTCCCTCATAACAGTATTTTACACTTGCCAAAAATTTCAGATGCTTATCTTGACATACAGTCTACGAAACACTCACCTACAATGGTGTAAACTGTAGTCTGAACGAACCCCACGTCACTGACACCTTGGAATGGTGGGTCTTCCATGTATATGACGTCATGGTCCATGAACGCTGCATTAACAGAAAATCCACTTACTAATGCAACTTCAACATGAGCCAACTGTCACTTAAGCACACAAGTAATCACAGTACATGAGTGTGCCAGATTGAATTACATAGCCTCCTTGTTAGTGCCAATCGAGGGCAAATATCAGGTATCATACAGGCAATGAAACAGAAAGAACAGCACTACACAACTGGAACAGCATAAATTAATTGTTCATCATGGTTTTGCAGCAACTGTGATACACGATCATTGGGGGGCGCGCCCCCGGCCCCAAAAAACTATGTAAAAGTTTTCTCCTCCATGGGACAATAAAGTTGACTCCCCAGAGTTTGTACACATTGACGTTCAGGATTTAACCTTTTGTGACTACAAATTTCAATACCACTCCTTCAAGCTGTCGTAACCGGCTCTGACAAACTGGCACAAGACCATCTGTCCAGCAAGTCAGCTTCCCCCACTCTCCAGCTATAGCGCAGATCACTCTCAGTTCACTCAAACTCTGTCTTCCATTAACTGAGACTGACCGTGTTTTATGCTGCTGAAGATGTGTCTTTTGGGACATTCTACAGTGTAATTATGATTACAGCTCCTGGATTGCTTGACCCTGAAGACGAAGGCACTACAAGCCTTTCAAATGTCAGAAACTGTAACTCCAGTGACACAGCATCACATCCCACAAGATTTGAATTTTGTGGGAGAATCACACCGACGAAAGCAGCTAGAATCTGTGACCACACAGAAGAAGTCAAACTGTGCAGCCACTAAGACTGGAGTATTTTATGCAGACGCCAAGAAAATTAGCAAATACAAAGTATACAATGAATTAAAGTCATTTAACTGGAGAACTCACAGTTAGGCAGCTGAAGGCAACATGGTGGCAGCACTTTCACAGTGCAATTGGAATCTCGGAATGTATCACAGCACCAGTCTATCGGAATACAACGCTGGTTATCACAATAAATCTTGTTCTCGCACGGATTTGATCCTGATAACACAGAACACCAACACATCATTCATACGTTACAGGGACAGCCAAGGCAGGGCTAAGATAAGTACTGCACACTACAGTATGCCATACCATTACACTAAAATTGGTCTCCATAACAACCCAACTGGTTCTGGGGCCATGCCATTGCTCAGGCAATTAGTCAGTGGCACATGGAGACCCAGGTTCACTCTCTGGCTGGTCTATGTGGGATTTGTGTTAGACAAAGTGGTAGCACAACCAGTTTTTCTCTGAGTACTTCAGTTTTCCCATTAGTGTTATTCTATCAACGCTCCACAATCACTCACTCAGCTATCACCAACCCTACACATAATGTCAATACCTGACAGCTTAAAAGACTTAGCTCTGCTTATAATTTTAATACTAGACATCCCCACTGGTATGCAGACACAAAAGTGTATCTTACTGTTATCAATCATACAGTCACAACCAACACATTCACTTGTAACATGTAATCAGGTTACTTTTCTTAGGCAGTACATTTATACATTGATATACATTTTATATCTGTAACTGTAAATGGGGGAGACCTTCTTCTCACCAAATGTATACAGTTTTTAATTTTCATAGTTTTCTGTCGTGGCCTGATGATGGCTTTTTGAGCTCAAACCGGTAGCCTGATCACATATTACAAGTGAATGTGTTTGTTGTGACTGTACCTTGATAAGGGTAAAATATACTTTTTTAGCTCTGCTAATGTCAAATCATTCTCCTAGCACATCAATTTGGTGTGTGTGTGTGTGTGGGGGGGGGGAAGGCATGTATGTGCATGTGCACATGCCCATCCCACAACTTTCAACTCAACAAAATAATTTTCTGTGAACTTTGTATACCATCACAAAAGCACCAGTCACATTCTAACACGCAGTAAGAGCACTCTTTTTTTTTACAAAATGTTTTATTACAATTGAAAATTGTGGTTCATTAACAATGATACCATTGTTTTATACCAATATGAAGCACATTTTACAGTAGGCAGTCCTACTTTGTGTTACAGAGGCAATGGGTTAACAGTTTGTTCTACAGACTGGTTATCCTAACTGCGGTATTTGCCTGGTTTCTCTCAGTCTATGCATGCTAATGGCACATAGCACATCAAAACAGGCCTGACTGCTTCCTTTCATATCCCTAACCATTTATCATTTGCAACAATCCCACTACTTGACATTAATCCACAAATCAATCAATGCATCACCGTCATATAGCTTAGAGAAATGCAAATAATACAATGTCATAGTGCAATCAAGTACAAGACTCATGACATGAGCATTGTGTCACACCGCGTAACAATTGTCTCATCCAGAACCCAAGCAGCCAAACTACTGAAAATTCAAGCACAAATCAAACAGATATGATCTTCAAAGAATATTACAAAGCATGTGATGTTTTGTACAACTACATTATACTTACTCAGTACAAAGATATAATTAATTAATCAATAATTAATTTGTCTGTTACTTTAAAGAATTCTGATACAGCACAAAACATAAAACAAATAACATACATACCACATTCACCTTCAGACTCATCCTCACCACCTTTGCAGTCGTGGTGTCCATCACACACGTAACGCTTCATGATACACGCTCCGTTCGAGCACTGAAAAAACTGTGCACCACACTTCTCTGAAATAACACAGATGCAGTTAGTTCAAGTATTCGCTTCCACATAATAAATAAAACACACATATATCAAGTGGTAATCATACTACCACATGTACCAGAATATGACAATCTTTAATAACCCACTGCCTGAACAATGCACAATGGCTTAAAATTACCAATGAAGTTAAACATGTTTTTTATAAACATTTTCCTAAAACCTTAAGATCGTGGAGGGGAGGGAGGGGTCATCTTATATTCAGTTAATGCAGCATAATATGGTTTTTTGACAAAAACCATATTATGCCACATTACCACAGTGGCCACTTGGGTACAGGTACAATAAGCTGAACTTCTCAACAAGACTTTACCTCAGCAAGTGACTCGGCATCATTAATGGAAGCAAAAGTAGTTCCCAGGTATGTGGGTTAAACAGAACGTTAAAACTTAAAATACAGAAAAGATTATAACTGTATGATGACAATCCACACATTTGTATAAGGCACTAAATCTGGACTAAAAAATAACGACAGAAAGTGTGTTTATAGTGTAATGCTGAGGCGTGTTCAGATCTCTGCATCCTCAAAACTTTTCAGATGGTCATACCATTTAACCCACTTCAGTCACACTTTGTGTTGTTGTTGTTGTCGTCGTCGTTGCTGTTCTTGTTCACAGTCTACACATATATTATAAAATGTTATTACTACTACTGTAGCATGCTGTTATATTTCTTTGAACAGCTTATTATTTACACACGTATACGTCAATTCTGCTTTTGTTTAATTTATCGCTCATACCTAACCCCAACTTTCGGCGCGACAAGATATTTTGTAAAATCGGAATCACAAATACTTCCAACAAAATTTATACCCACATTCATGATGTACATACCAAATCACACATTCCTAGATATAAGCAACACATATTAAACATTATAAACGAGCGTTTTCATGTTCAATTATGGACCACGCACGCGGCGCGGGAAAGTAATTCTCCGATGCGAGGCACGCGTCATTTATTACGTCAAACAACCCATTCCAACCTATGGTATGTGATGCCATATTTTTAACGATAGTAAAGTATACATCAATAAGTAACAAATATTATTACCATACATTTCTACCATAATTATCCGTCATGCGAAATGCACCTTAATCTCAAACTTTCATCCGGTTAACAGACACAATACGAAATGTTATTACTCTTGATGATCTCTTTTACCCGCCAAGTACATCGAACTTCGCGCGATATTATGTTGGATTGTCTACGGCCGTATTTTTCCTAATTACCTCGTATAAGGGGCCATTTTCTAGAAAAATATATTTCACATGCAATATATATTTATTATTCTATATTATTACTTATTATATTATTACATTATATTATATACATTTATATATCACTTACCATACATACCGACTTACTCCTTTAAATGCATATTTTTAAAGCAGTAAAATATTAACATTTTTATACAAAAAAACTGCAAATGTGTGAAACACTAGCCTCCTGCTGAATGAGTGAAATGGATAACTGTCATTGGCAGGAAATTACCGTCCATGGTGTAAAATGGTCTTGGGTACTACAGTAACTGTTACATGCCTAAACTGATGAAATTCATAAAAGCCATTACCACAGTTGGTGCTCATTCTGAGATCTCAACTTTGAAATATCCCAAAAGAGAGCAACTTACAGCAAACTGTCACAAAATGAACTCAAGGAAACTGTACCAGAAGACATTAAAAGCACAGCCTTTTCTTAAAACTTAGAAGGCAACAAAATTATATTTATTACCAACTACCTGCACTAGTTACCATAAATAAGATTCTTACTCCAGCATGTTTCAGCTATAGATATTAGCCATCTTCTGGGAGTACCATTACACAAAGGAAGTACATGGTATTAAAGCATAAAGTAAATGGCAAGTGGTACTAATAAAGCAACACAATTAATTTTGTTGCTTTATTATGTACCACTTGCAATTTATTATCAACGACACTGTGCAGAAGGCTGGGTGGGCCCCAGAGTGGGTCCTGACATTTTTGAGAAGAGAGAAGTCGCTTTCCGCTATAAGGATCCAAACCCCAGACCACCCAGACCATAACCTAGTTGCTACACCCCAGCTACTAATATGAGTAATGTTAAAAGGCATTATCAAATTGTAGTTCATTCTTTACACAGATCTGTGCCCATCTCAACACCAAGTTCTTACAGCACACAGATACCATTTATATGTATACATTTGCATTAGTCTAGACTTCAATTTTACTACCCATACTAGTACACTACTACTGTTACTCTACCACTACAATCTTCCTCCTTTACTGCAGTAATTGTCTCTGTTTCCCATTCTATTCCTGGATAGCCTCCAGTAATGACTTTATTTTCCCATGTACCTGTAACTTTTAAACGCCATTTTCCAATATACAACATCTCCATTACATATGTACAGTGTAATACTTTCCTATAGGCTACATTCTCATTCATACTGGACCATATACCAGGGCTGTGGAGTCAGCAAACAAAACTTCCGACTCCTCAATTTTTAAAACTCTGACTCCTTCATACAAGCTCAATATGTATTAATAATGGTAAATCTACCAAAATGGTAAATGGAATCGTAAGACATTTCATCACCACCACGTGAATCATCAGGTTACTACTGCGACTTATAACCTATATTTAAGCATAAGTCTAATGGTTATTGTAGCTAGTATCTATTTAAGATTTTATATTGAGGTTGGAGTCAAGAGTCAGTACATTTTTACTGACTCTGACTGCACCTAAATATCCTTCAAACTCCAACTCTGACTCCACGACTCTGACTCCGACTCCACAGCCCTGCCATATACTACAATATTATGTCGTGATAGCACTAATGTTACTTTGAAGATTCATTATAGACAGTACAGTAAGATACTAAAATATGTCATTAAAGAAGCCAAAAAACAGTATTATAATAAACAAATTATAAATTCCAGTAATAAAGTTAAAACTACTTGGAATATTACCAAATCGGTGACTGGAAGATCAGTGAAAATTGATACAATACAGGAATTAAATATTAATGGAAATACTGTTAGTAATAGCCAGGATATTGCAGATCATTTAAACAAATTTTTTTCTTTGGTTACTGGTGACAATACTACAGGTTTTATTAAGACTGATATTGGCCCCTTAGACTATTTACAGCAAGCCTTTCACCATCCCTTTCCTCATATAAAATTTCATGCCGTAACGTCTGCTGAGATTGCTAAAATTATTAATTCATTAAAATCAAAAGGTTCATATGGTTATGATGCAGTCTCAGTTAAATTATTAAAACTCAGCTCCCCATTTATTATATCACCTTTGACATACATTGGTAATAAAATGTTGGATTCTGGCATTTTTCCAGATAGGCTGAAATCTGCAGAGATTAAGCCCCTGTTTAAGGGTGGTGATAGAAAAAACCCAGCTAATTATAGACCAATTTTCCTTTTGACTTCCTTCTCAAAAATTTTTGAGATGATCATTAGTTCAAGATTAAATCAACATATTTATGATAATAATATTTTAGCGGACGAACAGTTTGGCTTTACGCATCAGTCATCAACAACAGAGGCTTCATTTATATTATATAATGAAATTTTAGAGGCATTAAACAAAAAAAAACACGGTTGGCGGGGTCTTTTGTGATTTAAAAAAGGCTTTTGATAGTGTTCATTACAGTATCTTACTTCTTAAAATTCGTTTTTATGGTATAAGTGGTAAATTCTATAACTTAATTGAATCTTATTTATCTAATAGATATCAGAGAGTCTTAATACCTAATACTGAACGGTGTCACGTTAGTTATTCGCATTGGACATTGGTGGATCGAGGGGTCCCTGAAGGATCTATTCTCGGTCCTCTTCTTTTTCTTTTACCAAGAATTTTTGAAAATAATGTCAAACCAGTTTTATTTGCAGATGACACAAGTTTGATTATTAATAGTCATAGCCTTTTACAATATAAAAATGATGTTCATATTGCATTTGTTCATCTGAATCAATGGTTTAACGCTAATTTGTTAACTCTAAATTTTGATAAAACTAAACATGTCCAATTCTCTGCTCGGTCTATTCCTAATAATGTAGTATCTGTTAGGTATCATAATAATTTTATTTCTAACAATACTAATACTAAGTTTTTGGGTTTGGTCTTAGAGAGTTCCTGTATCTGGAAAGCCCATATATTCCAACTTGTGCCTAAATTGAGTAAAGCTTGTTATTTAATGAGGGTAATTAAGCCTATTTTGTCGATTGAGTCCTTATGAATTGTGTATTTCTCCTACTTTCATCCCCTCGTGACTTATGGACTTGTTTTCTGGGGCAACTCTTCTTATAGCCTTCAGATTTTTAGAATTCAGAAGAGGATAATTAGAATTATGTGTGGACTGAGACCCACAGATTCTTGTAGGAATATTTTCAAGGATCTGAAGATCCTGCCAATGCAGTCTCAATATAAATATTCTTTATTGCTTTTTGTTGCAGATCATAGGGATTTCTATCAAACTACATCTCAGATTCATGACATTAACACAAGATGTAAGTCAAATCTTCATTACCCACATTCCAGTCTAACAACCCATCAAAAAGGGCCTTATTATTTTGGTATTATGCTTTGTAATCACCTTCCTTGGCACATAAAAGAGTTGGTTCACGATAATAAACAATTTAGGAAGGTACTGAGAGTTTTTTGCACACTAAATCTTTCTACACTATTGAGGAGTATTTTAGTCATGGATAATTTTAGTTAGAATTTTAATTGTGATTTTTATGTTATGAAATGTATTTCAATCCCGTTTTTTATTTCTAAGAGTTTCTGTCATCTCTTTTATAATGTGAAATTTTTAATCTGTAGTTCTATGCACTAGGTTGTTGTCTTTGTTGATAAGTATGTATCCCACATGATAAGTTCGGTATCCAAATGGTCTTGACCTGTATGGATTTACTGGAACGTATAATAAAAATGAAATTAAATGTATGTGTGTGTGTGCATGTGTGTGTGTTGTGTACTTGTGTGTGTGTGTGCGCACCCGCACGCGTGTGTGTGTGTTGTGTATTTGTGTGTGCGTGTGTGTGTCTATGTCTGTCACGCAAATTTTTTTGCATATACTTGGTGTATAAATATTAGTATTGTAACTGTGAAACAATTTTATATCTATTCCTAAGGACTTCATTGTTTCACTTTTACATATACTATTGTATTTTTAACTTTATTTAAATATTATACACAGTGACGCATTCTATATCCAGTGGTTGTATTGATCTGTTATATTGGATCTACTTGAATATGAAATAAATAGAAATAGAAATACAAGGTTTTTCTGAGCATTCTAAATATGTTTGGCATCCTGCTCCCCTAAATATAAAGGACTGTCCAATCATATCAGTACATACAGTTAGTACCATATAAAATTAAAACAGTCAACGACATTTAAACATACATACTGTTCTTAACAATCACCAGCACCGCTTGCTGGAATTGTGTCTGCGCTTCATCATCATTTATTGCTTGGCACATGTAGTCTCCACTGTCACTTTCTTGTAAGTTCTGAATCACAATATTCACTACATTGTAGCTCTCATTATGTAGGACTCTGTTCATGCTGCAATAATACAGGGGTAATCATCAGGTAACCTAAATTACTCTTTCTGATCAGTCATATCATCATGTTGCAATTCAAACCCTCTTAACACAATGAACATTACACAAACTGGTTACAAAATTTGATTACATATGCTGACAAAAGGTACTTGCTGAAACTGTTCAGTGACCTGGGGTCACACTTTGTGTTGTTCTTGCTGTTCTTGTTCACAGCCTGTACAAATATTATACAATGTTATTACTGTTATTAAGGTATGTTGTTACATTTCTGACAACTTGTTATTTATGTGTATATATGTACATTGTTTTTGTGTCCATTAAATTTGTCAGCCACACATAACCTCAAAATTTCAGCCCTACAAAATGTTTTGTATTTCTTACACCACAGACTAGAATATGGTCAGGCACCCTAGTGACTCGTGCACTTCGACCATAACCGATCTTTTGTGCAGCCCTTTGTCTCATTCATTCAGCAGTCCTGCACCTTGAAAAAAGTGTAGTATCTTGCTGACAGAGATGTCTTCAAAGTCACCTGGTTTCATAAAATAATGCCCCAGATGCCTGAATCTTAATGTGGCCAAAGCCTTAGAGTCACAACGAACATGTGAGGCCGTTTCAGATGCTTGCTTGAATCTATCACACTCGGGACTGCTTACCAGCCCCAGATTAAATACATGTCCTTCTAAATGATAGTGTCCTGTTAACAGCCCTGCCAATATTCTTAGCTGGTTTCTGTTCAGATTGAGCCATTTGCCAGCTTTTTTGCAGAGGGTTTTTTAATAAAACCCTTAGCCTGCCTTTGTCCGCGTATGGACTGCCAGTGCTCCTCGTGTTTCCTACTCATCCAGTCTCTGATCACTCCCCTGGTAACCTTTGCAGATATACCAAGTGCAGGCTCAGGTCCCATGAGTGCATGTAAGGAGCCTTGTCTGGCTAGCTGATCAGCTATTTCACTTCCATCAATTGCCATGTGTCCCGGCACCCATACCAGTTGAATCCTCTTATGTTATGCCAGTTTCACCAGCGACTGATGGCAGTCCCAGACTAACTTAGAATTTATTTGGAAACTGTCAAGAGCCTTGATGGCTGCCTGACTGTCAGGAAGAATGTAGATGTTCCTACCTATGTAGCCCTTATCTAAGTTCTCCATTATACAGGCCTTAATGGCATATACTTCAGCCCAAAATACCGTGGTGTGGTGCCCAAGACTAAAGCTACGCCCCTTTCTCGAGCCAGATCTATACATCCCAGCACCAGTGCCTTCATGCATCTTAGATCCATCTGTGTACCAGACATTTCTTCCACAATATGCAGGTACTTTCATAATCCATGTGTGTAAACTTCACATTTCTAGTCATTAAGCAACAAATATTTAAGTATTACAATGGCACTTTTCCCCCTTATTTATGCTACACGCAAATCACAAGAAAAATCTGTAACTGCAAACGAACATGACATCACAAAACAAAGTCTATATCATTGACTATTATACCACACCACAACAAATTTCAATCCATGGTACAAGGTGCCATAGTATTATTTAATTATAATCATGAATACAGCAATAAGTGTTAAAACTTATAACTGTATACATTTTTTCCAAAGTCAGCTGTCACACAAAATGCATCTCAACCTCAAATTTTGAGTTTAAAACAACAGGTATTAAACATTATTACTCTGTATTTTTATCTTAGTTACCTAGCATGCAAATCACATATATTTTGTGTCATATTACATTCAATCATCTATGGTCATTTTTCATAATTATGTCACAAATGTGCAATTTTCAGAAGAAAATCTATGTGACACATATGTGTTATGATTTTCTCTATGACATTCATCGGAAATTCTTCTCCTTCCAGAAAGAACCCAGCAAGATATTATCATATGTGTACTTAGATCTTCACATACAGTGCCTGATATTTTTGTCCACTTGTAACTAAACCTGAATTTTCTCCATATATTTTAATAAGTCGCCAATATACAATTTCACAAAAATCTGTCCCAAAGGAGCTGAATTGTTCCATGTGGACAGATGAAAAGACAGGCATGATGAAGCAGTCACTTTTCAAAAAAACGTGAACACACCTAAAAACCAAAGAAACTGATTTACTTCATTTTGTCATCCTGGCACACTATGCCACAGCTCTGATTACAGCACCAAAGACTATATGGTACATGTATTCAAAAAAAAGCTTTAATAAGTATAAACTCAGATATGTTTCTTCTACATAACTGGCAATACAGCTTTTATTGATTACACACTGGAATTCAAGTTGCAAAAATCACTGTTAATTGGCATAACACTATGTCACTAGATGATGACAAAGTTCACCCTGCATACATTTTCCCTTTTCTTCATTCTCTGGTCTGAAGCACTGTTCATAAAGTGTTGTGGCAGACCAACACCACTTTGGTTCAACTTCTTGACTGATAACGTAACTTACAGTCTGTTGGTTCTGACCTCATTCTTCTAAACCCCATTCTGTTAATTTTATGTAACTCACTTCACCGAACTTCTTATTTGTAATCTCTGGTAGTTAAAGACTTGTAACAACACTGTACCACATGTAAATATTTCATGCAAGTTATATTTGGTAAATGTATAATATACACTCACATCACATGAACATATTTTTTTGGTATTATTCCATAACTAAGTTTCTTGTAACATCTATTAATTATGCATCATTTTGGGTCATTTTCCACAAGTTATAACTGCATGAAAGACAGGGAGTTTAAGTGGTCAGATTCAAGGTGCATAACAGTGAAATAATAAAAATGTGGAAGTCAATAACAGTCATTATACCATGTCCATCCACTCCTCCAACATGTGAACAATGCTTAAACATTACCAGCCCAAACCTTGCATGGGCTGCTTCCAATTTACAGCATTTCCCACCATCCGAAACTTCCACGTTATACACGGCAAGAGAGATGTCTGTACCACATACCATGGCATACACTCAAACAGTGGCAACTACACAGAAACATTATGCATATATGCATGGCTGTCTATTCAACCCCCTGATGTTATACACTTAAACTGGGGGGCCTCTACAACCTCCATGGTGGATATATGCACAGAGGTGTCTCAGAGATCTTCAAGTATAGACAGGTATCCATGCATCTTCCAGGTACACTTGTACATAGGTGCACCAATACAGGCTCCATCGAACACACACCACAAAGGTGCACACAGAACCTTCTCAGTACATTTTTACATAGGGGCCTGTATATAACCTCCAGGCACCAATCATGGAGCAACATGCTGCCTCCACTTTAAAGGTTGAGTCTCTACTAAATTATGTCCCAGACGATGACAAGCTACAAATATTCAAGATTGTACATACCTATTTTGAGAAGAGTATGGTGTATGAATTGTTATTTTAAACCTTGGTAGTGAATCATTGCTTGGTGATGTTACTTTACAGGTTAGGTTTAACGTATCCCCTTGCTTCAATACAATCGGTTGCCCTAACGAAAGTTGTGTGGAAGAAAATTCTAACGCATATCTTTGTTCCGTAAAATTTTCAGAGCCTGGAAATAGGAAAATAGAGAAATATAAAATCTTTATGGAAATTTGTTAACTGTAATCACACATTCGTTTAACAACTTGCTACACAATGCTGCGGCTGGATATTATGGTATATGCAAACAAGACACACATCGATTCAGTTATAATGATAGAACACAAGTGCGTGTATATTCATTTGAATATGTCATGTACGGTAAATCTATACGCACACAAAAGATGTGACACAAGCGTACAAGCATAAAACAACACAATAACAAACACGGCCATATTCAAGTCTGTCAAGGCCGTCGACGCCTTCTAAGGTCATACAACTGGTGTTGCGTGCCTGTTCAGTTTTCAGTTCTAAATTTTAGCAAAGCCATTCGTAACTAGTGTGGCATTTCCGTTCAGTTGGCAGGAACTTGTGTGCATGGCAATAATTATACTGGGCGGGAAAATGTGTCTGCTACATTAATAACGCACATTTCTGCACAGTACTTTAGTCTCACGGTGTTTTAGACCTGCTGAGCTTGTATAGATGGACCTTTAAAAATACGATAGGTTCTTGGTAAAGTCCTATCGTGGCACTGACACAAATATGTGTTTATGTGCTGGCGATGGCTAATATGCATTGCACATTCCAGCGAAAAAAACAGACTGCCCTTCTAAAGAGATGGCCAACCGACTGCCGTTTTCAGCTGTGCAATTTGATATAATTCGGCATTGAGGTCATATTGGCACCAATCCCGTGTTAGAAATCTGTCAGGAATAATGCTGTAAATGGTCTCATGAATATTACTCCTGTAGCTGTTACTAAACATGAAACATATCCAACTTATTTGCATATGCCGTAGGCAAAACCGTTAGCAAAATTCGTGGTAAAGTGAAGAAATGTTAAATATCGCGTGACTTCTAAAAGTACAAAAACTGGGAGAGTAACAATTTGGCAAAAGAAAAACTAAGCATATGATAAAAAATACATGTCAATAATCAAGTGAAACCATCAAATAGGCCATTATTAATCCCCAGCTGGTATACCACACATACCAGCATAGCTCGCTGTGTGTGAAATGAACACAAGAGATTCACACAGTTACAGAATTCAAACTTGTTAACGACCACTGGACTGAAAATAGTAATGAATATGATATAAAATAAGTAAGGAACTATGCCAGTGTCCAAAATGCTGCATGGAGACTCTGGTAGTGGGGTATACAAATCCCAATAAACCAGTATGTTTACAACTAATATGGGTTAAGACTGATTTAAAGCAGAATTAGTTGCACTATGCGAGGCTTTAAAATATCTTTACAGATAAATTTCTAGACAATGCATGTAATTCATAGGCTCTTTGGGATTTCTGTCACGTAAGCTATCAACATTGTCGTACAAGTTCTCAGATACTTTTAAGGAAATGGCAAAAAATGTGAACTTTACAATGTAATAAATGGCGGGCATTTTAATTTCCATTCCACCCCTGTAACATGCTGTTTTTTAAATATACATCAAACACTTCGTTTGCATTTTTTGCCCGTGATGAGTTGAAAGGAAATCACAGGACTGAATTATGCATTGTTGTTCTTAAAATATGAAAAATCTAACAAAATTATAATTTTCCACAGATCTGATAAAAAAAGTCAGGTTATGTTCAGTATTTTTCAGCGTATTTGCATGCTACGGTTGCACTATGACAAGTATCCACCTGCATAGATATCTTGCATTTCCTTTTCCTCAGTCTTGTAACATGACCGGTATTGACTTTGTGAACGATGGTTCAGTCCAGTTCATTTCAGTGCCACACCGTGCAGATTTACAAAGCTTTCATAGGCTTCTGATTTGTATGCGTGAAACATTTGCTGAAGAAATAAGGAAGAAATTCTTTGTTGAAGACTTGAAAAAGTGACTGGAATAGCTGCTATTTGAGTACATGAGTCTGAACATTTATATTGAGGTCATGTATAATTAGGTCAGTAACTGACTGAAAAGAAATTGTAATGGCAAGTTACCTGGAACATCTCTGGCAAAATAAATAATGTTCTATTGTATGTCTCTACCTATGACCACTCCACCTTGCTCATTCCTTCCATCTGTCTCCTCCTCCCTTAACCCTCTAAGGAATCAGGAAATATTTCACTCATCTCTTAAATATATCACCACGATTTTGTCTCAGTACTCTCACTTGCCATTTACCATTGGCTCGTTTATCATGCTAATGTAGCCTGCTCAGCCAACCATCCAACCCTTGGCATAGTAGCAGGGTGGAAAATGGGAAATGACAGCTGTAAGTCATATAAGGATCCCTCACATCATCAGCTGATGCGGAGTGCTGATGTACTAAAACAAATTTCTTGTAATTTATAATTACAAACCAACCAAATGCACAAATCACATTATATAATTTATATCAGTCTATTCTACTCCTCCAACATGTTTCGGTTTATTCACCATCATCAGGGAGGTACACATCATATCATTATATAAAACTAAAATATTGAAATGTGGTGATATGATGTGAACCTCCCTGATCATGGTGACTACACTGAAATATGTTGGAGGAGTAGAATAGACTGATATAAATTATACACTGAGATTTGTGCATTTAGTTGGTTTTTAATGATAAATCATTGTTAATGCACAGAGATAAATAATATGAAACTTTCTTGTAGTTTCAAATATTTTCTTTTCATTGGTTCTGTGACTGCAGACTCTGCTATTAAGCATGCCACTTAATGTTTGATATACCTCAGAAATATGTTGCCTTCACTTTCATGTGACAGTAAATCCCACATGAAAATGTAATCCAAATATTTGTACAATAAGCCTTAATTCTGTGGTGCATCTGTAGCATCTGCTGTGGCATCCTTCACAATAAAAAAAAATCCAAATGCTGAATAATTGTCATTTCCTTTCAGCATGATTTATCTGGCCATGGTGCTTCTTGCTAACAATCTTTCTGTTCAGGTGCAGATGTTGCTGCAGCTGTAATTTGGATTCCTCTATGTACTACATGTAACAGTACCTTTCGACACTTATTTTTAATATGCTTGTTCTTACTTTTATTGAAATGACAAATACAAACAGAACATGACATTTTGAATGATCTTAAAATCAGTTCAACCTGAGTAAGTGGAAACACAACATGTATGAATAGAATTTAAATAAATGAAATGAAATAGAGTTAGTATTTTGTTGCTCACAACACATATATAAATGAAATTAAACTATGCCTACACAGAAACAAAACAGTGGTAAAGCTATGAACATTAAACAGTAATTAGAACATCACATGTGAATAAATGCCTGTGGCTTAGAAGATGTAAATGGCTACCATAACACCCATCAAAATCAGCAGCTTCTTCTGGAACACTGAGAAAAAGACAAAAAATGTAAGTACAGTCCACCAAGGGATTGCAACAAAATAAACTGAGGCCACAAAAAAAATCCCATGAATCAACTACCTGTACATCATGCTTCAGCTGTTACTTTTCCCCTCTGTTTTACTCCCTACACACCATTCTTGTGTGGCTGATCTGTTTCTATGAATGCTGGTAGTCATAACCTTCACTAGTAACAAGTGCTTTAAGTTTGTTAGGATCAAACACAGAGGTGAGAGGTGAATACAGTATTAGTCAGGGAGGATTTGCATCTTATGGGATGGAATGCAGTGTCACTGGGCAAACAGATCATGATGTTTTGAAAACTCATAGTGGCTTTATCTGTGTGACTGAGCAGCCCAAGAAGAGTCACTACTCATGGACTGTTCAAGATAAGTCACCACTGTCACAGCACGGACTGGCCGAGGTAAGAGAGTATAGTCACTGGGCAAAAGAAATTCCACCATGTACTTGTAATGCCAGCTGACTGATGATGGAGCATAGAAAATGTTCCATCTACAATATAGTTTAAATTAATTGCAATTATTATCCAAGTTTTAACAATCAGTGCAGTAAAATGTTAATAATTACATAACTTTTGATTTAAACATTTCAATTGAAGGTTCCAACACACATATCACACATGACATAAAATTTTGTAATCAGTTTCCCTCCTTACACTCTCAGTCATTGAAATGGCTATGGACAAACTGAATAATTGGGGCATTACTTCGTTTCAGAAGATCTATATTAAACGTGTTTACAAAAGAGAGATAAAGTAAGAAAAATGACGAGTATGTTCACTAACTACAGAAACTCAGACCATGCAGGTCATTTTTTTGAAATGCATTAAATAGTAAGTCTCAAGGACAGCTGAGGTTTTTGTGTGTAAATTTACAGAACAGCAATGAACTTGGAATGCAGATGTCTGCAGCAGCCTCCTGTCCTTCCCCACGCTCACCTTACGCCTTCAGCAGGTCTGAATGCAACCACATTTGATAAGAGCTAACCACATTACTTTCTACTATTACTTTTGTGGAGTGTCTTGTTCTTTATTGCAAGATATTGTACTGAGAGCTGTGGTAGTGATTCTAAATTGATAAGATAGCATCTTATGTATTAGAAGGAGATATGAGAGAGCTGATTTTGAACAAAGTCCATAAGAAGATATTTTAACTGTGGCCATTACAGCAGGAAAAGACAAGACTGTGTAACAAATATGAACAGGTATTTCGGTACAGGCTAATTATTTGTTATTTTTTACATGTCCTTTTAATTAAATTACAACCTTCTAGAGAAACAAGTGCATTTTTTCTTTGCTGAAGAAATATTTATTCAACCGGTGGAATAGTGCACTTTTCCCATCAGAAAACAACTGAGTGTAAAGCTCCTAGGTATTTAAAATACAACAGTAAATCAAAACAGGGGTTTAAGGATTTTATGGTAATCTGAATTGTTTCGTGTTGCCAGGGGTCTGTGGACGTACTGTTCTGACAAAAGTGTGCGTAAATTGAAATATTGGAAAGCAAGGGCGCACCCAACGCGGGGAGAGCTGCAGGGCTGCAGACTCCCCATACCACCCAAAATTGACAGCTAAAAAACACAGATTTTGTAGATATTATGCTATCAAAAGCTTTACATGACTTTTCCCTTCAGCCACAATCAGTCACTTAAATCGGCTGGTGACTAGGACATTAGAATATTAACAAATAAATCAATAAAATTAAAAATACAAGAAGATAGGACACTGTGATTGAGTCATGGAATATTTAGTCATATTCAAATGTATGTAAATGCAGTTTCAGACAGTGTTATGTTGTACTTACAACATAATTTTTGTAACATAATTTTTAAAATCAAACATAAATTATACAGAGCCTCAGGGACAGCAACC